>JBBIGC010000001.1:31287106-31298653 GCA_037576955.1 Lepidarchus adonis
AGTTCCGACTGGTTAAAAAGGCATTACTGTGTGCGAGTGTGTCATTAGTGGCTTTCTCTCTTTGGAGAACCATTACAGTATTTTAGATAGCATTCCCAAAGATTGCTATAAGGAGCTTGAGGTGGGTGTAAGAAAAAGAGGATCAGCCCCCGCCATGTTCTTCAAAGCAAATGGAAGACATTAAAGCAGCATTACCTTTATGAAAAATTGAGCATTAGAGCAGTGTTGAAGAGAATTTTTTTTGCCATGTTGAATTAAATTGACCAAGTTGCTTCTTGTGGGAAACTCCAATGGAAACTCACCTAGTGACAGAAACCACATTGGGAGTTGATGTGGTTTGAGGCGAGTGTGTGATGACTGAGGCATACAGTTTGCACAATGGTAACTGGTGAGTAGAAGCTTCCATGCTTCTTGACTAATTGACTATATTTTAGGTAAAGGAAAAATTGTGTAAATTTTTAAAAATCTTTGGACCAAACTGTTTAAGTGGTATTTTACATTTAGAAGTGAACTGGCAGATATGATGTGGAGGGATGGGAACAACACACTGGACGTGTGAAACACAAGCACCTGCTCAGCCGATGCCACATAAAACCATACACCTGGTAGTACAACTGTACACGGATGGCCAGTCGCAAACCCTGGCTGATTTAGTCACTGAGGTGTGAAGCTGCAACTGGCTTTAGGACTCAAGAGGTTTCTGTGTTTCTCCTGGTGACTCACTTATAGGAAAGTTGCACCCATGGTGGGAAGAGCTGATTGGGCACGAGCGTTTGAGTAGAACCAGCCGCCTGTTGCTGTGACTGGGGCTGAGGAAAAAGCCGCCCCCATTCAAGGAGTCACACGTTTTATTGGCTCATAATTAATGCCTTTGCTGCTTTTCCCAAGTGGCCTTCGGCCTCCCTCAGAGACTCCGTATTAGTCAGTGCCTTGCCCCTGATTTATGAGGCACTTGCAAGACTCTGCTTTGTGTTTCAGACTTCACAGTAAGAGAGGGTTTACTGTGTAAGAGTCATTCAGTTAACATGGCAGACACACTTCATTCACATTATCTCAAGATGAAACAAGGCACTGGTAAAACGGAGGGTGTATGGTCTTTGCTTTTGCAGCTCGACTCAGGGGAACGTTAGGTAATGACAGCGTATTCCATCACCAGAAACATTCACACATTTTTTCTTCTACAGTACTTCAGTGCATGTGCCAACAGTGACATTTCCCCAGGAAATAATGATACACAGTCTTTTAAAATAACTGTTGCTAAATTGTTTTATTTAGGTCTGTATTTCTTACAAAAACTAGCAAACCTTTACACTGTTTTAAACCCTTAAAAATGGTTCTTTACAGTGTTACATTTAGAAAAAAATTAGGTTTGAGGAAGGTTCCTCCTTCATTGGAAGGATTCAGAAGTTGTTCTTCTATTGTAGCCATATCTGAAACCTTATTTTTAGTGTGATCTCTAAACCATTATGTGGCAGCTGCTATCAAACCAATAAACCAGTCCAAAAACCAATATCTGGCAGACGTTAGTAAACAGTGATGTCAGGGGAGCCATCATGTCTACTGTAAATAAAGATTGCTTGAATTTCACAGGAAGGCCAGGGTGAGACTTGGTAAACTTAAGTAGAACCTAATAAAGTCTGGAACAGGACGTCCACTGCGTGTTACTCCTGAGCTTCACTGGGTCCCTTGTGGAGGACATCCAAACGAGGATTACAGCTTTTCTCTTAACTTGAACTGCTGGCTATTGACACTGTATTAAACAATTATAGTTGGCATGCATCCAGTATTTCCATTTTTACTGTGGTAATACTGCCACAGAAACATGCTCAAAATTATATTTTTTTCACTACAGTTTCTTTATGACATTTGTGTGGGTTTATTCACAGAAACAGTTAATATGTATGTACCTGAAAAGCATGGGTGGTCCACGTCAAATGACAAGCTTTGCTGATTTTTTGTAAAAAAAAAAATAACTTCTGCAAATTTACATTTTTGTTTATTTGTTTTAATTAAAATATATATCTAACACAAGAAACACAAAAACATGTCCTAAAAATTTTATGGCATATTTAATATTTTGTACATTTAAACTATTCTGTTTTTACATATTTTATACATATTGTCAATTGTGAAATAAAATCCTAACATTTTTCACTTTTCACTAAGAAACATATCCTAAATATAGATAAAGACAATTTAATTGAAAATTCAACACAAAAATATTACCTATGGCCATTTATTTATTGAGGACAATGATCTAGTAATACATGTGTGACCCCTTTTGTGTAGCAATGCCTTTAACAAAACATTTTTGACAACTGTTGATCAGTTCTGCATCAGCTTTAATTAATTGTAGCCCATTCTACCATACAGAACAGTTTCAATTATAAGATCTGAGTTTCCTTAGATAAACTGCTTCTTTCAGGTCTTCCACAACAGGTCAGGAATCTGGCCATTACAAAATATCAGCTTTACTCCTGTTTAACCATCCTATAGTAGGGTTTAAGGTTGTTGTCAAAGGTATAAATCAGAATTCATTGTTCCATCAACAATGGCGGTCTGTTCTGGTCCTTGCGCATGTGATCTTTTGCAAACGGATTGGCAAAAATTTATTTTTGAAGAGCTTTCTTCTTTGCAGCATTTGAATGTACACCAGTGTTGTTTAGTTTTTTTCTAATTTACTTATTATTGAACATTAACATGAGAACCTTTGTTTCTTCTGTAAACTTTTAGGATCTTAAAAATTTTTAAGCAATCTTTGTGGGAAAGCACTCCTGGGCAGATTAGGAATTTTCTCGCTTTGTACACAATCTGTGACTGTGGTATCAAGTGATTTAAACTCTGGAAATCGCTTTGTCCTAGCCTGATGAGCATCAACAACTCAATTTTTGAGGTTCTCAGATGTCTCCTTTGTTCATGCCAACACACGTTGACAAACATTTTTAAGATCAGATTATTTTTTTAAATAAAAAGTTTCACATTCATGCCTAATTGTCATCAATTGATTGACAAAACCAATTTCAATTTTCACCTTCAAATTCACTGCTAATCCTTGGAAATCACATACTTCATTAAATCATTTTCCTCAATAAGTTGATGACCTAGTATTTGTTTAATTGGGCTCTTTTTATCTAATTTTAGCACTTGTGTTGATTAAGTTTTATTTATGTAGAAAATTTTACAGGGTTAAATGTACTGTAGCCACACATGTAAACACTATTATAAATGTGTTTTTTAAACAAAATACAATTAGTTTTTTCCATGTTTTTAAAATTGTTCCTTGCGATTTATTTCAAAATGTACCAGTTTTGATTACATCTGGAAACTATTCATATGGGTTGAGAGCGACAGAGAATCCTCTAAGCATTCCACTTTATTTCAAAACAACAATTAGACGAGTGGAAAAAAAACGAGAGAAAATTATGCACTCTCTCTGTGCGTGTGATGCTGCTGCAGGACACAAGCAACAATTCTCTTTTCACATACATGCCAATAAATCATTCAGCCAATGCAATCACACCCTTCACCCCTCCTTAAAGACAGACTCTGACTGAGCGTCATCACTTTACGCTCCCATTTTCTGACTCCACTTTTATTGCTGCTGGTGTCTGCATTTCAAATGCTGCTGCATCGAGTTGGACATATTACCCCCCATTACATGCAATGCTGCTGATTACAGGCCAGAGCAGATCTCAAGGGAAAAAAATTTAAATTTACAGCATGATTGGAATGCATTGGCTAAATACTTCAAATATATTCCAATACAGAAGTAAATTAGTGTTTGCTTAATCCAGAGCTGAACTGTCTCACAAATGGCATCACATCCTAGTGATGATAGAGTGTGGAGATTATTCCAGACACGAAAATGCAATCAGGCGATCAGTAATCTGAGAGTGGCTTTGTTGCCAGTCATTAATTATCAGTGTAATCAAAGCCAGCAAAGTGAAAAACAATGTACTGAATGTGTCTACTGCTGAGAGCCCATGGACACGGAGCCAGAGGAGCACAGACTGTGCATATCCAAAGAACAAGAATTCTTCTGATGGAAGAAAACACTCTCCAGGTGCTTCATCTTCTGTGTTTTACATAATGGACTTAACACTTACAACAATATGAAAAGAGGAACATGGTAAGTGGGTTTCAATTACAGCCCCTAATATAACAGGGCTGGTTTATAAAAAAAAAGAAGAAATACCTGGCTTGGATAAGTTGGAGTGCGCACACACACACGCACGCACGCACGCACGCACGCACGCACGCACGCACACAAAAGTGGCCTGGCTAGAGGTCTCCAAGAACTAGGCCAGGACTCAGTAGCTTGTGTAATGATCTGATACAATCTGACAACTAATAGAAGGCATTGGAGAAGTCATCTTACCATCATAATAGTGTGTGGGAGGTTTGTCGAACGAGCTATAGAAATATATTTCACTCCAAACTCTACCTCTGAGAGGTAAAATGATCATGCATTTGGTTGCTTTAAGATCTTTGGAGAAGGTCCTCTTTCACATGTTCAAATGCTCCTCACACTAAAAAAATAACAATAACAAGCAGAGAATTTAATGTGTAAGTTAACACAAATAGACAATTATCCTGAAATTCCATCAGATCATAGTACAATAGCACTTCTCACACAGCTGCAATAGGATTAATGTGAAATCCCTCGGATCCGACTGAGGTCGAGCCACGTTTACAGGTCCCTACTGCTCTCCGTTCCAGCTGTTTGTTTTCACAGCTCCGCTATGACACACTCTCTGTCACATTGGCTCCCATCTGTCAGCTCCCATTAGAGTGCAGGCCTTGTCCCAACAGCCCCACAGCACTGACTGAAAGCTGATCACGCTCCACTTCTGTAGGATACAGGAGTGTAGACGTGGACGTGAACAAAGATCTTTAACATCGGGAGGCATGTTTTTTTTCCATCTACGTGACTGCAGTACAACAAAAATGTATGGAGTGATACATTGGAAACTCAGATTACAGCATATCTGTACACAGAGCTCTGACACAAACTTCTCAAACAGTGACAGCAAGTAGGAACTCTCTGCAAAGGGAAAGGAGTCGAGCTTCTTGAAGAAAAACAAGAATAATAAACAGTTGTTTAATGGACACCACATTGTAAATACACACAGAGTGGCAGAGAATGCCATGCTTTATTCCGGTTAAATAAAATGCATTACCGAATTTCTCTTGCGGTGGATTAATAAACGTTTCAGGTTCTGAATAAACAAGGATGTGCTTTTGCGGATGGTAGTGAAGGACTCAACGTTACAACAGATTTAGTACAGGGGTCCATGATGTGAAGCAGGTGCTTATGATTTTATATTCAAACAAGCATTACACCTTACTCAGCTGAAAACTTCCAAGCCTGCGACAGACTTACTCTGTATTATAGCATCATAAACACATGAGTGGACAGGACAGCTTTAGGTGCTAAACCAGATGTGAGAAGCTTAAGCGGCGATGAGAAAAAAGGAAAAAAATGGATAGAAATGATGTGCCAACTGGCAGCCCTATTCTTTCTTTTTTTTAATAAATTTTTCTTTGCTTTTTTTTACTGTATTGTTCATTTTCGGATGGGTAAACAAATTGGATCCGCTCAGTGCGGAAATACAACCTCTCATGCAAAATCTCACATTAAAACTGATGATTCAGCAAAGTTTACTGTGTGCCAACCCCTGCAGTGAACTAACAGACAACAAAAACGAGTTTCACTTTAAGCTGGAGTGAAGATTGTGGGCACATCACTTTTACAGATAACAGAACAGCCCTCCTGCCAACAGTAGTGAGCTATAATTCAAAGCAGTGATGACCTGACAAGGCCTCCAAGTCGGCCATGAAAGCACATAGGCTGTGACAAGGTGTGCTTGAGGGACGCTCCCCCAGCCGAGGCTCATAAAGCACAGCCAGTGTGTAGCAGGGGGCTTAGGACCCATAGCCAAACCTCACATCTAGTAAACCTCCGTTTTGCTCTGTAGATTTTTCTGGGTAGGGGGTAGGTCTCTCCACACACACCAACATTTTGCTGTATACTGCAGGAAAAAGATATATACAGTCAAACCTCATTAGCTTACCCCTATTGGCCCGGGCTCTAAATTTTGGCTCTAAATCATCTAAAACAGGGTAAAAATACATGGAAGGAAATCTGTCCTGCAGCCTTTCATGGCAAGAGGTGGTGTTGGCGAGATAACAGGGTCTGACCGTACACAATTATCAGACATTAATACATTATAACCACCTGCCTACCTTGTGTACCGCCTCCTTCCAACATAACCTCAAGAACTGACTGTTCACTTACTGCCTGATATAGCACATGTCCAATCACAGTTGGACATGTCATAGCTCAAAAAGGTTTATTCACACTTTCAAAACATGTTTTAATAGATGGCAGCATATTAAATAGTTCCAGAAAATAACTCAATTTGAAGTTACTTTTAAAATTTTTTTAAAAATTAAACTCATTACAGATGCCATTAGAGCTGCAACTCCAGTGCAAAGCTAAAGTATCACACACACCAAACATAGAACGGCTGGCGCCTGATAAAGACAAGACTGTGCATAGATTTTAGGAGACATTCCTTTAAAAAGACGCATTTAAAAGTGAATTACAAACAAAAAGTAAGAAATAATAGAAAATGCATAAAATCAGAATCTAAAATGTTGCTACACATTCGTTTTTTCATAGGCTTTAACTAAGATGCAACTTCAATACTAAAATAATAAACAGGATCTAGTTAATAAAAAACATGAAATCATAATAAAATATAATCACCAGAATGTTATGTCTACATGGGAGGGTAGACAGACATTGTAAATATATAAAAAATTTACAGTATAACGTTTAACTAAAAATATAAAATTGGTAAATATAAATTTTGTCGAATAATTTATTTACACTGTATAAATGATAAGCAAATAATATAACAATATGACATTATGAATGTGACAAGTGTTTCCAAACATTTGAATAGTAAGTGCAGAAACTCGGATGGGATCTTCTCTACGCTGGGGTTGAAGGGTCCTAACTGAGGAAGCAGACGCAGGAGTGGAGAGAGTGAGAATGTAATAAAAGGGAATAAAAGGCAAGCTGTCGGATCACTTCAGCTCCTGTAAATCTCACTCAAGCTCCTCAGAGAAAAGGCAGGAATCCTCACAGTAATTTACGAGGATACACAGTGATATCCTGAGTTTACTGCACAAACAGGCAACACCTTGAAATATCATAGAGGATATCACACACACGTTTATAGGGTGGTGATAGAAAGATGTGTGTGCATTAAAGACATTAAGGATGAAGATCTAGTGCTGCGGGTTCATATTTAACAGGCCCGTCCTGATAATCAAGTTAAGCAACAGCAAATGAAAGCAGGAGAAAGAAAGTGACGGCGGAGGGGAAATCAGATCCTGTCACCAGCAATTGCTCTGGGAAGTTTCCCTTTCAATAAACCAGTGTAGTACACTGCAGGACAGCTCATGTTTGCAAGTTGTGGCAGGACACATCAGTTTTAAGGGAAGCAGACAATCCTAAGATAGACACGCCGCTCTCAATTGCTGCTGTAATGCTTAGAGTGTCACTCAGAGATTAGTGGCACCCTGGGTATGACAGCTCCAATCCCCCAGAGGGCATCGTGATCAAACATTCGAACATGGAGGAAACGCCAGGCAGTTTTATTTCAATTCATTTCCACACAGCCAGCCAGGCCCGTCTTCATTTCCCTTCAAGAGAATGAAGAATTCTACAGCTTCTGACTGCAGGCAATCGCCTTGAGCCCCAAATTATTCACAACCTGGGACAACACACTCACCTTGTTGCCTCTGCAGTGACACTGAAGGAAAAAGACAACCAAGACACAACAGAAACACACACACACACACACACACACACACGAATACGACCTGTGAGATTAGGAAAGCGTATTTTTTTCCAGCTGTACACTTTTAGACAACACTGTTGCTGCTGTTTATTTGATACCTATGCTTGGTAAACCTCAGCAGGCCTTACTTTAGGAGCCACACACACACACAAAATAAATAAATAAAAATTATTGTGGAAAATGAGGTAATGTGGTGCTTACAATTTCATGGTTTATTTATATTGTGGTCCTCCTCTTCAGCAGATTTTGAGAATTCAGAGCTGAAATCTTTTTGCTGCTGTATTGTTTTTATTATACAGTGGAAGGAAGCAAGTCAACCCTATCTGTTAAAGTTTGCTCATTGCAGGAGACAGGCCAAGAAATCCATGTGCCTTCCTACATGCAATACGTTTCATTATACATTTCATTATATATTTTAGGGGTTAACAACACTGAAACTGCAGATCCAGTGCTGAGAGCGCCTCTGGGACTGCCAAGTTAAGGTGGCCACAGACTTGTGGAAGTACCTCAGTCACTTCATTATCACTAGAAAAGGCAGCTTTCATTAAAGCGCACATGGTGATGAAGACTATATTGGAGCCAGACCCTCAGCATATAGCGTGATATCCGCAAATAAACACATGGGCCAGCTCCCGGCTCTGCTAATGTGATATGCACAATCAAATAGCTATATACACTGCTTCATTGCTTTTCTTCTGAGCAGTTTATTTTTTATTAAAAAAGGGCTGCAAATGGTACATTCACTTTTTTTAATAAGAATTATGGAAATACTCAATAACAAAAAGTACACCAAAAATAAACCAAAAATACATTTGAGAGAAGTTATGCATTTTCACTGGCATTTATATGAAAAAATGGTCTGTGAAAGTACATGAAAAATCCTCCAGAATACTGTAAATAAAAATGCATGAAAATAGTGTCCTGTACATTACTGTAAATGAAAATGACTGAAAGTCCTCTATACTACTGTAAATAAAAAGGTGTGAAAAGAGACCCCTATACTCCTGAATATGAAAACATCTGAAAAAGTACACCTCTTTATTACTGTAAATGAAAATGTGTGAAAAAGAATCATTTATGTTACTGTAAATGGAAATGTGTGATAGAGTCCTTTATATTACTGTACTGTAAAAGAAAATGTGCAAAAAAGTTATCTATATTACTGTAAACATAACTATAACAATTAGTGGTGTATCATAATCTCCAAAATCTCCAAAAAGTGTTTACTTTAAACTTGAATGTAAGTTAAGGTCATTGCTCTATTAATCACATGCCCACAGTGCAAATCATGTGGAAAAAAAAGTTTTGACATGACAGAGTTTAACAAAAATAATTAATCAAATAAATCACAATCATAAAATAAATCAAATAGCTGAAAAAAATACAAAAACAATTTAAAGGTGGAATGATGGCTTTGCTGCAGTGGCAGGACATACATAGGCGCCAACAAACAGTCCCGCTGCCTGCATTCCTGCCAGCCTACACAGACTGCAGCTCTTCCTCTCTAAATGTGGAGAGCAGAGGAGCTGGTAAACAGGCTTCCAGTCAGGCTTCAGAAATGAAGGGCTATTCCCTGAGCTTCAACAGTGGACGGACAGATGAAGTGATAGAAGCGTTGTGACACGCGGCCGCTTCTGCTCTCTTCTGCTGCATCCCTCCATCACTTCCTCTCCTTGCTCCTCAGCAAGCCAGGAAAGTCATGCCGTTCCTGCGGTAGGCACTCTGTTAGAGGAAGAAAGGAGGCAGAAGGGGAAGGGGGGTGGGATCTGTTATGAATTAGCACTCCAGCTCCACAGAGGCAAGAGGCAGGGCCTTGTTTTCCGGTTTTGTAGACAACACTGGCTGGAATGTGAGGCTTTTTTCTTTTATGTTTAATCTAAGTATTTCTGGTCATGTGGGCCATAAGACACCATTCTACTCTACTGGAAATGGAAACACAAAAAGCATGGTTGATTGTGGTTAACAAGTGGTTGAAGAATCTATTTCGAGAAATTTGCGGACTTTGTTAAATTGGACTCCAGATTTCAATGAGGTAGCATGGAGCATAACCAGGGCAGCATAGGCAGTGAGCTGCAATAGAATAGAGCTATTAGAATTATCCAATTTAATCTGATTCCTCTATAACAAAAAATAAACATACATTCTGCATTAATCAGTAATGACTGATTAGCAGTTTGTACTATAAAAATAAATATTTTACATTTTTATTAAAATATAATTTAAGGCTTCCTTATTTAACTTTTTCAAATAAGATATTATTAATCCAGAAGGAAATTCCTGTGCCCATGACATGCTCAGTGCATCAAAGAAGTGGACATTGTGAGTGAGTTAATTGCTGTTTAGTTAAGCCTGTTTTTATTGTTTGGTTTATTAACAATTTAATTATTTATCAACATAATCAGTTGATTATTCAAAGACCTATATAACAGATAGCAAAACAAAAAGCATTTAAAGTGAGTGTCTATCAACAGAACAACCAATCAAATAAAAAAGTGGAAAAAAAGAGACAATTTAAGAGACAAGAACTGCTTACTCTAATACTCATCCCTGCTCCTTTGAGTTTACTATGTGTGCTTAACATGAGGTTCACACTTTTCCTCTACAGTCAGACAGCACCATAACCACTCGGCCTGCCTGTAATAATACATGGTCACAGCTACATAATTACATTTATTTAAGGGTGAGGCTCTGGACCACTCACCAGTACCAGCAGAACAAAACTGAAAATATGACTTTTATAAATACAACCATGCTGTTTGGTCACCACATACCCAGCACTTGGATGAGAGAAAAAACAAGTGCTTAACTTGTAATGAGTAACATAAAAATACAAGAAGATGCAATGCGTAAGGGTCTTTTGACAGGTTGTTGTGGTCCTACCATCACACCACTAATTATTCTTACTTAGCCACAGAGGAAAGACTTCACTCCATTTAAAAAAGAAGAATATTCCATAATGCTGCATGCTGTATAAAAATGAGCTGCCTCCCTAACCATCGGAGGCTTTCAGTCATGGCTCCTAATGCATGAATGAGCAGAAAAGGGGAGGTGAAAGCTTGCAAAATTGAAGCCCAAATCCTCATGGGGTGGTACATTGTTATATATATGTCATTTAATTTCCTTGTCATAAAAAAAATTGAGAACTCAAACCAGATGTGTTCTTTTTGGCAAAATTCTCCATGCAATACAATTTGTTTTTGATGCATTTTTCTTTTTTTCCACTCTTATTATGGTCGCCCTCTCCCAGTTTGTCTGGCATTATGAGAATAAATAGAAAAATGGAGACAGGTCCCAGGCAGTGAGGAGTTTGATTTAGGAAAACGAGACGACTCGGGCGCTTTAAACAAGATGCAGACCCTGAAACATGAACTGGCTGGTAGGAAAAGCAGGATGAAAAAGCAAAACTAGGGAGAAAGAGAGAGAGAAAGAAAGAGAGAGCGTCAGAGCAAGCAAGAGAAATAGAGAGAGAGAGAAAGAGAGGGAGGGTGAGAGCCTCAGACCAAGCGAGAGAAACAGAGAGAGAGAGAGAGAGAGAGAGAGAGAGAGAGAGAAAGAGGAAGAAAGAAAGAGAAATTCAGATCGAGAGAGAGAGAGGAAGAGAGAGAGAGAGGAAGAGAAAGAGAGAGAGAGAGAGAGAGAGAGAGAGAGAGAGAGAGAGAGAGAGAGAGAGAGA
>JBBIGC010000001.1:31311763-31323850 GCA_037576955.1 Lepidarchus adonis
AATTATTTAAAAATCAGACAATGTGATTTTCTGGATTTTTTTCTCATTTTGTCTCTCATAGTTGAGGTAAAGCTATGTTGAAACTTTCAGGCCTCTCTTATCTTTTAAGTGGGAGAACTTGCACAATTGGTTGCTGACTAAATACTTTTTTTGCCCCACTGTGTGTATATATACACCAAGCTTCACATTTGGTATGTGGTTTTCTACTGAAAAGCAGATGGTACAAGACAAACTAGCAGTCATGTGAAATTTACACAATTAGAAGATGATAAAATTAAATAATTTATTTGGTATGAATATACTGATGGCATGATGACACCACACGCTTAAATAGCAAAGTGAAAACTACACCCTAGAAGCCAAGTTTACCTGTAGAAGGTTCCATTTTGAACATCTCTCCATCCATGGTACCTAATCTAGAACACCGGATTCAAATTTTATGGACTTAAATTGGTTATAGATGTAAAGGCGTTAATTGCTTTTTCATGTGACTGATCTGTTCTTTGTTTCTTCAAATTATGAAAATAACAACAAAATATCATTACTTGATAGTTAATCACCATCATCACTAGGCACTGTAACAAAGGCATATCAAAAAAGAAAGAAAGCTTTTCTATAATGTTTCAAAGTGTTTATGCTGCATTAATATTTCCTGTGTCTCTAGTGGTTGCTGGCCTAGAAATGATCAAGCAGCCTTAGTCATTGGTAAATTGGTCATTACCTGTGAATTACACACTGACCACAATAGCACACACTCCAGATTGGCTGTGAGAACTCTTCCAACACTCACAGCAACCATTTCTCATACGCAAGCTAGAACTTACGACACCCACACTGCCTCACATGACGGAAAATTATAACTGTCCAAAGCAGAGTTGCAAAGTCGTATACATATGTGAGCAAAATAAGTAGGCATTTCTCATCTGTAAACAGAATTCCCAGCAAACAAAACAAAATTAAATATCCTTTGTATTTCCAAAAAGGATAGAAATTACGCTTATTTAATTCTGCAGTAGAATTATGCGACTTTTACGAGGAAAATTACATTGACCACAAATTGCGCTCAACAATTCCAATACTTCAGAGCTTGACCACTTAAAAATGGGGCTGCACTGCGATTATAAATATAACTCTTTTACGGCTCTGTTATTACGTACTGAGAAGGGGGAGAGCGGGCCAATCTTGTGGCTGTAGCGCCTGATGGCCTCTCTGATGTGGGCGGGCTGGATGGCACTGCTCTGAGCCTCCGCGCCACAGGCTGCTGCACTCTGCAACAGAGAGAGAGAAAGAAAAAACACACAGTCGATATTATTACTAAATCAAAAACACAGTGGGAGTCAGGCCGTTTAACGCACAAACACAGCCAGAGGAGGCCGTCCAGACGCGATACACACATAATATGTTTCTGAAAGATGCTCTGGACTGCAACTGGGCAAGAACCATGTGAACTGACCAAGACTAACTCCACAGACATAGAAAGGCTATGTGCCAGGTCATGCTTTATGCACTTTCAGAGTAGGAGTTAAACTAATATATGGAGGCATGACAGTAAATGTTAGTTAACTGTTATTCGCTGTATGTGATCAGCTATAATTCCACTGGTGTCTCCAAGTGCATTTGCCTTCAAGCGGAAAGGAACAATTTGACTCAATATCTGTTAGAAGGAAAAAAGGAAAAGGAAAAACAGCTTCCCCATTTTGATCCTTGCAATAAATCGGCTGTGGCAAAATTGACATGGCATATGAGAAAGTGTAATACGTATTCCCTGCCAGCGTTTCCACTCTAAATGCAGAGACTATGATCTTTGATGGCTGTATAGAGATGACCATTGAACCTCCCTATTATATTTAAACTTATAGCGCAGGACATTCATTTTTTCTTTTTATTTCAAATTCTTAATATTTGCAAATAATGTCTATATAAAGAGGAACAGAACAGTTGGATCTGGGTTTTTGGCAATGATCCGAGATGAAAAAGAATTGTCCCCATGAAAATGGCAACTTGGAACTTTAAAAAGGACTCAAAATGTGTTATTTATACCTGTGAAATGACTTTTAAAACTGTTTGTGTTTCTGCCAAAATACTGAGGTTCCAGCGAGCAGGGTAATCAGCACCATCTAACTGACTGTTATAGGCTGACAAAGTAAACAAAGCCTATTCCTTCTCCAGAAAATAAGCTCCAGATTTCTCTGAGATCAATAGTCTTTCAAGTGGGTTGTTGGTTTATTCCATTTTTTCTGCAAATTCCTTATTAAGATAAAGCTAAGATCTTAACTAGAAAATGCCACACAGAGTTGGAGGAATTTTTCAACAAACCCCTTTAAAATAGTCATGTCAATAAAATCAATAAGATGAGGAATGTATTTCTATTGGCAATCGTCTCCTGGGTCCTCCATATAATTGTTTTTTCAGTTACAGAGGCAGGCAAACACACAGCAAGTCCCCCCCCCCCCAACACATACACGTGTCGATGGTCCTTTTCTCTCCTTTTCAAATTGTAGACTACACAAAATGATAGTGTGTAAAAAATATTGATAATGAAAGAATGGTTTCTTTCAGAATCAAAACACAGTGATGATGAAACAACGTGAGAAAATGATTTTTTTTTTCTCCTCTGTGAAATGATCCATTTTCTAGTCTGAATAAGCACTGTATCTGTAAGATAAACACCTTCTTCCTCTTCCGCTGCTTGCTCTTGCTGCTGGTGTCCTGGCTGAGGCTGCCGTTGCCCTGGGCCATGGAGTGCAGCTTGCCCTGGTGACCTGAGCTCAAAGGGCCACTGGGAGTGGAGGGAGGGGTGTTCTCTGGAGACTCTGTTTCTCTTTTGGTAGATACAGCCTAAACGTAAATCAGCAGAGGAGCACATAACCATCCAAATACTTTGTGACATTTCACCACAGGGGACCTTCTAGGTTAAGGTGGGAAAAATAACAACAATCATATAATCCAAGCTAAAATACCAAGTGTGCTTTCTGAACCAGAGTGGCCTTGGCGGAGGCCGAATGTGAGAGAAAGATGAGGTTTTGTGGTCACAGTGACAGAAAGGCCCCTCCATGGAAGAGATCCCACACTACAAAACCACCTTGCACAAACTTGGCGGCCCTGTTTGGCTGAAGGTCAAGCTCTAGTAGCAGCGACAGTTCTAGTTTGGCTTGAACAGAGTTACCATTTTACAATGGATGAGTGAGGTCTGCTGATGCACCATTCCCTGCATATACTTTACTGTATGTCTTTCTGAAAATTCCATATTTATTACAGAATAACAACAAAAGCAACAACAACAACAACAACAATAATAATAATAATAATAATAATAATAACAACAGTGTATATTAAATAATTTATTAAGTATTACTGCCATTATGTGTGAAATAAAGCTACTTTCTTTCTTTCCCCTGTATGTCCTATGGAGGCAAGAGGCACAAGCAATTATTGGCTGAAACAGACTTGTGTTTGACTCACCTCAGCACTAGCCCCGTGGTACTGGAAGAATGTGGCCGATATGACCTGTCCAAAAGGATCACCAGTTTTCGGGGTCATATCTTGTTTAACCAACAGGGCAAGGTCAACAATCTGAAACAAAAGCATCATCATCATGACTAATGATCTTCCAAGAATTTTTATCCACTAGCTGAAACTTTATATAATACTATCAGAACACCACAAGAGATATTGGCCTCAGCTGACTCTAGAGTTATTTTCAGGAGCTATTATGAGGTCTAATTTCGTGTATGTTTTCCGTGTTTGTTACAATGAAAAAGGAGATGTCTGAAAAGTAATCGCCAGTTGGAACATGTCAGAACCATTTTCCTAAAAATAAGACAGTTCATAATTTTTAGTTTATCTAAGAAACATGAGTGGCCTGAAGTGATGTTATTTCAAGCTTCAGTTTATAATGCCAGGGAGGATATCAAGAGGGAAAGCCTAATATGTCACTCTCTATCTGATTGCTACATTACACTTTCTATTCCCTCTTTTATATGTAACTTACCTGGGCAACCGTTTCATAGGCCAAATATGACAGGATCTCCATTGAGACAGCATTGGGCTTCACTTCAAGGCTACTACAGTCTAGCCACTCTCGAAATTTGGAGGCTTTTTTGGCTTAAAGACACATTTACAGTAACAAGTCAGAAAGGAACAACAGCAGAAATAACAAATGACAGACGTTGCTTTATTTTGTTGCATCAGAGAGGCATATATACATTTTCATAATTTGTCTAAGAGACCAAATTTGGGCTTGGAAGGCCAGTATCCAGCACAGTTTGGTGGTTCCCCTTTCTCAAACACATTTACTAAACCTGGCATTTAAAAATCACCAAACTGTGCTGTAAACTTTCCCGCCAGGATTGTAGTTCGGCAACCCTGGCGTACAAGCTGATAAACCCTTGATTAGGCTGCATTCATCTGACAAGATCTTCTCTTCTTGAATAATCAGTTATATATGGGCTGTAGACTGATTCGGGTGTTAATTTCATGCAAGTTTTCCCTAGATGTTTCTTAGGTTAAACAATAAGAAGAAATTGTTTTCAGTTTATGTCTTAATTATCTGCTAAAATCAACTAATATCTCAGTGAGACTAACTCATGTCAATACCAAATATGAAAGCATACTTGTGTGTAAAGCATCACATAGAAATGATAATGCACATTGAACTTAATGCACTGGATTACCAATATCTTGCATTAACATAAACCTAATGCAGTTGTACTGAGCTAGTTATTTGGGGTGAGTGTTGTACACATTTCCTTGTTAGTACCAGACATTAATTGATCTTCCATCAACCCTAGTCATAAGAACTAGACTTTGACCAGACCTTGGGCTGTGTTAATATATTTTGTGCTGGTTTTGAGGCGAGGAGTGTGGGGTTACACAGGCCAGCGTCAGTGTAGAGAGATTGGTTATTGGTGAAGTCTGAAGCCAGTCAACATGTTATTAGTGCTGGAATGTGGCCTTCACAAACCAGTGGCAGTGTGTTCACATCCCACAGCCATGCTCTTAAACCTCAGAGAGCCTCCAACACACAAACCCACACTGAACACCACACACAACAGTTTAACTCCATCCACTACAGTTATTTAAAAACACTGTATTAATGGTACTGCAGTTACTAACCATTTTAACCTCCTTGCCCAATTGGCAACTGACAATTTAAACCTAATTAAATTAAAAAAACATTGTTCAATCTCTTTTCCCTTTATAATTATAAATGTTTTGCTTGGATGTTTCCCTTACAGATGACTAAAAAAGTACTACAATAATACATATTTTGTGTTGTGCTGTGCTGTAACCATGAGCAAAATTGTTTAATTTTTATACTGTCATAAATATTTGTAAATCAGTTATTATAGATATAACTGACAGGTTGATAAGGACTAGAAGGGTGGGCAAAAAATAATACTGCAATTTTAACATAAGCACAGGATGCATTATACACATCACTTTTTTTCATGGTTTGACAAGTCGAACAGCTAAAAAGGAAAACTGGAAAAAACTATCAAAGCCAATAAATGCTGTGCATTTATTGTGTTTTACATCACACACTGCACTAATTGTAATTAGCTGAACCTGATCATAATGTCTTTTTTTGTTGAAGAGTGTGTGTGTGTGTGTGTATATGTTTGTCTAGGGTGAATCAGTGGTAAAAAATGAGCAAAGGGGGAGGTGCTTGAGCATTTAAAGCCCCTCAAATGTACATGATGTCACATGATTTACCACAATAACAATAATCAATTTAAAAGGCATTTACTTTTGACAGCACAGCTTGATTTGTTTAGAATCATGCTACCCATGTTGTTTGTGATAACAGCATATAAAACTGTGTAATTTCACTGAACACCAGCTTATTTAATGCTGGAAATAGCCACCAATGAATGCATTTTGTACAAGCACAGAAAATGTACAGGTCAGATAATGTGTATATTGTTTCAGCTGCAGCTTTTTCAGTTAGGTTCCAAAAAGGTGTGAGACATCAAACTCTAGATCGAATTCCAAAAATGTCACTCCTCATAAGTAAGCTTTTTGTCTGCAGTTAAAGTTTTATTAAAAAACATTTCAGCAAACAAGATACGCAGTGAGATGCTTTCCAGCAGGAGTGGCCACCTCCGGTCCTGGACAGCCGGTGTCCAGCACAGTTGGGTGATTTCTCTATATGAAGTACAGCTGGTCCAACTCCAGTAATAATTGCCAGGTTGTGTGAGTGTGTTTGAAGAGGGAACTACGAAACATTGCTGGACACCAGTATTCCAGGACCGACATTGGGCACCCCATTTTACATCTTGCCTAGAAGAAAATAACAAGTTAATCTGGGAAGTACGAAATCAACTTTGCATTTTTTTTGATTTCACAGAACTGCTACATAACAGTAAAACACTCGAAGTGGTTTAAAATCCACTCGCTCGTATTCTAACGCTTTAATAGCCCATCCTACGAACTACCTGAGGTAAATGTGACATTCTTGCATTTAAGGGTTCTACCAGGGAGATAGGAGTTGAGAAAAAGACACTTCAGCAATACTTACAAAAGCTGAGCTGTCGACTTTCACAGAAATCACTGTACTGTGCTGAGTCCATGTTTCTCGTTTGTTTTTCAAGCCTCTGCAGAGAGAAAGAAAAAGGGAAGAGCTCACCATAGACTTACTGTACTGATATATGACTGGACATTTAAATGATGAGTTATGTTTCCAGTATTGTTCTATCAAGTGGAGTTATCTTCTGCCAGCTTGCAGATACACTGATGAGTAACATCATTACACGTCACCATCACAGAACACTTTCCACAGCTCCGGTAAACAGGAGAGTGACCTGTTCCTAATTATACTGCTCTGCACCTGTAGACATCAAAGAGTGTGCAAATGTGTCAAGTACCAAGAACTTGGGGAATCTCCACTACCAGTCATAGTGGAGTTTGCACTGAGGGCATTGAACGGACAAGATTAAAGAGTGTCCTAAAAGATCAACTCATTTCAACGGCATCTCCTACTCAATAAAACACTGAAAGTAAGACCATTTTATTTTACAAGGCGATAAAAGCTCAGTCAGCACTGCTGAGTTCACACATAGCAAGATGAACACTCCTCGTCATGTTAAGACACATCATCCTTCAACAGCAAAGAGTTATCTACAGATAATATCACAGTACCTGGTAGAAGCAATCCTTATGGACGTCAACAGCGCTTAAGAGCCTGACATAAAGATGAACAATGTGGCTTACGTCTGTGCAGCCAATAGTGTGTGCTCAGCCAGTACAATAGACCTTTTCAGGACATCTCCGCTAGGCCTATAATAATGTATTCCAACAGCCTGCTGTGGTATCTGAAGGTATCAGGTGGGATGCTGTGGTTTTGCGAAAGCATGAGGTCTTGCACTGAGGCAATAGTTTAAGTGTCACATCAAACTCCCTAAAAATACAACACCAGAGAGCTGCTGTTTAGTAGTTTAGCCGCATGGCAAAGCAGAGTACCGTGACAAGTGGCCTTCTGTCTACATTGACTTTAAGAGAGCACAGGCTGCAATGAACCCTCTTAATAGTAACCCAACAGATTTTCTTCAGCTTTACAGCAAAACGTGTTAACTTGCAGGTCAGAACCTGTAATTAGACATTTCCTCTTCTTGGACAAATCCATTCACAAAACAGTCCATTTGAGCTTTCGAGCAGGGTGTGTGCTGTAAAAAAAAGGGCTTGTACGGTTTATAGCACCCCCCCTCCCTCCCAAACTTGTGTGTGCTCCTTTTTTTCCCCCAGTTCCTTAGAGTGCAGGGTCTCCAGGCTGGTTTGAGGAAGGCACTGCAGCCTCAGGACCCTCCGACATCTTTACTCAGGGCACGGCGCCCCAAAGCGAGGCGGCCGAGATCACTTTCAGCCCACCCAAACCAACCGGAGCCTTTTTATTTAGTTAGCTGGCAGTCGTTGGAAATTCCATCTTTGAAAATACATATTAATGATGCTGAGCGCCGGCGCTCGCCCTGCCTGCCGCACAGTGCTGGAACTGTGATTTCTATTAGTGTCGTTAAGAGGCGAGCGGAGGGCTCGTTTGCAGTGCAGAGGGGGAATTCACAGCAGCCTTGGTGTCTGCGTTCAGCTCCAAATTGGGCCAAGAGTGATACAAGACTGGAGCCGCTGAACTTAAATAACTCTTGTCAAGCAGACAGCCAGAGACAGGAGAAATGTTATGACTGTGGCTTATTGACTGAAAAGCGCGGCAGGGGGATTCTACATTTGAATACTATGTTTAGCCGTTGATTAAATCAAAACTTTGACCCACCTGCTAATAGCCAGATTATACCCACAACTGAAGCCTTGCTATATGATTGGACATTGACAAATATTTGATTTGGCAAGCCTGCACTTTCATTTCTTGCCAGTGTGGTCTGGATAAAGAGAATCTCAATTTGTACTATTGGTAGCCTTGAGACTTCCATAGGCTCAGAGCCAAAATATATTTTGGACACCTAGCAAAGTTTAGGTTTGATTAAAAAAAAGAAAAGAAGAAAGAGGAATTTCAAAGCCTCTTTTATTGGGTAAGGGGCAAGCATTGGGTGGTCGACAAGTAGCTATAAGAATCTAAAGCATTTTGTACAATACATTCATTCTGCACACACCACTATCAAACACCTACATGGGTGCTTGACAGTTACTCAGGCAGAGCTTCAGCATTATGAAGCTCAGGCTAGTGAAGAGTTCAGGAGTGTTCTGCATGTTGCTGGTGTTAGTCACTTGGGCTGCTTTTAATGGCCCTTACCAAAACATTCTCAGAGTGAAGAGAATTGAATAAGGCACCTGATGCTACTTACAGCTCAAAAGAGACCACAGAATAATATCATAAAGCACCATGGTTAATCTACACTGCGAGGGAAGGAAGGAATCAACTCCCTAAACCCATTATAGCTCGACATCACTGTGACAAAAGCTTTTTCCTCTTTTTTTTATGAGACTAGGTAATTTTACAAAGAAAATAAACATGCAATTCTGGGAAAATTCCAAAGAAAAGCTTTTAAGCTCCTTCAAACAACTACCTTCTTATACTGCCATAATTAAGAAGCAAATGAATTGCGAATTGCATTGCTCTTTGTTCTCTGAGAAAACAGAAACAACGTATAAAACTTGGGCAATTACCCTAAAGTTAAAAAGACATTCTAATAAGATTGTTCAAACACATGCAAGTGAGAAAGTTCACATAGGTCCTTCAGTGTTCAAAACTCTTGGAATTTGAAAAATACGTTTCCCCAGAGTCCGGGAATAGAACCCTCTGGAGACTGCTGTCATCATGGCATTAAGGCCAAAACAATGCGAATCCCACACAACATGACAAAGAGACTTTTAAGCATTCCCATCTGAACGTAGCCAGGAAAATAACAGATTGTCAAAAGATCTTAGAGGGTCCTTGAGAAGATTGATGGTCTGCCTAAGGAAATACAATCCACACACCACTGACAAAAGAGAGGCCATCGCAGTCTGATCAGAAGTATGAACGAGCAGCTAAATTATAACCCTGTCTGACCTGATGCATTGCAGAGCTGGCTGAACACATGTGCATTTAGTGGACTGGACATCCACCAAGCGTTTGACCCAAAAGTTGTGGGTTTGGAAATCCCGTGAAATAATGTTCATAGTATTTACACAAGTGTTGTAATATATTTACATCATTGAGAAACCTTTGGAGAGTAAATGGAGGATATAGCAGAAGCCTTTGAAAAAGGGTCATTTACTGTAAATAAAAAACTACATTTAAAAAATATAGAGCGGAGAACTGCAGAGAGCCGGGCAAATACTTTAAAGACATAATGCAAATAGAAGCAGAGCAAAAATAAATTCCATTCTCCTTCTATTTGAAGGCCAGAAAAATCATTTTTATTTGGGTGATTTTTACATGCATGTGAAGGTGAGCTTTCCTAATTCAGCATTTGGATATTTCTGATCGAGCTGATGCTGTGCAGAGGGGCCACCAGATAAAGCGGCTCAGTGCACAGTGGGTAAGCCATAAAACTGCTCCACAGGGCGTCATGAGCAGAGCAAAGTGGGAGGCCCAGAAGGATACGGTTCCTTATCCCCAAAAGATCATCCTGATAGCTAAAACACACCCATTAAAATACTCAGTAGGAACAAAGTTTGGGGGAAACCGCAGGCTTTCTGGGCCTTGTCCAGAATGACTCGGGCTTGGTTTTAATTGAAACGGGACATATAAAGTTGTGTGGAGATACCCCCCACCCGCACCCTGCTTTTTTTTTTCTTTTTCAGAACATGTCCACGGTTCCTGCTTCAGTCCGTTAATTACATCTTTCAGCCATGGGCCTTTATTTCAATTGGCAGAGTGAGGACAAACGGATGTTATAGAACGTTCCCTTACTTTCTCCTCTAGAATAGTGCTGAGCCAAGCAAGAGCTGGGGAAGGCAAGAGGTTGAGAGCTTGGCATATGTGCCTCTAGTTCACTGCAGCAATTCAAACGAATACTGCATGTTTCCTACATTCAAATTGTTAACATTTGCACTACAGCCTTTTCCTCGTTAAGTTACATCTGAAAAAGCTCAGATTGACATCATAATAACAGTGGACAGGTCAAGGCTAAACTTTTTCTTCTTCTTCCTCAGTTTCACTAAGTAGCTCATTTGCATGTCTGGTTCTGCGCAATGGAAAGCAGAAAGCTCCAGCATCGCTCTGGAAAATCTGTTAAAATGCTAAATCTATTAGTGGACGAGGACAAAAAGAAATAGAAGGACCTCGGTGGCGGGGCTTTGAGGTCTGGCCGCTTGTCTTCACTGGAACCTGAATACTTTAACTACCTTTTCGGTGCAGACAGACTATCAAGTGTTCCTGTGGTCAGAAAGTGCATTTAACATGTTTAAACACCTTGTTTAAGCAAGATCCTATTCCCCAGTGACGAACCCTGGGTTCTAATCATACAGATACCCTACAGTACTCTAGCGCTCACACACACACACACACACACACACACACACACACACACACACACACAAACAAATAAACAACACACTATAATAACTCGCAAATCAGCCATAACATTAACACCACCAACCTAATATTGAGTAGGTCCTGCAGATACTGCTGAAACTCACTGTGGTGCACTGTGTTCCGACCCTTTTCTATCAGAGTACGTTTTAACATTTTGCACAACAGGAGTTCCACTCTGGGACCAGACCAGACAGGCTAGCCTTCCCTCCCCACATGCATCAGTGAGCCTTGTTTGCCCATGTCCCAGTCACTGATTCACCAGTTGTCCTTCCTTGGATCACTCTTGGTAGGGACTAACTACTGCTTGCCTGAAACTCTCTGTTAGACCTGTAGTTGATACTCTGAGTCAGTTGACTAGCCATCACAATAAGCCTTTTGTTCATCAGATCTTGCCTCCAGGACATCAACTTCAAGAACTGACAGTTCACTTGCTGCCTAATACATCCCACCCCCCTAACAGTTGTTATTGTAATGAAATAACTAGATAGTCAATGTTATTAAGTTCACCTGTCAGTGGTGTTAATGTTATGGCTAATCTGTGTTTAACTACAATACATTTCTGGCACCATGTAAATGTTTTAAACAACAGTGAAAGTAATATCCAAAACCATCAATGAGAAACCTGGTCCTAAATCTATGCTTTTATAATTAGCACAAAAGATAAAAAAGGAATTTCTGTATCGTATTTATGTTTGCATCCTTGTTATATGTTTTTAAACATATATAAAAAAATAAATCTTCCGAATCATTTGATCTTTATTATGACATATCATTTTATACAAGTATCTTCAGGCGGATTTAAAATTCTGAGAACATTGATTCCAAACTTTTGACTGTAGGTGTAAGCAGGCCCAGACGTGCACATTTCAGGCCTGGTCAGCACTCTTCCTCCCACTCACCTCCATCCTCTCCTGCTTCACTTCGTCCACCTCCTCGTCTTCCAGCAGTGCCAAAAATTCCCCCGTCTGGTCGATGGAGCCCAGGAAGTCCTGCGCCAGCCGCTGCCTTTTGTTGACACTAGTGCTGGAGTATTTGTCTGGAAGTGGACACACACACACACACACACACACACACACACACACACACACACACACACACACACACACACACACACACAC
>JBBIGC010000001.1:31323950-31354645 GCA_037576955.1 Lepidarchus adonis
CACACACACACACACACACACACACACACACACACACACACACACACACACACACACACACACACACACTTGCTGACTCTACCCCAACCCACATCTGCAGACCAGCTGGCCATGTTTACACCTGAGTTGTGATGGGATGGGTCCAGGGTGCAGCCCACTCCCCCCTAGCCATTTATTCCTCTTTCTCTACCTGAGTTATGTCCGGGACTTTGCTTGGCTTTACAAATACACACAGTAGCAACTTCAACTGCCAGAGCCCACAACACTCCTACACTCCTATTACATCACTCCATTACTGACCAAACAGCACTTTTTCCCCTCTATTAGCAGTTTAATCTGTCCTGAAGCGAGCTGTGAAGTATAATGTGCTGCCAATCCTGAAACTACCAGGGAAATGAAAAGTGAAGGTTCTAGACCATAAAAAATTTTGCATTTACAATTTTTTTTAACAAACTAAATTGGGGTAAATATTACATTTAGAGCTGGATTTAAATATTATGATGTTTCTTTCCAAAGACAGCTCATTTCCTGGCTTTAGTTCAGCAGGCACAGTCGCATACAAGTCCCAAAGCTTTAATGTGTTTCATCAAGACAAACTGTTTCTTCACTCTACCAAACGAGGAGAACTGCCATTGATTAAATCCCTAAAGTTCCACGCTGGGAAAAGGCAACGAAGGAAAATGTTAATTAAATGAGAGGAAACACGGTGATCAAATGCATCTTTGTGAAGTAATGTCTGGTTGACATGACATAAATAGCCTCAGAAAATGTTTAATCAGGGAGACAGAACTCATGACACCTTAATAACAGCACTTTTATGGGGCTCCAGTTCCCTGACGCTGGCACGGCTTAGCCTCCAACAGAACTGTAATTGTGGACTTCCTATGTAAACGGGCAATTCAATCAAAATGTTAAAAAATGCCACTTTGTATAAACTCCCTTTCAAATGATACAAATATACTGATGCACGTAATTAGTTCTATATTTTTGGCTTTAATGTATTCTAAATTTGCCATTTGATGCAGTGGCGTGTTTACAGGAATAAAAGAGCTTGGAAAATCTTGGTTTGGGTGAGCGGTAAACAAAGCTAATCTGCAGTGATGAAACAGAGAATTCAAATCTAACAAAATAAACACTCGGAAATATCCAACATCACCTTTGATCCACTAACAACGGCCACAAAATTCAGCACTAAAGACAAATGCTATTTTAAATTAAGGCTGATGTGTTTTACAAACTACTAAAGTGAAGAGCCCATCTTAGATGACTGAAGTACTTAATCTACATATAGATTTTCTTTGCTCCACGTTTCATACTGAGCTCAGTACAAGCATCTCTCAAAGACATACCAGAACACTCAAGGATGTTCTTGAGATGATACCTTAAATGATTTAAGCATATGCTTAAGGTTAAATAGCCAGCCATGACCAACCGTAATCTTTTAATAGTGCTGTAATCATAACCTGCTGTCGTGCATCTGTATGTGAATCCCCCAAGACTAAGTTTTGTGACTCTTGAGTGGAAAAGGAAAATGGGAACACAAGACATGCAGTAGTTTTCTACCTGGAGCACTGCTGGACTGTGAGGGGTCATGACTAACGCACTGCATAGAGTAAGGCCACATTTCAGCATTCAAAGCTCCAGGGCCTTCGTGGTGGTTTCCATACTCTAAGTGCTTGGGGAATTACTCTAGGGGTCAGATTAGAGACACTGTGGTCAGAGCCTGCATGGCTGCCTTCAGCCACACTTCTGCTGCGTCCCTGACAATGCCACCACTCACACCACAGCAGAGAAAGCAGCGGTGGCCACGGCGTTGCCCCAGGCCTCACAGAGGGAGGGAGGGCACCAGGGCCTACTCAACAAAACTCTATACTCTCCTGACGCTTTTATGGGAAAGTCTGAGACAAAGGCGATGGTAAAAGTATGTATTTTTCGAATCCAACAAGAGGGTCATTTGGGGAAACGTCAAAACCTTTGGAGCCAATTTGAGCGCAAAACAAACGCTGTGGAGCAAAACATTAAACAGAGCAGCCCATCAGGCTTCTCATGGAAAAGGAAAAAAGTCCTGAATCCATGCGCACAGACATGCAGACTCCTTCTCAATCGACTGCGCGGACTGCTCGCTCTGAACGCCACATTTAACGTTATTCCCTCTCTCAAGTTACAGGCTAGATGAGGAGCAAAGATCCTAATGATACTCATCATGACAGCAGACGAGACTGCAGCGTCTATGCGGATGGTTTTCCTTCCTCGCTCTTGCTTTGCTATGATAGTGATAGGAAACAAGCAGAGGAGCAGTGGAACGCTATGCAAAGCAGAGGCATGCCAAAGCTTCCGTCTGCATTCTGGTAATGACTCTTGCTGATTGACTGTGGCATACGAAATTACCTTGGCTGACTCCAGTCATTATGTGCGCCTTCATCATTCAAAGCACTGGGAGAATGGAGAAATCCAGCTTGTGTACAGGAAAAGGCCTTAAAACATCTTCATGTTGGGGGAATGGCTGTAAACACATGCTGGAGCTCAAATGTAAGAGACACTGGATTTTGTAAGCTAGTTCAAATGATTTATGATATCAGTGTACCTGATTCCGTTGGATCTTCGTCATCCACTGTTTTCATTAACTTGGACTTGTAGTCTCGAAACTGCATGTACTTCAAGAGTCTTCGTAGTTTCTTCTAAATGAGGCAAAGAGAAACAGAAAGGCATGTTTAAAGACTCAGGAAAAAAGTTGTGAAAACACTGTCCATCAAAATGGGAAAGCACTTAGCCTTTTTATGCAAGGTTCTGAACAAATTATCAAATCTTTTGTCCTGTGATGAGTTGGCCTCCTGTCCAGGATATACCCAGCTTTGGCCCATAGTCAGCTGGAATCGGCTCCAGCTTACCCACAACTCAAACATGCGGTTTGGAAAATGAATAAATTAATAAATGGATGGACAGATTGATGGATTGATGGATAGAGACAAGTCCAGTAGAGCTTTGTTGTCATCTTAAACATATACAATGCTGCACGCAATAAGATGGAATAACGTCCTCCAGGACCACAGGTGCACAGAACTTCAGACAGGTCACAGGAGGATAAATCATATCAGTACTATATACCTTATACTCAAATACTTGTACAAATGTAAAAATAGGAGATCTAGACAAAAAAGGGAAGCACAACAGGTATACTAGGTACTATAGGAAACTAAATAGAACAAATCTCCCCCAAAAAGTAGTTGTTTAGATCTTGTAGAATTTTTCTTTGTCAAGAAAAATTTTCTTTGATCTGACAAAAATGTATGCAGACTACTTTGAGAATATTCAAATATTCTTCATAATTCATCTCCTTGTTGTGATGTCAGCACACATGATCAATCAAATCTTTTATCTTTGGTCCAAAAGAGTTTCAATGTGTCTAAACTGTCAAATCACCATTAATGCAAAACCTCTTCCTCTCAAACAAATTATACCTTGAAAAACATAAATTTGAGCATTTTAATATATACCTAAAGTAACAGTGAACAACATATAAACTATGATATGTTAATGAAACATTATTTTCTTTTTTGAAAAGTGACAGAATAAAACAAAAATCAGAGGTTCACATCTTACTGCATACAATCTATAACAATCAACAGTAAGTGCTAAGAGTCCACAAATTAGCAAAGCTATCAGGTGTGTTTGACAATACACTCCGAAGGCCTGTCCATGTGCCTTTTACCTTGTCCTTCCTCATGAGGAAGATTATATCCTCTGGGGAAATGACCCTTGCTCCACGAATCAGCGCCACCTCAGCTGCTTGGTGGAGCTAGAAGAAAGGAGAAAGAGAGAGAAAAACAAAAACTCAGCTTCAGAAAATGTTTTAACACTAGTCAGCAGTCAACAAGATCACGCTTAAGATGTTTGTTCTACTTTCTGCCAGTCAGTACATGTTGAGTGAATGAGTCATAGCATCTGCTGTTTAAGAACCTTGAGAGAACTGATAAGAAACCACATATTTTGAGACTAGCACTTTCATAGTCACATGGGTCTCCATAAACTTTGTCCAATTTTGGTAGAGGTAACACTTGTTTGGCTTTCTCAGCGCTCAAATATGACGGGATGACTGTCCTTGCTTTCTGAATAAACAAGGGAAGAGGAGGATTACAGAAAACAGAAGTGTCAATCATCCAGCTAGTCAAAGCCACCTTACAAGGTGCTCAGTCTGTCAGCTCTTACCATACTGAGTCTACAGGCAATTCTTGATGTGGCTTAAAAATAATCTACACAGTCACAAGTTGTCAGGTTTCTCAACCCATATAATTTTATTTACTACTTATTCACTATTTTATACATATTTGTGTGGTTACATATTGTATTACTTTGTCATTTACACAATAATTGCATTTACACTCAATTACATTCTGCATTGACAAGTTTAAGGCTGTGCTTCCAACTTTTTACTTGTCAATAAAGAACAAAAACATGGCAAATTCTACAAAGACTGTACATGCAATAATAACTTCCACTTAAAATAAAAAAAACCAAACATATTCTTTCTGCTACACAAATAATGTATTGATTAAAAGTTTGGAATAGACAGTAATGACAGATGAGCTTAGAATAAAAAATATATCACATCGATTTAAATCAATGATTTGTTATTGGACAACTGTGTCTTGAAGAAGTTTTCATTGGCTTAAAGACAAACTTGTAAAATCTCAGAATAAATTATATGAATATATTGCCAAACCAGTGATAGAGGAATAGGATGCTATACAAACATCTGAGCACAAGCCCTCCTCATGTGGGTGAGGTTTGCCAATTAAGTCGTTAATATATGTCAAGGTCTGCTGCATGGGCTTTATTGAATATAATGCCCTTATTCATCATCTTTATTGGGTTATGGCTATAAAAAGTACATAGGGATGTTGCAATCATATGGAAACAATCTTTACAAGCTCAAGGAAACGCAGAGAGAAAGTGAATGAAGAATGCCCCATCCTTTAAACACAGCCAGTTGGTTCTGTTGCCAAAAAGAGCAGAAACACCTCATCTATCACTGTCACCTTCCCCTGAAAATGATAGCTATCCAAATGTAAATGAGTGAATAGAATGAACTCTTTGGAATTAATAGAGGTTATGGAAAGACTGTAGTGTCAATTTACTGACATTTAACCCTAACTTCACAAAGAAAGATAGATGTCAGTGATGATGTCAGTGGATTGAGTTCAACCACTCATTTAGATCCATTTTATACAAGAATCTTTTCATAAGACTTCATTCCTACGAGTAATTATCTGAGGTGTGATTTATGAAAAATACAAAAATTATTCTCTGCAGATGGTAAATGGTCATACAGTCCCTAATTATAACAGTAACACAATGAAAACAAATGTGTTCCCATGAAACATGAACAAGTAACTGATTAACTCAGTACATATTACTAATTATTCAGCTAGTAAAATACTACTCAAAACTCCCAAACAGACTTTGTGTTGGGAAAAACACAAAGTCTCGTCTGTATTTTCGATTCCACAGGGAGGGCAGTGTTGTTAGGCTACCTTTCCAATTGTCAGAGTGTCTAATATGTATTGTTGTCCTATGAATATGCAATAACCCACCATCATAAATATCATGTTCTTCTGATGCACTGTAATGACACTGAATATCAGTTTGATCATCTGTTAAACCCAAACAGTCATGAACTGGGGCAGTGGTGGCATAGTGGTTAGGACTTTGCCCTTGAGATCTGAAGGTTGCAGGTTCAAGTCCCAGCCCAGGCACCATTGAGGAACCCATGAGCAAGGTACCGTCCCTACTTCACTGCTCCCCGGGTGCTGTTGATAGCTGCCTGCTGCTCCATGTGTGCACGTGTGATGGGTAAAATGCAGAGGACAAATTTCGTTGTGGTGCACTGTGTGCAGTGGTGTGTTCACAATGATCGGAAATCACTAATCACTAACTGCTGACCATTTTAATCTGCTGATTCTGACATGGTGCTGATACTATCATGCCTAATAAATTTAAACACTTTTAACTGATCACTCACAAAATGACTCAAAATGCTTGACGGGGCACTTCAACCTTGGGTTTGAGAAAGGTACTATACAAAAAAAAATATTATTAATAATATTATTATTATCAAAATGCTTGAAGGTGCACTCTACACAACACATTCTATGATGCCCCTTTAAGCATTAAAAAAGCAAACCAGACCACAAAATTTCATACTGATATTCGTATTAATATTTGATAGGTCTAATGTCACTTACATATCCCTGGAACTGAGAGCAATAACTCCAAAAGAAAAATAGAAGGAATGTTATTAATTGAAATGTAAACATTCAATAAGTCTTGGCAGTGCCTGAATCTAGAAATACATGAGAGTAATTCTTAGAGGACTGTAAACATTTGTTGGTCATAAAATCTGTTTGCTTGCAGATGTCGATCTGTGTGTGGAGTTTGGAACACAAATAGGCCCCACACACACACTCACAGGGGGAGCATTGAATTAAATGAGCTCGGAGGCTTCATTTAGTTCTTTCTGGCCTGGCATCATACCAAAGTTGACAGACTGGCTGCCATATCTGTCCCACTATTTAACAGGGAAATAGTTTTTAGTAGACAAAAATGGCTTTAAGTGTAGCTCTCATCCTTCACTCCCCAAGCCCAAACAGCTGCATGTCTCAGAATCAGGAGTTATTTGCTTAGATAATTATTATTTACAAAGGATACTGTGGCACTTTGGCACTTTAACCCCAAGTATTCAGTACTATGGACCTCATATGATCTGAAAATTGTTAAGATATAAAGAAAATATGTTCATTATGACTTATGACTTAATGATAAAAGCATTCATTCAAACTGGAAAGAAACACGGCAAACCTGTTTTTATTTTTTGTTTGTTTCTTTGAATATTTTCAGGCAGATTTGATCTACTTGTAACTATTTTATGAGTCTGGTGAATGTTAGAGACCTTGCACTTTTCCACCTTCTGTTTGAGGATGCCCCACAGATGCTCAATAGGGTTTAGGTCTGGAAAATGCTTGGTCACTCCAGTGCTTTTAACCTCCGTTTCTTTAGCAGGGAAGTGGTCATCTTGAGGTCGTTATCATTTTAGAATACTGTGGCACAGTTTCTGAAGGGAGGGGATCATGCTCTGCTTCAGTATGTCACAGTACATGTTGGCATTCATGGTTCCCTCAATGAACTGTAGCTCCCACTTGCTTGCAGCACTCATGCAGCCCATGACACTCCCACCACCATGCTTGACTGTAGGAAAGACACACTTGAATCTGTATTCCTCATCTGTTTGCTGCCACACGCTTGACACCTTTTGAGCCAAATACGTTTATCTAGGTTTCATCAGACCACAGGACATGGTTCCAGCAATCCATGTCCTTAGTTTGTATGTTTACAGCAAACTGTTAGCAGCCTTTCTTGGGCATCATCTTTAGAAGAGGCTTCCTTCTGGGACAACAGCCATGCAGACTAATTTAATGCAGTGTACAGTGTATGGTCTGAGTAGAGTGTGAGCACAAGAACACCAAATCTAATACACCTGCTTCAAATTCACACCTGAGAACTTGTAACACTAATGAATCACATAACACCAGGGAAGGAAAATGGCTAATTGGGCACAATTTTACATTTTCACTTAGGGGTATACTCACTTCTGTTGTCAGCAGTTTAGACATTAATGGCTATATGATTAGTTATTTTGAGGGAACAGCAAATTTACACTGTTATACAAGCAGTACACTGACTTCTTTACATTGTATCAAAGTGTTATATCTTCAATGTCATTCCATGAAAAGGTATAATCAATAATTAAGTTAAAGTAGCTTTAATGCATGTGACTAAATTGAATAAAGGGGAGACGTCTGATCCCTGGCCTTCCTTGTCCTCAGCTCTTTTAAAGTCAGTTTTATTTTCCATATCATTTGAAGTCTCTGGCCCATCAGATAGATTCTGTAAAATAACAAATTAATTTTAGTAATTGCTCTAATTTTACACTCAGATGAAAGGAGTCTCCTGAGCTGCGAGACTGAATGATGTTGGCTGGGTTATTTCATGGGATGGCTCTCAGACTCAGTGAACAGTGCGATCTCTGTGGTCTATTTCCAGCAGCTCAGAAGCCAGCACTGTTGACAGTTTACTCAAGCAGCGAAGGACTGTTTTACCATTTCTGGGATGCCTCAGCTATCACACTACACAGGCATTCATAAGACCCAGAGTGTTTTTCTCCAATTTGATATTGTGGTTTTAGCTTTTGCAATAGGAACCATTCCAAAGTTGAGTGTAGACAGAACCAGAAGGACAAACACAGTTCGCAGATATGATCGTCTTAACCTCTGACCACTGGAGAGTAAGTATTTTCATTCCTTTTAACAAACCTCACAAAAAACAAAAATCTGTAAAACATAACATAGCATATTACTATTTATATTTTAGGCTATATATTGTACATACAATACAGGTTTTTTTTTATTTTGATGACCAAAATCCCTAGCAAAAAAAACAGTGATGACAAAAAAATTACCTGAAACAAAACATTTGAATTCAAAATTTATATAATATTCCTTGTCAGTTCATGTCACTGATCATAATAAGCATGATTCACTTCATCAGATCATTTACAAGACAAGAAGGGTCTTAGGTTTCTGGCTTCAGAAACATCTTCTGACTTTCTGTGATGTCACCATGCACCAGTGGGTGGGGGAAGACAATGTTAACGAATAACCACCTCCACCAATTCCACTTCTTATCCAAGCAAACACATTCAGCTATAGACATGCTGGTAACATGCTTCACTAGAAAATATTCCACAGTATAGAAGAAAAATGCATGGATAACTATAGATAATTAGTATTTAATTTGATTATAATGCCTTGATAGTGAAATACAGCTCGATTTGCGTCTGAAGCAAGGCTTAACCAAAGTGTTCAGAAAATTAGTGCAATCAGTTACCATGCTAAGCCATGCCATGCTAAAGGCTAGGGTTAGACATCTCTCCAGAACATTAAGGCTGAGAAATCAATGCCAGTGTAGAGGTTTATCTCAAGCTTGGGGAAGACTATCTACCCCTGGGCTGTAATTAGAGGGCTCAGTTTTAATTACAACACATTTTCGAGTGACATTGGCCTCGGTGGGCTGGTTCATGTCACATTACAGTGGAGGAGAAAAAGGAGTTGCTTTCATGCAGCAGAATGGCAGAAGTCAAATAAACAAGCCTGCTGAACATAATTTCCTCTGCGCTGCTACTGCTGCATTCTGAAATGAAATCCATTATTTGATTACACTGGAAAAGGTAACAGGAAGACAGGGGAGTATTCCAGTCACAGCGTCCTTGTAAGGATCCATTACACCATTTCCTTTGAAAAGGGCTGAAAACAAAGACTTTTCATGTTTTTGGAACTCACCTACCAGACAGATTACTTAACTGCATAACCCCGTTCTCTGGGAAATAAACCCCGTCTAAAATCAACCTTGACGACTCAAAACATCATTACGCGTTCAGCAAAAACCTAATTACCCTGTGTTTTACATGTCACAGTCTGGGCTACGTTATCGGCCACCTTTTTTGGTAAGCTTACACACTGCTGAACTGGGTTCACGGGCTCTATGCTGATTTAAGTGGTTATCATAACAGCTGTGGCTGTGTCATGCAAGCTCTTCAGCTACTGAACGTCTTGTCTGATATTATACCAAAAAGATGTCAAAACACTGTCATAAACAATTAAGGTACGAAAATATCAAAGAGGCCCTGTTATCAGGGGAACGGGAATTCCAAGAGCGTTTGCAGAGACTAAATGTTTTCCTTATTCTTTGCGGTTTAATGACGTTGTTTGGAAGGAGACATTATCAATGTTTTGCGAAACTGAGAGTCCCTGAGAGCTGCCCAGTGGATAAATAAAACAAGTGTTTCCCATTTTCACCTCAATGACTGAGCAGCAGTGTCGTACAGGACCTACCCTACAGCCCTTTTACGCACAGACACAGAAGACAAAACACAACAGCACTTTCTGGACTGTCCATGTGACTCACAGTACACAGGATACTAAAACAACTTGACCTGAAGAACAGTGTTGACTAAGAAAATCACAGAATCATCGCTGCATTATATATGTGCCTTGTAGGCAGTAATCAAAGCAACCAGCATAGAACGAACAAATTTCAGTTGTTCATTTCCACAGTGACAGGGTGGACAGGATGGACTAGTACTTGTACAGACACCACTGACCACGTATCAGGATCAGGATGATCTAAGCAGAAGATGCTGGGCTGGATATTAGAGGGGAAAACCAAGAAAACAGAGTTCAATCCTTTAACAATTAATACCTTTAATCCAACATAACACTTACATTCAAGAAAATGTGTAAATGTTATTTAATTTATACACAATTCCACTCTTTCACAATAAATTTACTACTACAGCTCTGGGTTTATGTAGGTCTCATAAACTTTTACATTTTAAGACCATTTTGAATTGAACCAATTTCAAGTCCATTCTTGTAAAAAGTAAAAAAGATATAAAAAGAAAAGTGGAAAAAAAGACAAGTAAATAGAATCTAGAAAATCCTTCAGAAAAGCCACATTATTTCACAAACCATCCTTCTTCAATTTATGGAGATAAATACAGAGCAGACTGCAGTTTACATTATATCAGCCATCAGTCCCACCTTGGTCTCATTTTAGTCTTATTACAGCGTGTTACACCTGGAAAGGTGAAAGAAAGAACTACAACATGGAACCAGACTCGGCAGAAACCCTGAACTCATACGTGTTTCAAATAAATTAACTGGTATCAAACATTTCAGTATCTGGACTTTCTTTAAAGTCATTTTTCATACCTTCATCTCATTTCGGGGTGAAAAAATAATTAATTGAGTATGATTCATTCAAGGAAAAGTCAAAGTGAAATGCTCTTTTGGGAATCAAAAGTGTTGCTCTATGGTATTGATCCAAATAGCCATTTGTTGTCAATATTTTTAAGAATACAGATCCTAATTGCGTCTTTCTGGCTTTAATTTCATGTTCTGTTCACCAGAACAGCTTTCCTTTTGGTCCCCCCACAATCATGCTGTAGGGTTGTATTTTAGACCAAAAAGAGAAGATAGCCCAACATATTTGAGTAACTACGCAGTAACTATAACATTACTTCAGCAACCACCTACTCCAAAGAAAGATGAGACTGCATACTGCAAAAAACCTCACTCCCTATGGAAAAACTATACAGAGAGAACATATTCAAACAAAACACCCCACTAATTTATCCTCCCTTCTCCATGGTAGAGAGTAATTGACTTAGGCATTCGAAAAACCTCTGATATATGTCAGTGCAAGCACCTGGACAAGAGGTGACAGCCATACTTCCACCACCCAAACCATTTAGACTCCAAATATCCGGTGAACCCGCCCTTGCAGAGGCGCATGCGTCTGGGCTCAGGGTGCTGCAGCGCCCAGTCTGAGTCTAGACCTGGCACAGCACTGCAAACCAGAGAGACCACAGGCCATGGGGATGAATAGACTTCTATTACATTCAAACCAACTCCAAGGATTAGAGCTGCCCCTTAGCATTTCTCAACCGACTAAAAAAAACTTAAACCTAAATATATCTGGATCATCATTAACAGAGACCACCCATCATGTTCTTAGGTGGAAAGGAGCTGCAGAAAAATCACATAGTCAACTAAAAGTCATTAAAAAAAGTAACCAGGCAAACAGAATATATAAACAAAAACATGTCTGGATGATTTTGCAGCTCAAAGTTCCTTTATTTGGTGAAGTATTCAAAACTAGTGAAATCAATTGCTGTATTTCTCCAAACTGCATTTTGCTTGTCTTGCAAGGCAAGAATCTACAGAAAATGCAAACCCACGCAGTGTCAAGCAAATGCACAACAAATGTGTCAGTTGATAATAGTGATGAGTAAGGTATGAAGTTATTAGATTAGTTATTAAAGAATGTTTGGGCAATACATAATAAATAAATAAATAAATAAATAAATAAATAAATAAATAAATAAATAAATAAATAAATAAATAAATAAACAAACATACATATGTTCCAATTCAGAGCAGGTAAGACCTTCAAACTTTGCTTTTTTCAATTTTAACACTGTAGCTGTGAGGCAAATGCTGCAAAAAGTCAATAGTTATCCATATCAAAACTCATCTCAGTCTGCTGAAATCGAACACAGCTGTTTAGTAAGTGGGTGCAGACTTGTCAATGTGGTTCAAGATATGTGGTCAGATATTCTCTGTACTAGATCAGGCATGGTGCAAAACATGCTTTGATGTGAACACAAAATGTGTGTTTAATGTTCAATTTAGGCTGCACCTTATACAAAATGTAACCCTGCCCACCAACTGTGAGCTCATGAGGTGCGAGGTTGAATAGGTGCCGTGAAATAATACAAGGTGTCAACAAGCAAAAAATTAAAGCTCAATGACAAATTGGTGTTGATACATTCTTTCAGACTAAATCATTTTACAGGGTGTAAGTTAATTCTATGTAAGAAAACAGGGTTTATTAAACAAAGCAAACAGAGTGCAAACTGTATCCACATCATGACATTCTTTCCTGCATCTTCAAAAACTCGTCTACATCTACAAATATCTGACTGTGAGTGTTTCAATATTATTCATTGCAAACATTCTTTTAGCACATGCTCAATGTGCCTCCTCTCATTTAACCCTTCAAAGGAAGTCTCTCAGCAATACAACTATCACATTATATCTGTCTGCATTTTAAACAATTTTATTTAAAACTTATTGTTGGCCATGGTTGATTTTGTGGTGGATATGTGGGCCATGAGTTGCTAAAGGTTGGAAAGCCTTCAATAAGAATACTTTGTGGCAACTACTGTTAATTACAGAGGAATCTGGTCCAAAATTGATGAAACGACTATATGTATATATTTTGTTCATTTTTATAGTTCACAGTAAGTCATGCTGTGTCCTAAATCACATCCACAAGTCTGCAGGAGTTTGATGTGGCTTGAACAGGTTGAAAGAAACTCAGAAATTATTGAGGTGAATATTGACTTCTCATGTTTGTTACCCTTGCAACATTAGCTTTGCAGATCAAGTGTCAAAGATGTAAAATTGGGAATCCCAACTTGTCTGATTAACTACATCAGTGTCTACTATATGTTGGTTTTCCATCAAATTATACATAAACCACTGAAAATGTGGCTGCCAGACAATCAATGTCAAATTGATTAGCTAGCACTTTTTTCTTTTCCCTCGTTAACACTAGAGAGAGACCTGCACACTGTACAACCCCTGAACTTCACTTTAACCCCTGCTAATTAAATTGAAGTCTACAATGGAATCATAAATATATTCATTAGAAACACAGGCTAGGGTCATTTTCACATGCCCTAATCAAATTTACAACGGTAGGCCGCTTTTAAAGAGTCATATAAAAAATTGCTGTAGTAGCAAAAAACAAGGCCCAGGAGATTGATAGAAAGTCTGGAGGCAGAGAAAGTCCAGAGGAATAAGTGCCTATGAAAGTGGTCCCTGCCAACTTTTGCACCTGGCGTTACAGGAACCAGCCAAGTGAACTCTGTTTCACATGTGGCATGTCAGGCAAAACGTGAAGCCTTTTCACTGTGCTGTTTGGGTTTCAGTAGAGAAGTAGACATCTACAGCAAGCTTCTACAACCAGTCAATCAAGTTCTAGGGAGGCCACAGACTGGATTAACAGCCCTCTGCCTCCACATACTCTAAGAAATGACTTCTCACATTTCCTCAATGTTTTTGGCATGGAAACGGTTTCAAAAGTGCACCTGCAGAAAGTCCAACCACTGAACAGGCTGTAAGAGTTGAATGGTGTTTAATTAAAATATAGATAAAAGATAATGTGCTTGGACCCCTAAAATTGCATGAATGCTACATCATAAAGCATTTGGATCGTAAGTGGAGTAAAAAGAGTCTTCACTTTGTTGTAAAAATACTGGCTCCTGTTAGTTCCTTCAAACTCCAAACTTTCATGCAGAGATGTTTCTGAAAAAAGCACTAGGGGTCACTGTGAGGATCCCAATGTCAGTTTCTGAACACTAGACAGAGAAATATACAAAAATATGCTTCACTATATATCAATCCTAGAGCAAAGATATTGAGGGAAAGCAAAAGCAATACAAGAGAAGATTCATGGGTAAGCAGTGAGTCAGCGTGAAGGTCAAACCTCAGGGCTGTTTGCATCTGTACAGAAACTTCTGTGCAGTACGTCCGTCTTGAGGGAAGTACATGATATGCCATAAAGAATTTTTGATTGTCCTGCCAGGTCCAAGTCCCTCAGTAGGAGCCCTGTCCCAAACTAGCTCTTATTTTGGCCTACTTTCATACTGCTCCAGCCAAAAGTCTGGACACCAACTTTTTCCATTTCTTTAGAACATATATAGTTTCTCACAAAAGAGAATAAACCCCTCACATTAAAAAATATTTTACTAAATATTTTCATTGGACAACACTGAAGATATGACACTTGGATACAATGTAAAGTAGTCAGTTTAAATAACACATTCATTAAGGTCAATTTGTGTGGCCATCATTTTTTTTCCAGCACTGCTTTAACTCTCTTGGGCATGGAGTTCATTAGAGCTTCACAGGTTGCCACTGGAATCCTCTTCCACTCCTCCATGATGACATTAAAGAACTGGTGCGCTTCCTCCACCTTCCGTTTGAGGATGCCCCACAGCTGCTCAATAGGATTTAGGTCTGGAGACATGCTTGTCAAGTCCAGCACCTTTACCCTCAGATTCTTTAGCTAGGCAGTGGCCATCTTGGAGATGTGTTTGGGGTCATTATCATGTTGGAATGCTGCCCTGTGGCCCAGTTCCCAAAGGGAGTGGATCATGCTCTGCTTATTGTACTGTATGTATTTCACAGTACATGTTGGAATACATAATTCCCCCAATGAACTGCATCACCCCAGTGCCGGCAGCACTCATACAGGCCCAAACCATGACACTCCCACCACCATGCTTGACTGTAGGCAAGAAACACTTGTCTTTGTACACCTGGTTGCCACCACAAATGCTTGACAACATCTGAACCAAATAATTTTATCTTGGGCTTATCAAACCACATAATATGGTTCCAGTAATCCTTAGTCTGCTTGTCTTCAGCAAACTGTTTGTTTCTTGTGCATTATCTTTAGAAAAGGCTTACATCTAATATGATAGCCATGGTCTGAACACGGACATGCTGACTCAATTAAATAAGCACCTGTGTGTGTAATGCCCTGGGGCCATTCCAGTATCATCAGAGGGAGATACTCACTCACCTGAGGCTCTGTTTTGACATTTTCTGAGCATTTTATTCTATCTACTTTCACAAAGTTACCACAAAATTCCATACGTCAAGTACCAAGTAAGTCGAGGACCCTTTGCACTGCAGCAACATTCCATCTACCTCTTAGCAGACACCATCCATACGAGCCACTAATCTTAACTAAAGGTACTACATATCACTACAGCTAGTGTCATCAACAAATTCTAAATGATGTGTTCAAACATTTTTTTTTTACATTATAGCATTAAATTAGTGTCAAAATTTGTGTGCACACAAAAAAAAATGCTCATGAGTAAATAAGATTTACATGTGCAAACATCAACTACACATGCACAAAATGAGTCCTCATGCACAAAGTCAACCGAAGATTAATTTACTGCGTTGCTCACGTGTTCTGCTTTTAAATTTTTTTGCACACTGAAATTTTGCTCTCATGTTTTTTTTCCCCCTCACATGAAGTGTATTTTGTGACTTTTGACTATTTGGAGGAAGGCATTAACTCCTACTGGTGATTAGCTGGTGGATTTTTAGCTGCTGGTTTTTTACTTGTATACAATGTGGGCTTTCATCAAAGACTGCTCAAGCAAATGTGTTACACTAAAAGTAAAAAAGAACAGTTCAGCTATTTAACGTGCTTTGTTAGTTGTTTTTAGTCATTATTTAAAATGTATCGAAATTTGTTTTGTATAAATGACCTTGTATCGGGATACATATCCTATTGCAAATCTGTTTGCAATACCCAGCTCTATTGCTTACTGTAACAGAACTGCTTAAATTACCAATAAATATTGGAATATTGGAATAAATGTCCTAAAGTGTTCCAATACTTTTGACCGGTACTGTTTTAAAAAGATTAATTATAAGCATTTGACAGACTATTACATTTGATCAATTACATAAATGTTTATTAAACAATAAATTTTTAACCTTCAGGAGGAGTGTCACATGTAAACTATGCTAAACAGCTATATGTCATTTGTTTTGTAACCCTACAGAAATAAATGTCACATTTCTCTGTAATACAAATGCAGGTAAACAGTCTTCATTCAGGCAATTTTTAAGTTTACATTTAGACTAGGGCAGCAACTAACGATTATTTTAATAATCGAATAATCTGTTGATTATTTTTCCGATAACAAGAAAAGCATTCATTTCTAACCCTTTATTCAAAAACACAGCTTAAGTACAACACACAAATATATTGTCAATAATAACCTATATGGGACAAAGCACAGAATAGACAGCCACATATCTTTCCTCTTCCTCCGCATTTTTAAATGTTTGCTCCACCCTGTCCATGAGGCGCTAACTTTGCTAGCATCAGTGTGCGCAAGTGTTTGCTCTGCGCTCAAATAAAGTTTTAATTTTTTGTAACAATTAAATGTCTCCACATCACGTGACACAACCAATCGAACTCTTTTAGTAATCGATTTTTATTCATTTAATAAATTTGTTGTTGCAGCCCTAATTTAGATCAACAGATACAGACAGTAATGATACTGGTCCACAAATCCCAAATCAGTGCATTCCTTCCAAAATAGGATTATATTTTGATTCTTCTAGGTCTTTATCTTTGTAAATGACAACTAAAGCAGCTAATCCCTTATTGATTCACACTTAGAAGCTAATATTTTAAAATATATTCTGTAATGCTGTGTGCAAGACAAATAATCTGGCCACTTTACAGCCAAAAGACACTTGAAATTTACAGTATTTATTATTCAGGGTTCCTGATGGGTGCAATGACCAAAGATTTTGTTCTATTATCAGGAGATCACAAATTATGTCTGTCATGCATCTGGACAGACAGAACATTTACATTACATTTACATTTATTCATTTGGCTGACGCTTTTGTCCAAAGCGACTTCCAGGTACAGGTACAATCAACCATAAATTCAGACATGACACTACTGATGTGCGAGTTACAGGGAGTTCAATACAATACAGTCATAAAAAAACAGTTTAAGTGCTACAACAGTGCATATAAGTGCTACAACATTACTACGTGAAAGAGAAACACAATTCTGCACTATAATTAAGAGCTTATACGTAATTCTGAAACACATTTCTACATTATCGTTAAGAGCATATTCTATCGTTAAGAGTAATTCTAAAACAGACGGCAGGTGCTACAGCATAGAACAATTGCCCTTCATCTCCCCATCGCACAAAGCATGATATTAGCAAATATAACAGAATTGTGAATCAGTGCACTCAGCATGCTAGGCTATCCAATGGTATTGCCTTACTGGCAGTTGAAATTAAGACGTGGTGGCTAGTTTAATGTGACAGTAAGAAAGCACATGTAAATCTCCACCCTCCCAGTGTTAGCAGTATTGTGTAAAATGGGGGAGCCCTAGCTGGTGGGTCAAACTAGAGACAAAGAAATTGGAGTGAAATCTAGACCCATGTGCAAACCGGGGCAGCCATAGCCCAATGGTTAGAAAAGTGGGTGACCGAAGGGTTCCAGGTTCGATTCTTGGAACCGGACAGCAGGCTGAAGTGGCATTGAGCAAGGCACCTAACCCCAAATGGTTCACCATGTACGTCGCTCTGGATAAGAGCGTCTGCCAAATGCTATAAATGTAAATGTAACCCCCAAATCGCCCTGCCCAACCACCACCACCACCAGAAACAAAATTTGATTCTCTTTTTATTAAAAAAAAAAGCACTTAGTATAACGTCAGCATAACTTTCAGATCAAAATTGTTGAAAACATATAGATTAAACCAAGCCATTTTTTGTACTAATAATGCATGTTTTTGTACCTTATATCTTCTAAGAGCAGAAGCTCAAACTGTGTACTTGTTTGAGCCAGGACACATCATGTAACAGGACACCCCACCTCAGACACTTCACAGAAATTTCAACTCTTTCAGGTTAAACTCCATCACACCTTCTACCAGTCTGCTTCTGTTAAACCAGGATTAATCAATCACGCCATCCACAACACCTCAGGTGCTGTGCCAACATTTCCCTCTTACTAATGCGTTCAACTGTCACCTAGTCTTCTAGCAGTCTTACCCTTGCCACAGTTAAGCTCATTACATATGCCTTACCTGTCCAGAAAAATCCTCCTCAGGCCATTTGCACCACGTAAATCAAATCAATAATAATAAGAAAAGATATGAAAGGTGTTCAAAGATTAGACGTTTATTTGAGCACACATGTGGATATGTGGGAGGAATACCCTCCACACTCGTGAGTGTACACCACTGGAGCAGTGTGAAATGTTTTGCAGACCATCTGGGAAGGATTTATTGTGTAATTTGGTTTATTACTGCTGCGGTCTTCAGCTAAGTAGCAAGAACACAATTAGGGTCCACTCGGCGGGGCTACACCTGGCTCCTTGGAACAATAATAAATCCAGAGGAGAGGAAGCAGAGAATTAATTGAGGGTTATCACCATCATGGCCCGTTTAGTGCTTACTGCTGAGAGTGGGGAGTTATTTATACTGCTGCAAAAATAAATATCCAATAGTGTTGTATTACATACACTGTCATACTAAATAAGCAGTCTTCCTGAGGAGGTATTGTGGTGATATAAAGTGAAGAGCTTTTAAGATAGGGTGGATGAGCCGACAGGAGAATGTCTCGAGACAGTTATAAAGGAAAGAAATAAAAAAAAATAGTAATAAATAAAAGAACTAAATCAAAACATAGTAGAGTTTTAAGTTGACAAAGAATTTCATATGACGCTCCATAAGGCTGCTCTCCTTTACCACACTGTGAGGGGTGTGTGTTACAGCTTTATCATGCTTGCCTTTAACCTGCTGTGCTTCAAGCAGACTTGGACCTACAGAACAGAGTTATACATCCTCAGGGAGCAGACTGTAAATTACTTTATGCTGTCCTGGCTTTTTATGTTTGGCAAGTAGGCTGCACAATAGTTTTTTAGTGCTGCAATTTATAATACGCAAAGCTTTTTTGCCGCATCTGATTGAAAGCCAGCACATCTATAAATCTGTCTGGTGCTGGCCACTGTCAAAAAATATGAGGAGAGCAGATGACAGTTAACATTAATGCATTAAGTGAACAAGACAAGACCGCGCACTTCCGCATGTGAGGTAGAACGCGGCGGCCTGTTCCTGTAGGTCTGGGTGGCAGCTGCTCTTCCTGCAGGGATATGAAGAAACAGATGAGCAGCCAGCAGCTTAGAGCTTCAAACAGGTTCCACTGATATCCATAGTGGAAGCTGTGATGGGGTCAAAAAAATTAAAGGTCCCAAAAACTAAGACACCACTATATAGACATTACAAAATTGCATTCAAAAGATTGAGCTTTATGGTCTACTGGTATGTTTGGGTGCTCGGAGTAAAAAGAAATGAATACGACATTTGCATGCAACAAATGTTGGCAATATTTTGCAGAATTACCATTTCTTAACTGAATTTAACAAACCGAATACAGTAAAAAAATGTTTTAAAAAAATCACAGAACAAAAATTGCAATTAATGCACCAGTGTTATTTTTGGAAGGTCTCAAGACTTCTTTGATTAATTAGGCCAGAAATCTCCAAACCTCTTCCTGGAGATCTAGCTTAATATCAAGTTCTTAATATCTAAAATGTAATAAAGGACATTTAATTTTTTCCAAGTATTGGAACTTAATTATTATGGACATGTAAGACTTTGAATGTTCTTGTTACTTACTGCGGAGCATACAGTCATAACAAAATAAGTTTTGTTTTTTACAATAAAAGCTAGTAAAATTTCAAAACTACAAGGAAAAGTTCATAAATTATGAACAGATGTAACATTCGTCTGTGAACAAAGTAAGCACACCCTTGGCCCCAGATGCTAGCATTGCCATAGCAGGAATAACTTCTTGTAGGCAACTGTCTACCAATATCTGCTCTTTGGTCATTCTTCCATGCCAAATTCTTTCAGTTCAAGATTGTTTATGGTTTTTTTAATGTATTGCCCTTTTAAATCCCACACATTTCTGCAGTATTGAAAACTATGTCTTTTCTTCTATTTGAGCCACCCCTTAGTGGATTTGCTAGTGAGCTTAGGATCATTATCCCTTTTAAAGGTGAGCCTTAACTTGGTGTTCTTCCATTTTTGAACAGATTTTCTCACAATATCCTTAAGCATTCTGTAATATGATGCGGAATTAAAAAACTAAAATTAATAACTGCAAGTTGCTCAGTAACAGAAGTAGCAAAGCAACCCCAAACCATAACATGACCAACATCATGCTTGAAGTTCTTCTCTTAAAAAGTTGTCTTTGGTCTACAACATTCATGTTTACCAAAACTGAGGCTAAACAACTCAATGTATATTATTCCAAAAGATCTGGTCTTTGCCTATTTTCTCTTTGGCAAATTCTAGACTTGGTCAAATGTGCAGAGTCCAGATTCTGGGGTTTTCTTAAAAACTTATTTCACATCAAATTGTCTGTCCTCACGTTCAATTTATTTGAGCAGCTGGTCTTAGACCAACTTATTTTTAAGAAATCAACAGAACTTGTTGACTTTCCTTATTTTGTCATTTTATTATTTAACAGCTAAGAGATCTATCTTAAACCCTCATAGGCACCCACTACCTTTCTTCTAAAGTTCTTGCAAAGTTCTTTAGATCTAGGCATGATGACAACACCCTCAATAGAAAAGAGAAAACCAGACCCTAGATGTCAGGTTTAAATAAAACAGGGTCCCCTTGCAGGAAGTTCTAATCACTGGCACCTAATCTGAAACACCTGATTCTAATTTTTTTAACATAAAGGTGTGATAAATTTAAGGGGGTGTTTATTTTACCATGTGAGTGATCTTTTCTTTTTAAAAATAATGAAAATAACCACAAAGTGTAAGTTTGTCATGCTAGATATCAACTTTATCAGCAGTATCTATATCAACAAGGGTGAAATGTTTGTTCATATATGTTGGAAAACAACAGTTCCCATGGAATGTACTTTTTTCTTTGCCCTTAACTATAGTTATACATTCAAATTATATACATTCACATTCTACAGACAAATTCTCTTTTCTGAAATGTGAGTTATAAATATTGAGAGTTAAAACAAAACTGAGAAAGAGTACTCTACCATAAAGTTCAAAGTGATTGCTATATTTCAACAGCCAAATTTGGCAATTGCAATAATGGCTACTACTACAGCAGAGGAAGATAAAGGCAAAGTTCATCACCAGCAAATGCAAAACCATATCTGATATTTTCAGACAGATTTGTATTGTTTTAAATGTTTGCTCTGTTAACTGTGCACAAACTACTTCAACATGTGCTGTCCAACCCGAGAAAGCAAGATGAGGTATGTTGTATATATTTATATATATTTTAAACATTTTAAAAGTCCATGCATGAAGTTGCTGTAGTTTTTATCTTAGGATTTTAAAATCAAAAGATAAAAACTGCACAAGTCTTTTACTCTAAAAACTGTTCATAGACTATTAAGGTATACAAAGCAAAACCCCCATATCACTGCCCAGGACCTAAAGGAAGATTTGGTTGGTACAGGATCGGTGACGCTTTGGCACTCTGCACAGACATTCTCTGCATGGAAGAGTCATTAGAAGACAACCCTAACTGTGATCTCACTACTAATGTCAATATCAATTATATGTTCAATTACATTGCATTTCATTAGTTACTATACCTTGCAATATAGCAATGTTTGATAATGCAGCTTGATTAATGACTGGCCTGCACAATTCTAAGCAAAACTGATTGATTCAAGAAAACACAGAAACACTTGTAGTTAGGGATTTGAGCATAAAAAACTAAATTAAATATAGTGATTAGTTAGATGGCTCATTTGTATACTGACATCTTCTGTGATAATAGTATTCCAAAAACATTGCAACAATAATTAATATACAGTATACACAAATGTAAATATATATTGTGCGACCACAGCAAACAAAACCCAAACAAATTTGCTTTAATTGATTAAATGCTATTCAATGGCATTCAAATATAGCACGTTAATGTCCCAAAATTATCCCTGGTATGGCAGGAAAAGAAAAAGCTGCATAAATATTATGTTTGATATGTGACAGGCCTAGTGTTGCAAGACATGCTCATGTTCAAGTCTTTTTTTGTGACAACTTCAACAACCGTACTGGCTTTGGCTGGGAGAGGAAAAACAGAAAAGACCACACAAAACACATACAATACAGTTGCAGAAATAGCTACTGTGTGTTTAAGAATTGGGAGAGTATAAATGAGAGGTCAGAGCCAAAATTCTGGGCCCGCAGCTGCGGAGGCTGGAACGGAGGCGCTACTGTCTCTCCCTGGAGTACCCGCACACAGGAGAGGGCCTGATTTAAGAGCCTACTGACTCAAAGGGTTAAAGGTCAAAACAATGAATGTTAAGAGCTACTTTTCCCCTCGTAACCAGTCAGGGCACCGTGGAGTTACAGGGTGAGAGGTTAAACCTACAGCGTGTGTCTGAGCTGCCTATTTGGCCCCTTCGCATATAACTCTTCAAGGGTATATGAACCATCAGGCTCCTCGATGACGGAGAACTACACAAAGCCCAAGACCACATTAGATACTTTAAAGGGCTAGTTTCAAATTTAAATGTAATGTCCCCCTTATCTCATAGTTAATCATCCAGGAAATGTTTAGTGTGCCAAGTTTGCTTTTTCAATGCTGTAATGGAAGCCTACATCCCATTAATTACCATAATGCAAACTGCATCACTCTTATGTTTTGAAGTCATCTCAAATGCACTTGAATGTGACATTATCTACAGAAACAAATGCCACATATCTTTAAAAAAAAAAAAAAAAAAAAAAGTAGCAGCTTTCTTGAGATCTAAATTCTGACTTTTTATACAAAATATGCCATCATCTCAGAAACCACATACATTAGTCAGTCATTACTTTATTTCACCATAGGCCTCATTATTTCTGGAGCTGTTGCCTCATTTGTTGATTCTTTGATGAAGGGAAACTGTAGGTTGTTACAATCAGTGTTTTCATTCGTTGGTGGTAAGTGCATGACAAGGTATAAGTAGGGGAATAACAGTGTTTATCCAAGCAGTGAAAGCCACTGGCTCTGAAAGCATGGTTATTTACTTAACTTTGTCCATTTCTAGTATCTCGTTTGAGGGTCTGGTGTAGCTGTGAGCACAGACACAGAGGGCAGGACTGCTGGGAAAGTCTGGGAGGAGGCTGACATTTTTGAGTGCTCAGTGCAGAGCAGCAGGGTAAGAAGGTGGTCTGAAATACAACTATTTATACTTAATTATACATCTCCTTTAAACCATTTCCCAGATGCAAATGTCAAAAGGCTTTGTCATTTAGTGCGTCAGCTATAGGCTGTCACGTCAGTTGTTCTCATGAAGTCGTCTTACCACAAGCACTTTAAAGGGAAAAACATTGCATTCCTCCAAAAAATAGAAACTTTAAAAACAAACAAACAAACAAACAAAAACTAATGTTCATATTCAGGGCTGCTGGATATACAGTCTTATGCAAAAGTGTGGGCACCCCTTGATAAATAACATATTTTGGTGATTTTGTAATTGAAAATATGTTAATACAGTCTCTCTAGGACATAGAACAAAATACACTATATTTTCAGCAAACATTGATGAAAATATAACAATATAACAATAACATTGTTACTTTTAATGCCATACATTGAACAAAAAAAAAAATCAAAACATTATTATGCCACTGTGCAAAAGTTTGGGTGCCCTACATAATCAGTATTTAGTAACACCTCCTCTGGCAGATATCACAGCTTGTAAACGCTTTTAAGAGCTAAAGTCATTTAATTCTTGAACTCAGGATTTTCTCCCATTCTTCCTTGCAAAAGGCTTCTAGTTCTGTAAATTCTTTGGTCGTCTTGCATGAACAGCTTTTTTAAGATCTACCCACAAATTTTCAATTATGTTTAAATCAGGAGACTGTGATGGCCATTCCAAAACCTTCAGCCTGTGTCTCTTGAAAATCCTAATCTATTTCAAAATGCATCAGGCTTCTGTAGAGGTAGAGGTTTGTCTTTCTGTCCAGCATACAAGCAGTTCTCTCTGAGACTTTCCATGGTCTTCCCAATCTCATCTTGACCTCCATAGTTCCCCTGAACTGCCATCTCTTAATTACATCCTCACTGTGGAAACTGCAACATGGCCTTCTCCTTCATTGTGGGCATCAATAACTTTCATTTTCAGAGTCTTACACAGCTGCTTAGAGGAACACATGGTTGTTGAGTGTCCATAAGTGTGTGCACAAGGTTTGAAGATTTAGATTATTTGTAAAGCTTTGAAATTGACACCAGCTGTCATTAACTAAAAAAAACCCACTTTGGAACTCGTATGGTCCCCACACTTTTGCACAGTGAAATAATAATGTTTTTGTTGTTGTTATTGTTCAATTTATGGCATAAAAAGTAACTATGCATCAATGTTTGCTGAATATATTGTATATTTTTTTCCATGTCCTACAGAGACATATTTTCAATTAGAAAATCACCAAATTCTTTAATCTATCAAGGAGTGCCCAAACTTTTGCATAAGACTGTAATAATTCTTATGATATTGCCTATGCAATGCTGATTTCACACACTGAAGGCAATATGCAAACAAGCCCACTAACCAATCAGCTGTCTACTGCATGCTGTCTACTGTTGGCTTCATCTATGCCACATTACTAATTACTGAATGTGTTTAAATAGAGTAAAAGTATATTACAGTATCCCTGGCATTTCTATGTCATTTCAAATGTCTTGGAACTTACCAGGTTAATGAGCTGGGTGTGCACTATGTCCTCCACCAGGGCAGCAGTCTCATGCAGTGGTCTCCTAGAATCCCCGAGAGCATACCTGTGACAGATAAAAACAAAAGCACTTACATACAAACACAAGAAAAAACTGGAATAAACACTACAGACCACACAATGCCAATTATGTGCTCTTCAAACTGTGTAATTAATGCATCACTTATAAAATCATTCACACCCAAGAAACCAGAATGGTACAGATGAATGCATTGCCAGAAAGCTGTTTACAAATTCTACACAGCTTTATTCACAGTTTTCCCACACCGTGCCTGCCAAATCTTCCCACATTCAGTGTGCCTAATATCGCCACAGTGGTTAAATCTAATAAAAGTGCCAACCACTCACTCTCTCCATTTAAGCGAAAAGAAGATGGAAAAATTACCATGACAATCTCGACACTTCAAATGTAATGCTTTGTTTAAATTCTTCAGTGATACTTAAGGAATTATTTACTTTCATTTAACTACAGGATTCAACCCTCACACACAAAACATCAGTGTTTTTTATGAAATTGCATCATAGTTTATAGCAAAAAGCATCACAACAACAATACTCACATAAAAATGATCTTTTTAATTTTCCCATTCCACAGTCAGACATGACTACTTAAACCAAGCCAATATAGGTAAATCATGCAGAAGCCGTGTTTACTTTGTGAAAAACTGTACCACAGCTGAGCTGAGCCTTCAACTAAAATGCAGCTACTTACTGGTAAAAGAACAAAAATCTTGAAAAAAGGCCAACTTATTCTATTTCTTTTACTGGTTCAATGGCAAATAAAAATAAGCACACAGTCACCTTGCCCTGAAAAATGGTTCTATACATCTGGATATTGGATATCTCAACAATAACCCTGTCAATTAACTTTTATTACATCCCTGTTTCATTTTTCTACTTCACATAAATGCATTTTAATCCAAATGACTTCCAGAGAAAAATCAGTAATTTACTCCAGTTGTATAATGTATTCCATTTGTTTAGTCACAAAGCAATTTAGGTTTGTCCAGGAAACTAGAGAGACAATAGTCTGACCATATAGGGTTTGCAGTCTGGACAGCGATCATTTATTTCAAATTTTTGCACAAATGAGAAACAATTTTCCTGTTGTCCCTACTCTTCCTCTTATGCTCAAAAAAATGCATTTTTATGGAAATGGACATATTTTATTATTATTGTCTGATCAAAACACTTTCATACAAAGCAAAAAGAGACAGAAAAGCAGGAAAGCGACAACAAAAACAAAAACAACAAATCAAGAACATCAAATATATGGAGCAATAAACAGGACTGTAATTGTGAACATGCTAGTCTGGCACATTTTCCTGCACTCCAAGCTAATAAGACAATAGTTTCCTACACAGTAGTAGACAACATGATCCACGGCATGTTGATCTGGGCAGAATCATTGATTTGGCTCATGGCCCCTGTGTGTTTACTTCAAGAGGCAACGCGAGTCAGTCGGCACAAAAGACGCTAAACAAAGGTTTGCCAGAGCCCAACTGCTTTGCTAAACTGGGCTGGATGTTTGGGTACAGGCTTTACGTTCAAAGTGCATGCAGCACAGTGGACGCTGATGTTTATGAGCTTGCGGTGAAGCAACAGCCTCCTCCTGCCTCTCTCCATGTCACCAGCCACCCATTCTTACTCACAAATGCCGAGGCCACCGAAACAGAGGTAAACACACTGATTTGACAATCCTGATTTCTTTTTTTCCCCCTCACACCGCAAACAAAAGCCCTTAATAAGCGTAGGTCAAGGCTTCTTGAGATCATAAAAAGTTTCGGTACACTTTTTAACTACAGTCAACACAAGAACAAAGCCTTGAAAGACCCACTGATGTTTTATTTACTAGGATTTGTCCCTCTCCAATGACTAACAACTCTATTCCCAGTTTTTGCTCAAATAAAATAAGAAAATCGAAAAATAAAAAACATACAAATATAAAGGCAAGACCACATATATGCAGACAAGCCAACAGCCATTCAAGTTTCATCTGAAATGTCCATTTGCACCACCAAGCAGAGCTGGGTTTCTGTTAAATATACCGCATTTATTTGGCGGAACTAGTTAATTAAATAAAACTAAACTGGTGAACCTACAATTTGCAGTTTAATTATTCTTAATTTTAAAAAGTGCAAATACCCTAAAATGATGGTTTTAGGGTTAACCAAAAAGAACTATGATTCAACCTATTCTGCAGACTCTCAGACATGATCTAATTAGTGTAGGAAAAGAAAGGGAGCAGCATTTTGTTTGTCTTTTTCCTTTACAAAATCCAACAATGTGTGAGGTTTTATGGTGACGCATTGCTGCTTGTGAACCATTCTCGTGGGCACAGTTTAAAGGATAATATTTGATTTAAAGGTAAATAAAAATTGCATGTGAAGTTTTAGCCCAGCTAAGCTAGATAAAGTGGGCAACATTATCCCAATTCCATCAGTTGCCCAAATGTAAGCACAGAAAGCAGTCAATGAGGCAGTTTCAAACCCAAGATAAACTTCTGTAAGGTAAGCATTGTTTATCTTATGGACATTTGTACAGGTTTTGCAAGAGAAGTGAAGTTGTGTGCTGGCACAGGGCACAGTGAGGGAGTAAGAGCACCAGGACCTAGTGCAGGCTCTAATAACCCTGGGACAAAAACACTGCAGCCTATTGAAGCTCTATGTGGCAGTAATCATTACTCATATATTTCATTTGTTGACAACCAATGGATATTCCATATACTTACACAGTCATGAAGACATTTACAATAGAATTTAATAGGATATAGATGGAATTATGACGAGTTTTGATGAGTGCTTCTAGGATCAACACAAACCGGAAAATGTAAAATTCCCCCCACTGTACATCCAACCTCGGCTTCAGAAACCTTGGTCTGCTTTGGTCTGGGCCACTCCTGAACACTTTCTGCAGGGTTTTTCCATTTGGAAGTGGATTTACAGTGTGTGTGTCTCTGACTGAGGCTGCTGTGGAGTTTTCCAGGCTAAGAGGCGTTTATAGCAGTAGGGTGGGGTTGGGCTGGGCTGGACCTGGGCTATTTTGGGACAGCTGAAGCTAGCCTCCAGACAGGACAGCAAAACAGACTTGAATTTTGATATGGGGAAAGTAGTGCTGAGAGACTTAAGAAAATATCCATGCTTGCGTAATGGCACAGGCTGTTGTTTATGAAAATATGAAACACGTTTGAATTGTCTTTAAAAAAGAAAACCTTATTGTGTAACTGACAAATGAAGTGGAGAACTCCATGCAACAGTGGCTGTCTGAGTGGCCCTCTGAGACTGGAGGGGATCGGTGTGATGAATGCACTACTACATATAGTGTTTCTCCTCTGTTAAAAGACATACATGCTTCATACGGCCTACTTTTTCATCTGTAATGTTACTGGCAGAGACTGTCCAGAAAAATAAACAGTTGCAGCAGCCCCAGTCATAACTGAAGGCAGAGTTTGTTATTTCGTTCAATGCACTGGCAAGCGATATCAAGACCTTCAGCACTTATTAACGTTCGCTTATTTGACTTTGTCTGCTCAAACACAGGAGTTTCATGTAAGAACTGAGAGCAGTACAGTACAAGGGTTTTGGAATATTAGCAGCGTACATATTTTGCTTTGACACTCCAAAGTATGTCAATTTGTAGGCTTGTTCATATCATGTACATCAGATCCTTTATGATTTAATAAATCTTTCCAGTAATGCAGAACAATAGCTGAGATCACATCAAGAGAATAATGCAAATGAACATGTAAATGAAAATCTAGAAATATTATTTTATAGGCGGTGGTGTGGTGGTTAGCGCTGTTGCCTCACAGCATGGTGGTCCTGGGTTCAATCCTTGTGGGTGCCTTTCTGTGTGGAGTTCGCAAGCTCTCCGTAAGGGTTTCCTCCGGGTGCTCCGGTTTCCTCCCACTGTCCAAAGGCTTGCAGATTAGGTGGATTGTCCGAGAGTGTTCATGGTTGTCTTTCTCTGAGTTGCCCTGTGATGGGTTAGCCTCCTGTCCAGGGTGTACCCTGCCTTGGCCTGTAGTGGACCCGACCCAAAATTGATTAAGCGGTTTGGATAATGGATGGATGGAGGTGGGGTTAATTCATTAAATTAATAAAGGTGATTTCCTAATGAAAAATAGCCTGTGCAAAAAAGTTAACACTAATAATAAAAAATGATAATCAGCAATTAACATTATCTGTGCATTTAAACGTGTAGTTATTTTCACTTTGAGAGAAAAAAAATGTAATTTTGTATATGCTATAAACAATGCTATGGCAATCTAACCATAGCAATTTAACTCTCGAATCAAATAAAAAAGATCATACATTTTACTATTTGGGAGTCTTAATCCACAAAGGACACTTTCATTTGGGCTAAAGTCTACATAGAGAACCACCTGGGTTTGAGTGCTGGACAACATGCGAGCCCCGCCACACTCCTCAGAAAGCCCCCCGGAGGATTCCTTTATCATAAACACATGCTACCTGCAAATCACTGCTACACTAGCCACCACATAATGAAGATGAATGAGCGATTACTGATGTGTGCTTTCTCCCTCTCGTCTAATCATATTAAAGCATCTTGTGTTTGGAGACTGAGAGATAAAGAGGTATTTGCTGTGCAGAAAGGGTCAGAGTTAAACCTGAGAGTGTAGTGGTTTAGTGCTGCTTGCATGTTTTGACCTCAAAACATTTTTTCATCTTTTACCATCATAGGTCACTCTACCACAAGGGTGATCTGATCCACAGAACTCCCTTCCTTAAGAAAAAAATCTATCTATCTGACTATCATGTTTTTTCCCCTTGCAATGGCACAATGCAGCTGCTAAATATGGTTACTTGGATTTTCATATAGATGTTCTTTTTTAAAGACTCTGTGACCACAGTGTAAACGTTTAAAAATGCATGGATACTCTAAACATCCAGCAAAGTGTGAAATAATCAGAAGACTAATTTGAGAATAGCCAGGTCCTAGCATTTAAATGAGCAGTTTAACAGTTCTATCCTGTACTAGCAAATCTGTATAAGTGAGGCTGGGAAAACTGAGTGAAACAGACACTACACTGTTGTAGATTAATGCAGAGGTGTCCTGAAAACCTAACCCACCTTTTAAAGGGTGATCCCTTAAAGAAGATACGGTTCTTATTTACTGATGAATGCACATCCAGAAGTGCATCCAGATAAATGGAGGAAGAGATGCTTCAAACGTGCCACCATTATTCCGGTCCCCAAGAAACCCACCATCACAGGACTGAATGACTACAGACCTGTAGCCTTGACGTCTGTGGTCATGAAATCCTTTGAACGCCTGGTTCTAGGCCACCTGAAGGACATTACAGGACACCAGCTGGACCCCCTGCAGTTTGCCTACCGGGCAAACAGGTCGGAAGACGATGCAGTGAATATGGGGCTGCATTACATCCTGCAACATCTTGAACCGTCCGGGAACTTATGCCAGGATCCTGTTTGTGGACTTTAGTTTGGCCTTTAACACCATAGTTCCTGAACTCCTCTCCTCCAAACTCTCCCAGCTAAACGTGTCACCTGCTACCTGTCAGTGGATCACCAGCTTCCAGCTTTCCAGGCTGGGGGAGATCACTTCTGATACACAGTCCCTCAGTATTGGTGCCCCCCAAGGTTGTGTCCTCTCCCCACTGCTCTTTTCCCTCTACACCAATGACTGCACCTC
>JBBIGC010000001.1:31355514-31381381 GCA_037576955.1 Lepidarchus adonis
GGATGGATGGATGGATGGATGGATGGATGGATGGATGGATGGATGGATGGATGGATGGATGGATGGATGGATGGAGAGTTAGAGTGAGTAAGGGAGGGATGGATAGAAAGTTAGAGTGGGTGGGGGATGGGTGGATGGAGAGTTGAGTGGATTGATGGATGGATTGATGGACTGATGGCGGGATACGTTACAGCAAGAGTCCAACTCCAGTAATTGAGGGTTAGTGTCCAACATTTAACAGGTGAGTCGTATCAGGTGTGTTTGAGCAGGGAAATCACCAAACTTCTTCCCCAGAGTTTGGGAACTTGCATGAGAGCTTCAGCACATAGATGTTTTCTGGTGTGATGAACAATTGTGTGCAGAACATTAACAAGAATGACAGGGAACCTCACAGCACACTGCCTGTGAGCACAACACAAATCCAAACCATAACTACAACTACACCAACACAAGACCACAGCAAATAGCAAGATTAGGGGGCAAGCCACACCCGCAAGACCACTCAGACACAGTTCAATACCACTAATAGTAACACACGTTGTCTGCGGCCTATAAGCAAAACCTAATCATGTTTCACAGTGACATACATTTTGATCAGGGTCAGAAAGAGGAAATGTACATTTCATTCCTATCAGTCACACTCCTATAAAGTTGCCATTACAGCAATAACAGGATATGGTTGGTATTGGTAGGTCTAAAAAAAATGCAAAAACAGCACTTAAAATAGGCCGCAGCTTCTGTTGGTGAATCGTTTCAAGAGTCTGGTTTAACCGCCCTATTCGTGTGGAATTTTCACCCTTTTTTCTCCTTGTTTAACTATATTTTTCCTGTTATGGAGTCTGGTTTTCTAAAATTGTTCTTGTAAATCTCAAGAATGTGCTTAGGTAAATGAATGAATCGTATAAATGTGCATAGTGGGTATATAAAACAATTTCACATGAAAATGTCCCCATCTACAGCGACACACACAGCGCTTTTGCAATCATATTGGTCATTAAGGGTTTAACAAGTGAATTAAAACATACTGTTTTGCAACCACACCCTTACGGAGCAGAAACATGCTGCAGCCATCTGTTAGATAGATAGGCTAGTCACTGAGCTGCTGTCGTGCCTCTCTCTAATTGCACAGTCCAACTTCCAAAACAAAAAGATCTAAAACAAACCAAAATAAAAGTCACAGCAAAATGGGTAGAAGAAGCACACTGATTGGAATAGATGCGCTGTGAAGGGAATGTGGGAAGGTGCTTCATCTAGAGTTTACTGGGTGTCTTTGGTGAGGACATTAATGTACCATTACTGTTCAGGAAAATGTCCTACATTAATGTGTTTACATTAATTTACATTAAGTTAAGAAAGTTTCTGCTTCACCTGTAGTTACAGTTTGGCTCTTTTTCCAGCACCATGAGGTTTGAGAATATTGTATGAAAGAAGAAAGTGCACTAGCAATATAGCAGTGAATAAAATCATATCATTTTAATTATAATTTATTATTCAATTTATTTCCATAATTCCAATTTGCAAGCTAATAAATGAACCAAACAAGAAACAGGAAGAAAATTAAACAAATGTTCAAACTTAACTGGTAAAAAAACAAAATCCAAATCCATTCAAATACTGTGGGGTTATTGTACTTGTTGTTCTATTGACTTTTTATGACCTATGGCTATCCTAGCTCCTGGTAACACAACCATTTACCCATTAATTTGGATAAATGTGTAATAAGTAATAATGTTTTCCTTAACCCTTTGAAACCCAACAGAATTTCAGATTGCTCTATTGGATTTCAGCAGTGTTATGGTGTTTTATCATTTATGAGTTAATTTTACTTTAAGGGCAAAGCTCATCTCATTAATACAATAACGCAGTACTGTGAGCCCATGTCTGAAGGAAAAACTGGCATTAAAATGACCATTATAATACAGTATATACAATATAAAATAATAAATAAATGTAAGCTATATTCAACAAAATAATTGTCTAATAAAAATGTGATTAGTCTACTGGGTAATACAATGTTATTTATCATTGTGATATATATTTTGGACACAATATGATTTCCCTAGCATGATATCATCAAAAAACACTATTGAACACCATGTTTCATTTCAAAGACTTCATCTAGCATGAATAAAACAGTGAATAAAAATTATTTGTACTCTTACTTTTATTTTTTTTTAAAGAAATAATGCTGTTAAATCTTGACAGATGATAAAAAATACAAATGATGACAGCTTATATTAGAAAAAATTCTCAAAGTATCTAGATATTATGTTTTTACCAAATCACCCGTCTCTACCCATGAAGGTAGAAGTTTTATACTTGTTGTAAAAAGTTGTCTGATGGCAAATACAATTAGTCAGCTACACAGTTCTTTGAAAGCCTGAAGCAAGAGATGTTAAGAGATGACCAACATTTACACAAAGTCAAAAAGCAAAACACAAGTTGATTTGTTTGGCTCTAGGTTGCTGCTGAGGAAGCTTAATAAACCTTCATTCACTCATTTTGTCATTGTAGTTAAGGGCAGAAGAATAATGTGAAAAACAGACATAACCGGCTATGACTATGCCTACTGTAAAATAAATCACTCCCGATGCTGCTAGATTACACATTGTATTGATAATGCATAGTATGACATAATTTATCATAATAACATCATGATATTGTCCAACTCCATTACAGTCTATACAAATAAACAAATCTCAGAATCAGAATCAGAAAAACATTATGTCCCGGAGGAAACTGTCTTGTCTCGGATTGTCTGTCCAATCAGGTAAACCCTGACCTTATGATCCACTAAAAAGAGGAACTTTTCAAATACTGAATGCAAGCTTGATCCTAACCTTCCTCTTGCATGGACAACCTGTTCCTCTTGTTTTCACTGCTGAAAGACTCTGTATAAAGAAGCTAAGTGAGTCCTGGTTGGTCATTGTACCTGAGGGGCTGAGAATAGCATTCGGGTTCCACTGGTGAAAAAGCCTTATTGAAAGTTGCACTTTGAAGTTTTGCTCTGGGGGCAAGGACGCAAAAGCAACAACATGTTTGTTCAGGTATCAATTCAAAAAGAGTGTGAAACCAATTACACTAATCAATTCATTACTTCATGAACTCATTCATTATTTCAGCCATTTGCCTTAACCAGGGTCACAGGGGTTGCTGGAGTCTATTCCAGGGCTCATAAGGAGAAAGGTGGATAAATAAGTAATGTATCCTATGGTTAACTGATCTTGCAGTCCTTGTATGGGTCTCATTTTCTTAAGGAGAAAGTGCCATCCTAGTTTCACATGCTATAGCAAATTCACCCCAATAGGACACCAACTGTGATATGGAATTCACTGCAATGGAACTGTACCTAAAAATTATGATAATTCATTTCAACTCAGTTTTATTTCTATAGTGTTTTTACAACAAATGTTGCCACAACAGACAGCTACACAAAGATTTACATTTAAAATAAGTGAGTATTTGATTATAATCAAATAATAATGTCAGTGCTGATATGCAGCTGTTCAGCATTCTGAAATATTGATTGCTCAGGTGCATATATGGTTGCCAGTCCCAATTCTAGCACCACAGTACAAAATCCTAAACATTAGGGCAAAATTGAAGACAGAAATGTTTCACATTTTATAGCTTTACAGTCTGTTTTTCCCATGAATATCGAGCATCTTCAAATTCAGGCAAAAAATCATTCTGGGGCTTTCAATTATAAAGACAAATAATTGAAACTCTCAATAATTTGCAGCTCAAGCTGTACATTCACACGGTCACAATAAAATACCATCATATTGTCCAACCCTTCCAGGACCTACACAAATAAACCTAGTAGGTAAGGCCTGACCTTATGAGTCACTCTGTTAAAGAACTTTTCAAACACTGAGCACAGAGCTTGAGCCTTGCTTCCTTTTTCATGGGCGACCTGTTTCTCTTGTTTAGAACAATCAGTCCAAGAGAAAGCCACATCCTGAGGCACAAATGCTCAAGCACCTGCTGCAGGCGCTCAGCTGGGTGGGGGAGCCCCTCTGATCACATACACCATTAGACTCCCATCCCATTTCATTTGAGTACTGGACTTTACAGAACAAAGACATAGGCAGAGACCACAATATGAGGGATGCTGGTATAACGTCAGATTCTTTCTGAAAATGTACACTCTGCTGTCATTGAGAACATCCGATGCAAATAGAGCTCCCAGTTCAAAAGCACATGGAACATCTAGGCTCCAGGTTATTGCTTTGAAACGGTGACTAGGCAGTGCACAGTGTTTTGCAGTGTTTCTTTTTCTTTTTCACTTGCCAACTGTACATATGGTAAAAACACTAGATAAGGCAAACTGTGTTCTGCAAATATTTTTTCCCCTCCACTAATTATATACTGCAGCCTGTGCAACATGACAACAGCAGAAAGTTGATACTCATCTACTAATTCTAGTCTAGGCCTGTTTAAGGAGCTTCTGTCTTAGACTGCCAGTCTTTAGCCTCTCAGACTGTAGAGTGCTTCCATATGTGTGAAGGCCGCAGTGTGTTAACCTACACGATTCCCTCCAATCACATCCTTGACCAGTGCGGCTTCTGCTGCCCTCACTGTAGCGCCTGAAACATATTACATGTCCTGCACGTTCCCCCAGCCCTTCCATCTCACGCCAAAGTGCCTCGGACAGGCATTAGGCGGCCAGGAAGCTGAATCATTACCAAATTAGAAGACGAGGAGAGTCAAGTCATTCTGAGTGTTGCTCTGGAATTTTTTTTAGGACCGAGTGGTTATGACAGAGTCACGTACATATATGAAACTAAAAACAAAGAAAAACAGAGAACAGGAAAAACAGTCAGGCTTTCAGGCTTTTTTTGCTATGAATTACTTTCAACACAATTTAGTGGGCATGATTGAAAGCAAAGAAACGCCTTCATTTCTGCATTCTCAGCCTGGTTTCTTAGATTAGATATGAATAGTAACCTGCAATTACATAGAACAGAACCGGAACATGGGGGACACACTGTGAAATTCCGAGCCCAACATCTAACATGGTGCTCAGACAAAATAACCATCTCCCAGTGCCTAAAATCAAATCTAAAAATACTATAGCACAGATGTTTGACATTTATTTTCTAGGCCATAGCAACAATGTTTGGTTGTTTCCTATTTCTAAAAACCACAAATAGTAAAATGTACTCAGAATATGGCAAATGTAAACAGTAAATCTGCACTTCAGCACATTTGACAGGGTGTGGGGGCAAAAGCTTGACCTTCTATACCCTGTAGGTATAATTAAATAAAGATAATTGTTATGGAAATGACAGATTTACAAGAAATGGGAGAAAAACATTGTGAATAAAAATGAGCTCATTTGCTCTAAATCTTATCTTTTCGTTGAATTAGATTTGGCTGAACTGCCCAGTATGGCTCTTTGGAAACATGTATGTGAGCAACTCAGGCTTTTCAAGCATATGTTGAGTTGATTAAAATGAATCTTCACTTAAAAAACATAATTAATCCCCCACCCAACAAAAAAATCCAATTTCTTCGTATTACTACCTTATTACTAAGTAGCTTCTTGTTGTAAAACCCAGTTGCTTAGCTGTCAAGTTCAACAAAACAGCTTTCAAAAAACCGAATACCTTGCTGTAATTTAATTTCAGTTGGGTAAACCATCATCACAAATATTGTCTTTGCCTAATTTAATTGTGAGGTTGTATATTTATTACTAAGGGTTACGCAAGAAGCAAGAACACACGCAGTGCAAAATGAAGACAGGCCGTGTTTAAACTGCGGCTCCTGCAAGGTCTTGTGTTAAAGTATAGTGGAGTGAGAAACGGTGTCGGGGCTCTGACTGATAATTTGCCAAGGACTAAAGGTTTTAAAAGCAAAACCTGCACATCTGAGATATTTTAATTTAATATTGACCTTTATAATCACCCAGCGCTCCAGAGGCAGAAACCGCAAGGGCAAGAGAAGTAAGAAATGGCTGATGGCAGAAGCGTGCTTTGGGGATAATCTGACAGCTCAGTGACCGTTAGGGGGGTTGAGGGGAGATTTACTTGGGAAGATGACAGAAAACCACAAGCCCACAGAGCTGGCCAGAGAAGCGTGCCTTCTTTCAGCATGGAGGAGGCATCTCCATCCCCCAGTCCTAGCCTCAGCCTTATTACTGCAATTAGCCAATGTCTTTAGGGGCTTATGATTATATTGCTCCTTTTCATCAGCGGAGGCCATGGCAGCAATACTCTGAGGAGAAGCTTGTCATCATATGTGCACAGAAACATGTGTGGAGTGGTGGAGTGGTAGTAGAAACATGGTCCTACAGTAAAACTGAACTGTACTATATGAGTCATAAAACACCTCAAGCAAGGCATATTAAGCAAGAGTGAAGGTAACCACAAAACAAAAAAATAATTATGCAATTATTTCACACTTCACATCCTATCACAATGTTTACCCTCGATGGCATGAACAGACAATAATTAACATAATCCATGTATGAGAAAAAAGAATGGAAAGTATGGATGAAAAACAGCAAAGAATGATCGCCTCTAAATAACAGGAGTGCTAAAGGGCACATTGGAGAGCATATGGTAAAATCATTCAGCAGCTCAACCAGACTGTCATAACCAGTGCACTGTGCCTGATCTTAACCACATATTACAGACTATTACAGACTTCACAGACTACTCAACAAATGAAACTCAAAGGACCATGCTAATGACTTTGGGTCTAATATGAATATTTCTTACTAGAATTAATCTTCTAGCAGATATATTGAAATTTGTAGTTTTCCACAGTGAAACCTGTATATAAATTTACAAAAATAATAAAAAAAAAGAAGTATGGTTACATAAAAAGTGTTTGCCCCCTTCCTGATTTTTTTTTTTCCATGTTTGTCACACTTAAATGTTTCAGATCATCAAACAAATCTAAATATTAGTCAAAGACAACACAGGTAAACACAAATTGCGTTTTTATTATTAAGGGAGAAAAAATTTTAAACCTACAGGGGTGTGACAAAGTGATAGCCCTCTAAACCTAATAACTGGTTGGCCCACCCTCACCCTTAGCAGCAACAACTGCAATCAAGCGTTTTTACGATAACTTGCAATGTCTTTTACAGCTGTGGAGGAATTTTGCCTAAACTCATCTTTGCACAAATGTTGTAATTCAGCCACATTGGAGGGTTTTCAAGCATGAACCACCTTTTCAGGTCATGCCACAGCATCTCAATAGGATTCAGACCAGGACTTTGACTAGGCCACTCCAAAGTCTTCTTTTTGGGGGGTTTTCAGCCAAACATAGGTGAACTTGCCAGTGTGTTTTGAATCATTGTCCTGCTGCACAACCCAAGTTCGTTTCAGCTTGAGGTCCCAAACAGATGGCTGGACAATGTCCTTCAGGAGTTTTTGGTAGACAACAGAATTCATGATTCCATTTATCACCATTTATTCATGATTATCTTCCTAAAGCAGCAAAACAGCCTCAGACCATCACACTACCACCACCATATTTTACTGTTGGTATGATGTCATGTTACTTCTATGCCAGATGCAATGGGGGACACACCTTCCAAAAAGGTTTGACTTGTCAGTCCACAGAGTATTTTCCCCAAGGTCTTGAGGATCATCAGGATGTTTTCTGGCAAAATTTATGTTCTTTTCACTCAGCAGTGGTTTTCGTCTGGGCACTCTGCCATGCAGAAAATTTGTGACCAGTCTCTTTCTTATGGTGAAGTCCTGAAACCTGACAGTCGGTGCTGCTCTTGGGGTAATTTTGGTCGGCCAGCCACTCCTGGGAAGGTTCATCACTGTTCCATGTTATCACCATTTGTGGATGATTGCTCTCACAGACAGACAGATCTCCAATTACATTTTTTCTCATTGTTCCAGAATTTTTTGGATCAGCATGTTGTCTAGCTTTTGAGAATTTTTGGTCTATTTCACTTTGTCAGGCAGGTCTTATTTAAGTGATTTCTTGATTGAGAACAGTTGTGGCAGTAATCAGGCCCAGGTGTGCCTAGAGATATTGAACTTACATGTGATGAACCACTGTTAAGCAATGTTTTAACAGGGGGTTGGTGTGTGTGTGTGTGTGTGTGTGTGTGTGTGTGTGGAGGGGGGTGTCACTTTGTCACACAGGGCCATGTAGATTTAGATTTTTTTTCTCTCTTAATAATAAAATCCTTCACTTAAAAATGCATTTTGTGTTTACTTGTGTTGTATTTGACTAATATTTAAATGTATTTGATGATTTGAAACATCTAAGTGTGACAAACATGCAAAAAACAAAAAAATCAAGAAGGGGTCAAACACTTTGACTACATACGGTTATGTGAAGAAATAATTTAGTCTAATTGAAATGATCAAGATACTTGAAAAAGAAGATATTGTACCATAACCTTTTTACTTTTGGGGGCATATGACATTATAAGACAGCAAACTATAACATTTCCACCCCCATGCTTCATAGTTTTATCTTCTTTGTCTTTTATCTACACTCAATAAGAGTCATGTTTAATACAATGTCTACATAATGTACCGTCCAGAGCACATTATTCAAATCTGTTTTTTTTGCACACCACACAGTTTCTCTTTAAGTGTAGACCATGATGACATTTAAGCCCTAAAGACTCTCTGGCAATGTTTTCTGGGGCAGTCAGTCTCGGCAAATTTGTCAGTTATTGGAAATCTCATTAATACACAATATATTTCTAATGGAATGACTTTTTCAGATAACTGAGAGACCTTTTAAAACCCCTGGCCATACCCTTAGGCATCCACAACCTTATTTCTGAAGGCCTTGGAGAGTTCTGTAGATGTGACAAATGTGATAACACACGTCAGTATAGTCAACACTTCAATCATTTTCCCGGGGATGTACATATTTTTTAAATATGTAGGGACACTGTAAGGACAAAGGAAATTAAAACAGCTTTAAATATGTGTAGCCACATGCTACACCTTAATAAAACTAAAACTTACAGTACAGTGCTACACTGTATTATACATTTCTTAACTCATTCTTAAAAACCTCATTCTAATTGGGAATAGTGCTTTATTACATGAAATCTCCCTAAGTCTATTGGAAGGGTTATTAGTTAATATAATTTACCTCTTTAATTCCTTTTTTATTGTCTTCATAAACTGATAAAGATAATTTATAAAACACAAATATCAATTTAAGTGTGTTATTCAGTGCTCATGCATGTGTCATGCATGCAGCAACTTCATAATGTCTGATCAAACACACAATTGGGATGTGAAATCTTGCTGGAATAAAAATATTCCAGTATTTCTGTAGTTGTAGTTTAAATACATCCAAAGACACTAATAAAGAGATGTTGTTTCAGAGATTAAAACTGTTTCAATTCACTTAGGACCTGGATCCTTCTGACCACATCCCTCATTCAGGTCCTGCTCCTGACCTACAGATAAATATTACCAGACTCAATTCATTAGAACCCATATATATTACATCCCCCTTTGAAATCCTAACTAGTAGTCATCATGCCCGGCATGGGCTTCAGCTCTTTACTGAGCCTCTGTGTTCAGAAACTCAAAGCATATGACCAAGGCACTTATTTTGACAGAAATTATTATTTTAGCATTGCTAAAATAAATATATTCAATCTAGTAAGGTCCAAAGACTTTGGAAACCATTTTATTATGGTTTATAACAGTGTCAGTTTAAAGGAACACTGACATCTTGTCATCTTCTGTACACGTGCCATCGTCTTCATGAGGTGAACTGTTACCACACAATTACACACAGTTAGAGACACACAGATCCAACTTTTCCTTATACAGAAGAGGCTGAAGAACCATAGTCAAGATGGTCACATATCAACAATGATTTCACAATTGTGCAAATCTTTAAATTATTTGGTTCTAGGTTCATAGAATTAAATTGACCATGACTATAAAACAGTGAATATGGATCAGCATGACTAACCGATACACAGTTTATTGGACAGTATCAGCAATAACTGCTACCATAATATTTAACAAGTGTTGGCAAATCTGAGCAATAAAGTAATATACATCATGTCTGAAGACAGCTACCTTTTCAAAAACAAATTAACATATTAATTATTTTATTTATTTATTTATTTATATTTGTTTAGCTAAAAAAGTATTTTGTTGACAACATTTAGGACAGTGATACCTTGGTATTAACTTTAAATCCCAGACTAATCACAAAAAATCACAGATCAGACATCTTTCAAAACTAAATATATTTTAATGAAAACAAAATAATTATTTTAGAAATGATAATGACAAAATAATAAATGTTTTTAAAAAACATCAGAGAACACTCATTGACTATAATAAAACAAGAGCAATGTGCAGGCATAACATTGATGGTTAAGCAACACATCAGATAGTCAGCACTTTGCATGGTCAACATAAAACACTGAAAATGATAAAATAAAAATACAAAATAAAAAAGAGACCATAGTGCAGGATGCAATATCAGTCTTCATCACTTTTCCTGAACAAAGCCTCCATGTTCTACAACAGTGAGTGAAACCACTTTAAGGACAGATGAGTGATCGTGTTCCGTTTATTTTTTTGTTCACCATTGTTCTCCACAAAGTCAAACCATGTATCCCTCATCCCCAGTCTTATTTATTTAACAAGGCATCTATCGACCGTATATCTACACACATCATTACCAAATCAAAGGCTGAAAAATAGAATAAAACAGAGATTATCATTCTATATATAAATCTATATCTTTTGACTAGTATAGCTCAAATATCATTTAACACCTGTCTGCCATGAACTTTACACTGGCATCATGTTACATACATTTTGAATGGTAGTTTGAATACAATCCAAATTGAATTTTGCCATGAAAGGTGGCCAGTTGCACCTCTAATTTGAATACTGCTAACCACTCACAGTATGCAAAAATGACTCTTAGGGTAAATCAAGAGTGAAAATCATTTCTACATGAACCATCTAGAAAAAAAATAAAGCATAATTCTGGGCAATATCAAAGCATGCCTCCTAATGACCCAACAAGTTCAGTATTATAACTATGTAGATGGCATTTTAGGCCTTTAAGTTAACCTCCTATCATCTGCTGTACCTGGCTGATAGGGTTGCCCAGAATTTACAAGGCCACTAGCCACACTGAACAGTTCTGACATCATACGTTGAGAGGATCTGCCAGAAGTGTAGCTTCTGAAAACTGCGTAAAACCTGCCAAAACCTCGAAGTGCTCCCAGATCCTGCAGTTAGGAAGGGAACCTGAATTACACTGAAGTGTGGTCCCTCTGAATGCTACCACATGTTAGCATAGGCCTCTGTGCCATATTAGCTAAAGCCACTGGTATAAAGACATGGCAAATAGAGCAGACCCACACTGAGCTCATACTGTTAAGCACACATGCTGACCACTAAGCAATATCCAAAAGGTTCATATGACAAAATACGCTATAATGTCAATGGGTAAATATCAAAGAATATCAGAATATCAGAATGTTTCAAAGCAGTGTGAGGATATCAAGCTGGTGCTGGGCCAGAATCACTGCAGGCTACAGCATCTATGTTTATAGCAATATTCAACAAGGAAAAAAACACATCAGTGAAATACAGATGGTGTGGAGACACAGGTTCCTACTGTTCCAGCGTGTGAAGCTCACATGTGGCTAGAGGTACCATGCTGCTGGTTACAAGAGTATTAGGAGGAAAAGGCTGCAAAGCTCCAGTCTTTGGGCCTGAACACCAGTGCTGTACGTCATTTACAGTTTACTCACAAATCTTCAGTGAATTATTGTAGTTTGACAGAAACAAAATGTGTTCCGATCTTCATAAGACCTCTTGGTCAAACACACTATTTAAATATACACATACTTTTAAAAAATAATGTATCACCATAAGGAAACCCTAAAAATTATCTAGCCCACCAAATTAACTAGCGTGCCTAAATGATGAAAAAAGCCTGCAATTTGTATATTTTTTTTATTCAATAGAATCAATTTTAAATTAAAATTCTATATATAACAGTACTATTTTTATTGCTTGGTTGGTTAAAGAATCATATTTATTTATATATATTTACATATTTTGTAGGAGCACCTTAGAGCATATACAAACTACTAGAGGTGCTGGCAGAAATGATTTTTATAACAGTATTTTCTTTTTTCTTCATTTTTTGACTTTTACTGAGCTGTATCAGTACCTGGGGCTTTGGACAATAAATGGCTGCTATGCATCACTGACATTAAAATGATATTTATGACATTTTATGTAATATATTAATTTTGTTTAAAACTAAATTATCAGATGTATCAGATGATTTGCATAGCAGATCGGTAATTGCTGCAATTTAATTAAATTAAAATAGCCTTTTGGTGCACAGTTTTCAGTGATTACATTAGATAGTTTTGTAATCTCATCCAGGCAACAGGAAACAAAAGGTTTCCCAAAAGTCAATGACTAAATTATTTTCTTGCTTCTGATCATTTCCTTTCATCCTCTTTAAATCCATTCCCAAAAGTCAGCACAGAGCAGACTGGGAGAGGCAAGTAATCAGACATCAAAAACAAAGTTTTATTTGAACTAACCATGTGTTTGTTTCTATGGTAATTACTAAAGCAGTGTTAGGCAAAGTGACAAAAGAGCAACAGCAGCTTAAAGCCATTGCACACAGTACAGATCATTCCTAAAATGTCCTTCTAAATAGCGAAAAGCTAATCTTCTTCACACCATTAACATTTTAAAATCTTGATGAAAAATGAGTTTTTAAATAATTCTTCCAAAAAAAAAGCCAAAAATAAAAAACACAAAATAAAAGCCTTCAAACATCAACCCTGGAGTGAGGCTGTGTACACTCATCACTGCACATTCCTAAAAAAAGCTTGACTCAATTTGCAGCAAAAGCAGTTCTGAAACTCATCACTCCTAGTTTTTCATAAAAATTGTGTGATATAATCATCTGAATGAAATAAAGACTCCTTCCTCTTTGATCATTTGTAGCATTCACAAAACAGGGGTTATGTTCTAGATCTTGATGTATGATTTGCACACAAGTTGTCAATAAATGTACTTTTTTTTGTTTTAACCCAACTTCGAACATCACACATAGTTTTTCTATGGGAACGCTGCGGTGCTAAGAATAGTGGGAGAAAACAAAAGGCCTGTGCGAACGCTGGAGGCTGTTCTGTCTATAAGCCATGTGTGAGTAAATAGTCACATGAGGCTTGAAGAGGTTTAATACAAAAAACTAAGATTTCACTTTTGGAAAACAAGCAGAAAAAAGAAACTTTACAAATCACTTTATTGTTTACAGAGAAAAATTAATAAAAAAATTAATAAAGCCAGCTCATTTAATTTGTAAATAAATAAATAAATAAATAAATAAATAACCTAGCTTTTTCAGCCAATGATGTGTTCATGTGATTTCATATGTTAGCAAGTCAGTGAATCTTCGATAACTCAATGTCTTGTTTTACTTGCTTGTTGTGATCGGATGCTGCAGGTGGTGTGAGAGAAGTGTTAGGTGTAGTTGGTTTAGCTAATTTCACTCCATCACTGTAGTGTTTGCTCAACTCTATGGCAACTCTCATGACAAACGTCTCAGCAACAATATACATATACCGTATATATCTTCCAATAGTAACCCCAGCATTTATTCAAAAAATATTTAGAGTAGTTATAGTTTCGAGTATATAGTATAATAGAGATTAGTGTTTAATAGAGACGTTTGTTGGAGACGGGCTCTTGTTGGAGATTATTCTCCTCACAGACGGAATGGTGATGGTCTTTACAGCCACAAAATGTTGTGAAGCTTCTTCACATTTATTTTGACAGAAGATAAAACATCACGACTAAAATCATCCCTCTGTCTGTTTGGCGGTGATACTTGTCTGTGATGCTGCTGTTAGTGTGGGAGTGGTTTAGCACCGACTGCAGAGATAAGTTTAAACAGATTTTATATCAGTCAAGATCCCTCAGATAACACGACAGAAATGAGTAATTACGCAGGTTACACTCATATAACTGTCTTCAGAAATCAGAGGTTTGTTTTAAGCTGTTTCATACATTTTAGCGAATAAATTCTGTTAAAAGCTCAGAGGCGTGTGCCCGTGAAAGCTGGGACGGGGGGTGTTTTTTCTATTTGTCAAACCTTGCATTTATTGGAAACGGGCAGAGATGGGTTATTATTAGAATATATACAGTACATATATATCATTACCTGTAAAGACATGATATATAAAATTTTTGATTATTGTATATTGGAGGCATTACTGAACACATTCAAGAAGTCCCTCCAGCACGTGTCCCACTGCACAGCCCTGCTATAAAACCATAGAATACAGTTGGACTGTCCATAAGCCTCATGTGTCTTTAAATGACACCGTAAGCTCTTACAACCTGACGTCATTTTGAAAAATGACAGAAATGAGTCATAAACCAGCAGCCGAGCGTCACATAGGCAGTTTGCTAGGCAACCAGACTTGTGATAATTGTCAAAAATGACAGGCTCTCCTCCTTTAATTGCCATTCTCAAGATGTGCCCGTGCCACAAGAGAACCTCACTAGGGTTGACAAAACCTGCCAAGCATGATCAAGCACTCAGAGGCAGAATGAAGCCCAAGCCACGAGAAGGCCTGGCTCCTGCTATAGCAGACGGCCCTGTGAGGAGTAGTATGCGCTAATTCAATTCACAAGTGTGTTTTATGTTGTCTTCACCTTCATGATAATGTACAGTATTTAGCACCATTAAATAAAAGTGAGTGTGGAAATATGTAAATTAGATCAAAATATCATGAATGGACTGGAAATCTCCCATTTTTGAGAAATAAAGATCTGAAAAATGAGAAAACGTCGTCTTAAAGTCTGATTCAAATAACGCCTAAAAAGTACCATGAGACACATGGCATGAATTTGTAAACCTCACTGTATTTTTAAGCTTCAGTGTAGGCAGTGGTGTGTTTGTATTGGATAAAATCTCAGATTACACCAGAAATGAAAAAAGCAGACTCACACCATTTCTACATTTTAAGCAACCTACCTAAAAACATGTTTTCTAAGTAAACAATGTCATCACAGGTTTGTTCAATGAACCCAGGCAATTCTGTATTTTCTAAACTTCTTTTGTTTGAGTTGACAGGATTCCATCTAGCATTAAACTCTTTTTTGCTATGACAGATACAACCTGAATAAATGTTCCATTTAAAAGGTGTAAATGAAGTTAAAAAAGAAAAAGGCATGGATGTATTAATAACAATTCAAACAACGTTCCCATCAATATTAATTATAAATGTACTTTTCAGGCCTTATTAACCCATATTACCTTAAAACAAACAGAATGAAAATGCATCCATTAATCTGCAGATTCCCTTCGACAAGTTTCATTTCCATTCTGGAGACCTAGCATGAATGTTCATATAACTTCTGACAGGAATCTGTATCAGCTAACCAAGCGCAATGAGCACAAAACAGTCTTTTTGTGGGTAACAACCCTGATCGAGTTCCAACATTCAATACATATTTAAATAAGAGCTTTTTCAACAGTATTGCAGCAATAAAACCAACAATACAGTATTTTTGTGTGAGAAAGCTAGAGGGGGTATAATGTCTCCATGAGGCATTAGGGTGAACTTTTCCAGAAGCCAGGAATAATGTTCTACCATCTAATGCCCTGTTTATGCCTGTGTGGTCCACACTGAAGCGGGCCAAGCTAAAGCCAGGCCTGAAAAAGGGCACACACATTCCGGTTTCTCTTTTCACACTGGCCACGAAAAAGCGATGCTTGCACGAGGACCACCATGGCTAACCTTACACAGCACAGGCACTCCCAGTTGCAGCACAGGCACGCATTAAGGAGAAAAGCAGCCCGGCAAGATCAACAACATGCATGTAAAATCAACAGCTATTTCACCCTGCAGACACTTAAACAAATAATTACAAATAATAATGATCAATTTCAATTTACATTAAAAGGTCTTGAATTTAAAGAGTGTGTGGTTTTATTTGGCGGATTTGAGTAAAGACTCAAAACCGCCAAAATCAATACAAAGAGCAACAGTAATCTGTGTAAACGTAAAGTATGCTTAATGTACTACTGAAAGAAGATCAACACATCACTCAGCTTTTAGGAGGCAGGTTTGGACTCTTGCGAGCAAAATGTTTCCCATTATAGCTTAGCCACATCCTTTACTACCATCCGAGTTGAGATTTCCATTAGTTTTATATTCACTTTATAGGAAAAAAATCCTTAAGAAGGGAATCAATGTATCCCACATGTAAAATGTCATTTATAAGTGCTCATCCTTTGATACATGGAAAGAGGGTTTTTTGTCTATTAAAAATGTTTAAAATGATGCAAAATAATAAAGAAAAAAAAGCATATCTGACATAATAATAAATAAAATCAAATATTATAATAAATAAAAACTTAGTGTAAAGGCATTTTTTTTTATAATTTGGGAAAAATGTTATATATATTTTTAACATATCCTTTAGATTATTTTTTTAACAACCCCCTAATATGTTAAATAAACAGTAATTGTTCTTTTAAATATGCAGAAGAATGTTTTCTATATATGCTAAACAAAAATCTATACATTTCTATGATTTGAGCCAAGATTTCTGCATGCTGTATGCAGTCCCTTTATCTGATTGACAATAAAACCGCAATATAATTTTCAGGAGGACAACAGAAACCCTGTTAACGGGTCTTCTTCATTCCATAGAAAACAGTAAAATGCTGGATGAAAACAAAAAACTGAACAAAAGTGCTGTACCACTGAACTTTCACCACCTAACAAAACACTTCAGGTCTGTGCTCTGACCTGTTCCCCATGCGCCAGCCTGTAAGATATGTGAGACTGATGAATCACTATTGCTAATTCCCCACTATTGAAAAGCAGGCAAGAGAGTGTCTCTCTGCTGCAGGACAGACATGATTCAAAGCTTAACACACAAGTCCCCAGACTGTCACTGCTAGCACAGCCAATTATACAGCACACAGAACACGCTCACACACACTAAGAGAGAGAGACACATCTTTTTTTTTTTTTCTTTTTTTTTTTAAGCGGCAAGAGACAAAAAGCCATAGGGGACAAGCGGAAGGAAACAGTAAATATCTGAGAGGATGAAGGTACGTGACAGCAATCCAGAGGAGAGAACAAGTTGCACTTATCAGGAGCCCCATTAGAAACAGTAAGAAACGTAAATTGCTGTTAATCATCACAGCTCCAGGACTTTGCGCCAGTGCCGCTCCTGCCGTTGCCTCAGACGCGTACAAAGTGACTGAGGCTGAAAATGCATGAGAAGCATTTTGAATGGGGAAAAGCAGAGCAGAGCGTAAGAGGGGGAAAGAAAAAAAAAAAAAAAACCTCTCCATGTGCCAGTGAGATGGAGCTGTGCTGAAAAGTCGAGCGCTCCAGCCCCTGCCTCACACAGCCACAGCTCCATCCCTGTGGATGTGAGGAGGAAACAAAAAAAAGAAAGAAAGGGAAAAAAAGTGAGAGAAAAGGAGGACGATAGGCTGTCCCACTCCACTTTTGTGCTCTGATGTCACTAAACACATGACCCAGCCTCTCCAGTAACAGCCCACGAGGAGGAGAAAAAAGTGTGTTTTAAAGCTTACACGTTTTTGGATTGTGAGAATGTTTCATTCCCCTCACAAACAACCACAGAACCACAAGTGCGGTGCGCGAGTTTTCCCCAGGACGACAGGAGGGAGCCACTGGGGTGTAAATGGTTAATCGGCACGGGTCAACCCCAGTCCCAGAGACCCAGCAAGTCAGTAAGTAGACTCTAACCACACTCATATACGCCTCGATTCTGCTCCATCCAATATCTGTGCCTGTAGACTTTACTCAGCCTGTTTCTGACATTGTGGCATTACACAAATTTGCACACACAGTTCATTAATTATATCTCAGGGCGGTTTGCGTGCTGCTTCTTCGGGTTTTTTTTTCTTTACCATTTGCCCTGATATGGTTTTGTGCTCTCAGTTTAGGACTGCAAGGGTCAACACGACCCTTCACCAAAAGGACAAATATCCTCTGAGGATAACCAAGTGTGGCTATGGCGTCTAACAGTCTCTTCAGCTCGGTCACTCCATGCCAGCAGAACTTCTTCTGGGGTAAGTGCTGAGAAAAAAATCTTTTTTTCATTCGAATGTGCTGTGGTTCAGGCACGGGTCATTCGGAAGCCACCTCTGTGAAAGGCACTAGCAGCTTTGGGTCAATAACCACTCACACGTACATACACACTCTTCTGATCATATCAGATACAGGGTACAAAGCAGAAAACCACTTCACAACCGTCAATAGTCACACTGTTTACTTTTGCCAACATGCTAAGAAGCGGACATGTTTGTATAACTTAAAACTATATTTATGGAACGATGAGGAGGAAAATGGGGAAAAAATGGTTTTGAAAGCATAAACATATCCCTTCGTTTCAATTTGCAGACATTAAAACAAGATGTGGAAAAATTCTGTCTAAAATTGACCATGGAAGTAACGGTGGATTACGTGTGGTTACAACTAGTTTACAGGCAAAGGATTAGTGGAGAGAGCTAAATGCATTCGAGTGCACATAGCCACAACTATGGGAATGAATCGCTCTTACATACAAATGTAAAGCTGGCCTAAAACTCTTTTTCCCCCTTCAGCAGCTTAGTTTTGATTTCTGCTTCTTCAAACATGAACAGGAAGCAGACGTCGGAAATAAAAATTCTGCTTGAATGGACCTTTTTTTTCACAGAATTATTCACTAAAAAATTTGCAGACTGTCTTAGGAAGTCTAGGCCTTACGGACCTTAGAAAGTGAGAGAAAGAGAGAGAGAGAGAGAGAAACAGAGAGAGTGAGAGAGAAAAAGAAAGAGAAAGAGAGAGATAGGCCAGCCATGAAGGTGAAGGGATCATGAGACATAAGATGTATGACCACAAGCAAAAGCAAAATATATGCAAACCATATTTGAATACCACAAATTTCCAAGCTATACTAACACATGCAAAATAAAAAACAAAAGTAAATTAAGTCATTCGGGAGTATCCATAACCAGGCTCGCAATGAACAAAAATAACAGAGAAAATAAAAATAGCAAGAACTAAATGATTGACATCAAAAGCATGGAGGAAAGAACGACTGTGAAAAGAATACTTACAGTATTTTCACCAGAAGCCTTTTCATGATTCGTAAAGGACTGAGTGCTCCAGCAGAAATGTTCAGCCAGGTTACTGGGACAGGGCCAGTCAGAATGGGCTACATGGTTTTGTCATCACTGTGTGTGTACATCGAGGCACTAAAGACGGTGTCACTAAAACACAAGGACCATGAGCAACAGAGCCGTGAAACCTCCACTACGAGGATTCTCAGACCACATGCTAACATAGGTTTATACACCAGGATGAGTTAAAAGGTTTGGCAGTGCTGAGACCATTTTTTATAAAAAATAATGGGTTTAAAAAAAAAATTTTAAAAAAAAACAAACAAAAAAAAAACATACTATAAAATATTTTTATTATATTTTATAAGAGGGCACCTACACTCTTAAAAGCTGAGGTGCTGAAAAGCTTGTGATGCTTGTGACGGAAGCATGTTTCCCTAAAGAACCATCAATGGTGGGGAGGGGTTTTTAATAAAACCACTTGGGAAAAGAGGTTTTTAAAAAATCTTTCATAGAACTTTGCCAACAGCCAGGTCAAGAACAATTTGAGAACATATATGGTACATGTGTATGATTTATAAATGGCTAAAAACACAATACATATGTCTTTACCTCATTGTTCACAGTTACAATTTCATTTCCAACTAAGCAGGAGATGATGCTGGGTCTAACATGGGCATGGCCCATTAAAGGGTGACCTGATGGAGTTTGCCTCTGGATGTCCCCAGAGTTATCACACAAACAGGACAGATGTTTAAACTCTGGGCACATTTTTGCAGCCATTGCTAATCAATTACAAGCATGCTGCACTGCTCCCATGTCCATGTGCGTCTCATTTAGCGGGGAACGTGGTGGTCTCGCAGGCTGGATGGTGTGGGTTAATTCTGCTAATTGGTTATCACAGCTTTCTTTTGCACTGGAAAAACAATATTAATGGAGGAAAGGTGATTCAACTAGCCCACAGGGAGAGAGAGTAAGATCTACACACCCAAGAGAAGTACGGCTAATTAAAGGCAGAGTTAAAGGTTAATGAAACGTAACTTTTAAAGCCACAGGATATATTTCCATTATTGGAATATTTATCCACGTACTTGCTCCACCTACCTACATTTATAATTACGCAAGCGTTTCTGAGCTAGCAGGCTTTCAGTGAGTTTAGTTTGACTACCAGCTTGGAGCAGTGACCAGGGACTAATTAGGGTCCTTTAACACACTATTATCTATAAGCACGTTAAATCTGCTCGCTGACGTTTTTCCTAGACCTCAATCATACGTGTCTGGCACTGCGTGCGTGCACCTAGTGCAATTCAACAAAGACTTGTTTGGTTTGAACACAATTATTGAAGTTAATTATCTCTGAAGCTCAACGGAGGAAAAGAGGCACAATGTGCATTTAGGGGCAAGAATGCCTCATATATATTCAACAAGTGTGGCATCAATGTGTGGATTAATACAAAGAACGCATGACCGTCTGCCTCCAAACCTGTAATCATCTGCATCTTTTAGACCATTTTAATCAAATCTGAGGACAGCAGTGCAACGTAGAAAGACAGTTTGTGGGTATGATCTTCCAAAAAAAAAAAAGAAAAGAACATAATTAGATGGTTTGCAAACCACATGGTAAATAGAAAGGCTTGAAGAAAAATGACCAAACTCTTCAAAGGACTGGAAAGTAACTTGATATGGACACTGTTGCATAAGCCAATTTTTTAGCCTGATACAGCCAGATGACTTCAAAGTTGAGGGAAGTCGCTATCATACCCACAAATCAGAAGGATGCAGAAAGATGGATTACTTTATCAGAAACAAACTTGCTGGAGTTTAAAACAGAATTATTTAGGTCTGATAAACAAATAGCACAAATTATGTTAAACCAGAATATATCTATATATATAATTTATCTTTACATTATCAGATGTGTGTGTGACAGTAAGTACTGTATGCGCCTTTTTGTAGGCATCACCAGAACCAGTTATCTGTTTTACCCTATAGTACTGGCATTTATACTGCTGTGATAATACAGAATAGAAGCATGGCTTCAAAAAGGAATTCAATAATTAGCCAACTAATCAACCCACACCTGATTAACTTATCGTCAATGGAGCAAATAATAAACACAGAAAAAAGCACATGTGCTTCATTCACAAATTCACAAATGATAGACATCTCTTCCTCCAAAATCATGCACCACTAAGTATATCCAATGTGTTCCTCGAGATGACAAAGGCCGGCATTGATGTCTCTTACGAACTTGGAGAGAGCTTCTGAGAAAATAATCAAACACTTAACCGTGGAGTCCAGCTCTGCCAAACACAACATTAAAACTGGGAAACAATAAATAAACCCATAACACAAAGAAACTTGACTTCTGTAACATGGAAACCCAGTCAACAAACCATCGGAGTGGCCACAAAGCGTCCTTAAATCATAGCCAGCCAACCCAATCCCTCTAATACATCAGCGTTTAATGGAGTCAGGCCTGTAAATAAGTGAAGAATATAGCGAACGCAGAGGGAGTAGATCTTATAACAGGATGTTGCCCTTGATCTGTATAAATGCATTTTCGAGAAAGCTTACAGTACTCAAATCAACTTAGGCAAATTCTTCCATTAACTAATTAATGGCACATGCTACAGACATCTTCTGGATGGATCAGAAAGACAGCACAGTCATATCAGAGCTGTATTATATATATGGAACATTTTGGGGGAAAAAAGCTACATTTAAAAAATGCACACATTTATTTCCCACCAATATATTAATTTAAACAAAAAATATAAATTTACTAAAAACACTCACAACTCACTCGTCTAATTTCCTTTGATTGCACTGTTTGGAGCAGGATGAAAGACATGGCTAAAGCAACACAATGTAGTACCTAAACAGAGAATAAAGCTAAAAAAATTCTAAAATTTACTACAGCACCTTTTCATTTAGGTTTGGGGCAGTTTTGAGAGGAAAATATTGAATGTTCAGGTAAGTGGAGTTTGACTACACATGGCTGTTTTGACTCTACCCTAACGAAGAGTCCAGCACTACAGAGGCTTCAAACTTAACAAGGCTCTACCTGTTCTGCCCAACACTAGCCACAGCCAAAGCCGGTGCACACTATTGATTTAACCTCAGCTGGAATGCAAAATTTTTCTTTGACTAGGGCATTACTTTAAAATATTTATAATATGATACACACAAGGGCTATAAGGAAAAACAGAATGTAAAAATGCGTGGAATGAGCCGGCCCAGTGGCGGAGAGAGAAACGGACGCGCTGCATTGGCAGTATCTCTCATCCTTGGTTTCCCCTTCCAACTGTGGCTCCATACTTCACCACAGGGGAAATCGAGTGTTTTCAAATGGGCCCTTGTAATGCTTTATTTCCTTTTAAAAATGTACATCTTTGATATCCAAACAATAAGAGAAGAACTGTCTGTCTCTGATAGCTCAGTATAGTGTTTTAGTGTAATAGTATTAAAATTACAAAATGTACAAAAAGCTGAATTTACAAGTTGTTTTCACTAGAGATTAAATCACTGAATCCTAATAAGTCTTTGTCCCATGCTTTTATAAAAATGTGTTCAACATTCTCACGCGATATCAGCGCTGGGATAATACCAAAATACAACCGACTCCAAAGGAATTGGCCAGAAAAACCTGATATTTCAGGTTAACTTCACATCGGCATCCATTCAGAGACAAAGACAAAGATGAAGGAAAGATGGAGGAAACCAAAATGTCTACAAAACCAAGAGCAGATGAGACAAGGGACAGCAACACTGAGACAACATGATGAACTTAGTTGAATCTGAATCTCGTGAACTGCCAGGTCATCCTGCATAGCAACACACAGGTCAGAACTGGTCACTTGACCCTGTGTCTTTGAGCAGCGTGCTGCACACACATTCTCACTGCACGTGCAAACCGTACCATTAGCAGTGTAGAACAAAACACCCCCCACTAGCCCTGCATGGTAATTTGACCACAGTGTGTGAACTGTGAACAGATGCAGCACACACACCTGTGAGAATCAGATAACCACTCTGAGAGGAACACAGAGGTATGACACATTCAGCGTCTGTTTCAGCAGTGTCCGATTCTATGCTTCTCTTTCAAGTGCTTAAGGCCACAATAGAAACACTCTTGCAGGCTACAGCGCAAAATCTCAGAGGCTTTAAAGCTGTTTCAGTGATTCACCAACAGGCCACTTGAGAATTGGGGGTGCAGCAAGATGGGCATTTTAGGCCAATCATAAAACTAAAATAACTTCATTTCTTTAATTAATTAATAGTTTTTGTCAACAAATGCAGTAAGGTGAACATTTTGCAGAAGTTTTAGCACAGCATTCCAGTTGTACCCAAATGCACTGCTCTTCTAAAAAATTAAATCCATTAAATGCCATTCAGAAATATTGCACAAAAATGTCCTAATAATATGATCCCAATATCACTGTGCATACATAGCTAAAATAGTCTACTACTTTGGTTTAATTGTTTACCACAAAAATTTATATAAATATTTTCTGAATATTTTAGCAATCAGAGAATTTTTTTTAAACGTATGTGGGTAGCAAATATAAGCAATCAAAATTATTGTTAAAAAGACATTACATTATATTATGTAGATATTTTAAAAAGATCAAAGGCACAGACAGCATATTTAATACAACAACAAAAAATGCATAACTGTTGGAGCTTTGTTCGCTCTTCAAACTTAATAAAACCTTTAAAAAGCTAAATATTGTTTGCAGTGTACTACAGACTTTTTCCCACACTGGCCATTCATAGTAACAAATTACAGAAATACAACAATGATCTGATGTCATTTTAATGAATGTCAAAGCATTCACTTAAAATTCTCTAAACCTCTACTCCAATTAATTCATTAATTATGGTTACCATCCAATGCACGTTTATTATATTTTAGGTATGTTGCTGTTGCAATTGTGATGATGGGAAGCAGCCAGAAAAAGTCTGGATAGAACTGTGATCTTCTAAACATTATTTATTTATTAATTTATTTTTATTTATTTATTTATTTATTTATTTTTACATTTTAAATCAGGTTTTAAAGAGGGTAGTACAGAGACGTTATTGAAAGTGATTTCTCCTTCCTCATTCATCATTATATTTATACAATAGTTAGGGCAAGCGAATTTCACTAATTGCTTAAATAATATTTTAATAAATATATAAAAGACAGAAATGTATTGTTTCATAGGTTTTCCTTGTCTAAATTTGTCATGGTTAGAGTTATTAAATAATAACATCAAGGTTAGACTAAAAGGCCTGAGAGCTGCTGGAATTCAATGAGAAAGAAGCCGAGAAAACACTGGCTCCATCTCTTCCATTAAGTATTAACTCTCCATCTGAGTCTGTTGTCAACAGCGCTGTTTTTCTGATTAGAATGTCTGTTGACTCATCCTGTGACGGCATTCAGGAGGGTGCTATAGTTACTGTGGCCAGCACTACAGCTCTTGTTTCATTGTCTCGTGTGTTTACTGTAAGCCCAAACTACTTATAAAGTTGTTTCGAGATATCAGTGAATCCTTTGGGGAAATAACGGCTCCTCGTCGCAGTATAAAGGCCAGGACTAATGTAAAATTTATCAGTCAGCAAGGTTGACACTGTCTATTAAATCGTTCCTCCTCAGCTTTAAATATTTATTAGACATCCAAAGGCAAATCCTCCAAGTTGTTGTTTTCCACGGAAAAATGAGGGGTAACATTTGAGTTTGATTCACTCAGAGAGGTAATTTTGACGAAAACAATAGGAAAAAGCTCCATCTTCCAGACGACTTCAGAGTTTAAGCACAGAAGATGTCATTTTGCTGACAAAGACAACAGAAACACATTCTTGAATTTCTCTCTGCTCCTAAATATTAACAATGCGACCTATTAATAAACATGATATCCTTGGATAAGAGATGAAAGAAGAGGAACAAAATTAGAAGAGGTGCAAACTAGAACTAAGAGAATTGGTAAGGCAAGCATTTGCAAAGACTAGTTGTACAATGTTCAGCGCTCTATAGTCTTCTGCTGTAAGATCACTTGGATATTTTGAAATATTGATGTGCTAGACTTCATGAACCTGGCAAGGAAAAAAGCAAAACTAAAAGCTGAGAAACATTTCTATATTTCTAGCAAAAACAAGATCTTGTTGCCTCATCTCATATTGAGAGCACGCTTTGTATGTCTCTGCATTCTTAGATGAAATTGTCCTGGAAAGCATGTTTTGAATAAAGATACCTCAAATGTATGTCCCTAATGAGCTGCTTGCAGAATGTAAGGTATGCACAGCAGTTTTATTCTTTTTACATCATATAACTTATTAAAAGTCATGTCTGCATCTATTCATTCACCTCAGTTTAAAGTTCATTTTATACAGCTAATCATATGGGTAAAGCATTCAGGATTCACTCAGTTATACAGCACTTTTGATCAGTGATTTATAGGGGTGCAACAATGCATCAACATATTCTGAAATCATAATGCAAAAAGTGACAATACATCACAGAGAATAATGAGAATAATAATTATCCTTATTATCCTTATTATTATTATTAGTAGTAGTAGTAGTAGTAGTAGTATAATTAATAATAATAATAATAATAATAATAATAATAATAATAATAATAATAATAATTATTATTATTATTAGTAGTAGTAGTAGTAGTAGTAGTAGTAGTAGTAGTAGTAGTATTAGTTACTTAAATCTGAAAAATTATACAATTATTGCCCAGAATGTTAGAAAACAA
>JBBIGC010000001.1:31381481-31399617 GCA_037576955.1 Lepidarchus adonis
AATAATAATTATTATTATTATTATTAGTAGTAGTAGTAGTAGTAGTAGTAGTAGTAGTAGTAGTAGTAGTAGTATTAGTAGTATTATTATATTTTATGTAATTTCCTAGTTTAAAGTGTTCAACCAATGCCAATGAGCAACCCGATTCATCACATTTATCATACAGCACCCTCACCCCTGCTTTCCAGCTCTAGTTTTATTAGTGAATTGCAGCATTAACCGATTACAATTCATCCTAAATATGCTAGGAATTTTGAACTGTGAAAGTATCGAATCAAGTTCTGAGCTTATCACACAAAAAAGAAATGGTTTGAAAACAGTACTTTGAGCATGAACTTGTCTACTAAACTAAACTTTGAGTTTGCCGTACAGCAATGAACTAAGAAATATGACTGCTTAAAAAATATAGAAATGAAAAAACAACATGCAGGTTTAACACATAAAACATAAACTGAGCTCATAAAGAAGGCTCACCACTCATGAAACCTTAAAGATAAAAATTGAGTCTTCAGCCTCATTTCAATGGAAGATTGTTTCAAAATTTAGAAGCATAAACAACAAAACTACCAGATGGAGGACCCAGAACATTTAAATAACAGTTCAGACATTACTGGTTTAATCAATTCTAACTTTCACTGACAAGCGGCAGAGATATACAAGCACTGGTCTAAATTGCTCAAAGTAGAAGCATTTTGGACCAGTTGAAACAGAGCCAGAGTTCTTTAACTACGGCAAGTAAATAAAGCTTTATAATAGTCAGAGCAAGACCCCAAAAACACATAAATAATCCTCAACCATCCTCTTATCTAATTTTAGTAACATATCTTAACTGGAGAAAACTGGATTGTGCTATATTATCTGCACATAATGAAAAATGTGAAATCAGAAATAATGCCATGAAAACCATAGAATAGCCAAATTTTTATTTTAAATTTTAGTGGCACAAATTTTTAAATAAAAATTTATTTTGCAAGTCATTCAAGAACTGATTTTTCCATAAAGGAGAGAATAACCGTGTAGATGTATTTTAAAAGACCTACACATAATATATAAAGCTTTAACCAATGACAACCATATATTCAAGAACCACTGAGGGACCGTGATTTTAAATAGTGCTTTGAAAATCCCCATTTATGAGTGCAAACTGACAAACAAACATCTAAGATTACTTGGGATCATCTTAGAGACCAAAAAAGGTTCAAACTGGAGCACTTGGCCCAGCACATTCTCAGCAGAAACACTAGAGTCAAAGTGCAGTAAACAAATACTCAATAGTGATGAGAGGTTCTATTCAGTCCCCAAATTACAGTCTGGTTAACCAGAGACTCTGTGTGCCAACTCATTATTGCAGCTTGCTTCCAATTGGACTTGGACGTTTAGGAAAACATTCTAGGGGCCTTGAAAGCAAAGAAGGCTTTATAGACATAGCAGCCCAGGAGACAGTAGCCTGAATTAGGCAAATACCCAAAGGGAACTGGTCAACATCTCAAACAGAGCATGGCAGATTACTTGCCTGAAAGGTGAAAAGTAATAGTATGGAATGGCAAAGACAGACCGATACACTGCGCTTAGCGACAACAACACAAATGAATATTCTTTCATTTCCATGATTGATTAGAATGTTAGTTAATTTGGAAACAAACCTTTAGAACAAATCTGAAAAATATGTCGATGCAACTAGACAAGGACAACAAGTCTGAGTGCTCATAAACATCTTTCAAAGAAAATTTTAAAAGGATGATAACACAAACCGCAATCATGATGCAACCTTAAAAAAGCAATGAACATATTTTCCCTTATGAATATAGCTTATTAGTGCATTTCTCAGACTGTCTAATTTCATGATATACTGACAAATAACAGATAAACGAGAATAAATTTGAATTAATGTACCACTTAACCTTTTAATGAACTATTAATGAACCTGGACAAAATATTAAAACACAGTTCAAGCCCTTCATAAGTGATCACACTGCCCACCACATCTATAAATGGTCTGGAGTTCATGTGTGTGCATGTGTATAAGTTTAGTAAAAGCAGTAGGTGGTTACAGTATATCACCTGTGCGCTCTGGAACAGGTCCGGCTCGGGCCTCATTTGACAGGCAGACTTTCTAAACAGCCCCTGGGTGTAGCCACAGCTGGGCTGCCCACTGCTCACCGCTGCCACTAATCACAGATATAGGAGCAAAAACACTTTTGTAGTTCATTTAACAGAAAAACACAAATTCAGAGAAAAATACTCCCGCTCGGGAACCTGACCTTTCCACAAATCCATGGGCTAAACATCAAACTTCACTTAAGTCTTTATGTAATGAGTAGGTGTTAGTTTTAGAACTTATAAACTGCCTCATTTCTAGACTTAGGTCATTAGTTTTACAGAATAATAATAATCATTTCAAAGTAATGGCTTCAGTCACTTTTAAACAACTACAACAGGGCTGTTACATGGCTTGCTCATCCATTTTAGTGTAGCCTTTGCAAAAAGGACAGGATCGTTATTTTAATGAATGTGATAAAGGTAAGAGTGCCATACTAACATTTCAGCACCTACTTCTGAAATACAGGCCATTTACCACAGTGTTTATGTAAAAGCAGCTCTAGCAGCTTTTTCCAGCACTGAGCATTTCAGATAGGAATAGAAAATAGAAAGAAATGCTAGACGGCCTCAAGCCCACAAAAATGCTGGGGTGGGTTTGGTCTGGGTATACAAATATCATCGTATTAACACCATGCCGCAAATAAATATAGCAAAATAAATATTTGTGGAGGTTTGTGTATTGCACAATAGTACATGTTATAATAGAGAAATGTCAGCCATCTGCAGTCGAATACTAAAGGTTCAGCTTTAAGGGGAAGAAAAAATACCATCAGCTGCACAGACCTGAAGCCACAAAAATCCAGTTTTACCTCATTTGAACTATTTTATGCTACTGGGGCTGCAGTGACGACAAACTACTGAGCTCAGATTAAGCTTTCTTAGAAAGTCACCCTGATCAGGTTACAGCCACAGCCAATGATATCCTTAAACTCTTCAATAGTTAAAAGTATTTAGGGACACAGTGCCATAGGTTTTGCTCTTTCCTAAACAGATACATGAATAAGAGCAACACTGAACCAGCAATCACACAAAATACTACCACCCAGCCTGCAGGAAGGGAACGCAGTACAGACCAGGGCCTGGCCAATAAGAACATTATGTGAGATGCTGATCTTAAGGAGCTAAAATTCCACAAGAATTCCACAAAAATTCCACTAATACTAAAAAAAATCTTATTTTATGAAGTCAAGAATTAAACATATGTATGTATATGTATATGTACTTATAAGACGGTCACTTCTGAACTTAAACTGCAAGTAATTTTCTAATTGTCAATACAAATGTAGCACGATGAATTTCCCAAAATTCTCATGGTTTGTGTTGGTTACTGTTAATTATCTCTTATTTTTCTATATTTCTCATAACTTCTGGTCAATTTGTTTGCATTACATGTTATCTTCAAGCAAAACATTGAATTTGAGGGTGTGTTTTTGTCATAACAGTTTAAATTGCTGTAAACGAAATTTGGGATTGCAAGAAGACTAGCATACGTCCACAAAACCATTGCGTCCTCAGATATAACCAGTTTGTTGCAATATAAAACAAGTGACTTATTTAGCAGATTCCTGTAAATCCACAGGACCTTAATATTGGCCAACTGATATATATGAGCCTTGGTACAAATGCATTTCAGAAGCCACAATAATGTCTGACTGGTTATTTGCCTAGAAAAACATCCTCAGGGTCACAACATTCAATAATTTTTAATTTTTACAACCACTTCCAAAATCAAATAAAGGCTTATTTATTTAACCAGGCATTCTGATTTAGCCTTGAACATGCTTAAGTCCTGTTCATTTAATTAATGTAGTTTATTAAAAAGTTCAGTCATTTAACTTTTGAAGACACATGAGCACCACATGTTCACTTTACAATTCACTAAGCTGCCCTTCTATAAAGCTAACAAAGTCATCAATCATACAAGACACTGCTTACTTTATAGATGCACAGTAAATGTATTTAAACTGCATAAGTAAGTCAGGGAACGGATGTAGGCGAGTCAAATCCACAAAGAAAGGAAAAGCTGAACATTGGCCATATTCAACTGTCTGTGTTGTCTTTAGCACCTTATGCGTGTAGTATGGAATTTCCCTGTCCAAAGTAAGCACTTTAACAGCACAGACTGGAATATAACATATCAAGACGATTGGGAGAATAGTGACAGGTAGGGTTTCTTTTTTATTTTTTGATCAAGTACAGGCTGTTGAGACGTGTCTAGAGGTGACCTAAAGAACCCAAACTGACACTGTATACTGTCTTGTCACTTAGAAAACGTTCTAATTGGAATAGCCAGAGACACTGAACAGCAGAGCCATTTCATACATGGGTGATGAAGGGGATCACTGGCACTGTTCCTGAGAAAACGTAACTAAACTCTAAGCTCCTTTGTCTTCAGCTGTCAGATGATCAGCATGCCACAAATACTCACCAACGCTGATGCTGATTCTACTAATACTGTTGCTGTTAAACAGTGCAGCATTACAATAACAGTCTGTTTTAATTTAGCCTACATCCAATGGACCACAACATAGATTTAAACCATTTATCAATATTGGCCCAATCTGGCGGTTGACACAGATGCCAGTTGTAGGGGGGGGTCTAAAAATCTCAATAACAGTCATCATTTTATATTGATATTTTATAATTTTACACTAATTAAACAGTGCTTTACTCTAGGGATGGAGCTACCCAGAATTCTTTGCAGCATTTGCTCGGTTAATGAACTCTTCTCTTTCATTAAAAAAATAGTTTTTGCATATGTTATTCTCATTATGGTTAGGAACATTTTCTCTATTTTGCAATATAGGGTTTGTTCATGATGTAGGCAAAGTTCACTGTAGTTACCCACTGAATGGCAGAAATTGTGGATTGTGCAAACATACAAACAAAATATCATTTTTACAGACTACTGAAAGTGAAATACAAACACATTGCTGAAATTTGCAGAACCAACTGCCATTATTGAGCTGTGGGAGTTTGCAAAAGAGACTGTAAAAATGATCAGCTGAAATTAAAAGAAGTTGGACAGTGACCAAAGAATAGCAAGACCCAGTGGTCTTTAAACACCAACATGTGGTCAGTATTTTCTATGTGTAAAGAAAGAAAAGGCATCAAAATCAGGTACAGATGATTATCAGGAAATTCAATTCCTGATCACGTCATTACCCATGCACCATCAGTTCTTTGGTAAGTTGTAAGCATTTCAGACGAGCCCAACTGCACCGTTTTCTTCCCGGTTTCCCTTTCCCTAATGAAAGCGATCATGTTGAAGTATGTTTTGCCACTCAGTTCGACTGATGGAACATGTTCCAATGGGAAAGTGATGTAAATGCAACACTCGCCACACTAACCATGGCGTTTTGTGAATTCATCATTTCACCTTGAACTCCTGTCATTAGTTTACAAAGCAAATTACTCTTAGTGAGTAATCCATCACTTGGAAACTGTGAGTCTGAATCCCAGGGATGCGGTGATTTAAAAAAAGAAAATCAATAAATATAAGTACATTATTGGAAATATTTTCCTACCACCAATGAAACCACACATCTCTAATATTGTCAAATATTATTAACAAATCAATACATCACCTAGCAGCTATACTCTGATCAAAATGAATCTTTCAGTGATCACCCTCACAAATGATTGAGGATTTTGATGTTAATAAAGTTATATTCCTTTTTGTCCTATATTCCTAACTTCTGCAAAACCTAAACTGACCTCATGCAGTATTCTGGACGGATGGCATTGCTATTTCATTTCAATTTTAAGGCCTGATACTGGCATGGAAAAAGAGAATCATAACTGAAATGCTCACTGGGACAGTAGCCTTCTTTCTCTTTTAAGAGGCACACTACAGTTCCATTTCTTCTCACATGAACCACAGAACTTCCTGCCATTTATAAGTACAAGTGATCTCAATTAAGGACCTCCATGAAGGCAAGAGGCGGCAGACAGTCATGGCAACAGGAGCTAGAGGAAACTGTCTTTACATTTTCCTCCCTCACTGCTCCAGACAGCCACCATGCCCTGAGCAGACAGTGTCAAAGGCACACGCTCTGAAACGTGGCTGCTTTTAAAGTACACGGACATAAATGTCAGAATCATGCAGTTTACAAGCGTCATCCTGGCTGACTTTGCTGCTGATCTTGTATTTTTTATTTTTGGAAGATGCTCCAGACCAGAGCTCTTAATGCCGGCTTGGACAAAAACATGATAAATACAGGAAAGAGTGCTGCTAGAGGAATACCTCTGTAATGCATTGTTCTGAGACAATATAATTTCTCCAGATCATCATTCAACATAACACAAAGCTTGCCAGGAGGGGAATGAAATGTACTCAAACTAAAGCCATTTACACTCCGTCAAAAGCACATGTCATTTGCAAGCTATAATTAAATGTCTTGCAAAATACAGGACTGCAAAGTGGGGCTCTTCATGAAGTCATATGTTTATGAACTTTGTATTTCAACAAAGAGCAGCTTGAGGGGAGAAGACAAAAAGTGTTTGTGCAGTTTGTAATGGGGGCATGATTTCACAAACACATTCTGTGTGCACGAAAGCAGAAACAATAGATTAAAGAAGTTGTATACGACGTTAGATATGCTACAGGGTGCGACTTGTCAATAATGTAGGTTAAACTTCTTGCAAGGAATGCTAACGCTGACGTGGGCGCACTCTTATTTGTTCTAATGGCATCAATAACAGCAGTGAACTCATCCTGCTTTGACTAATCTGGCACGTGAGAGAGGCTGGTGCCAGCGTTCGACATGTATCTTTGGAAATCGAGAAATTACAACAAATATCATTAAACCCATTTACAAACTAATGCTTATTACAAAGATCTTACAGCCTAATGAACATGAATTCAAAATAGCATGTAAAATCCACACAGCTCGCTGTTAAAAACTCTCAACATTGCTGTACCCAGTGTATTGTTTCTATTACTCCAAGACAAAGTGCAGAAGACTAAAAGGTGGGGTTCATGGGCAGCACAGCAGGATAAATTTCATTGTGGTTTTACAAACCACAAATACTCTGTTGGAAGAAGGCCTGTAGATTGCAATGGAAATTCCATTTATGACTCTTTGGTTTCTTGGGTAAGTCTGACTGATAGATTTGGATACTGGCATCAATTTACTTCAGCTTCAATGACGTCTTTATTTAAGAAAAGCCAGGCTAATATAATGACTAAAATACATTAAAGCTGAATTTAACCAGTTCATTGGTTATTGGTACAAACCAAGTCATGATATTTCTCATATTATATCTACAGAGTAAGATTAGTTATAATTATGATTAGTTGTGATCACGATCAGAATTGGCAGATATTTGCTAAACGCACACAACAGGTCAATCTGAAATTTTGATTTTGGGGGATCCATGTTGTAATTTATTAAAGATAAATGCAGAAATAAATAGTATGGGCGAAAATCAAACTCTCAACATTTTTCAATTGCCAAATATAATCAATCAGCAAAGATGCTTACAGCCCAGATTGTGCTTCCTTAGTTAAAACAGAAGCTCTGAAGTAAACATTGCTAAATGACTCAATCACATTATTGAAGAGGTGGATGTGGTTGGAGTGGGATAAGATCATATGTTTGTCTAGTATGTTTTAAATGGAAAATATTAGGGTATATTTTGATTTCTAGGGATTATTAGCAGCTTTAATCTCAAAGTTCTACACTAAAAGGGCCAATTTTTCACTATAATTCTTATGTAAATTAGTTTTTAACATCAGTAATCCTTTAACAAAGTGAGACAGGTACGTGCACTGTTTTTGAATGGTGCTAGTGCTAGTGTTCGTGTACCAAAATACAGAAACATAATTGTGTGTGATTCGCTGTACTAAAGAGCCAGAACTTTTGAGGGTGCGCTTTATTGGATTCAAGTTGCTTGAAAAGTTAACTGTTTCTGAAATTAAAATTTAGGCTATTTGAAGATAAAATAATGCTATTCATGTTGACATTTTGCTAATAGGAAGTAATAGGGTTAAAGTGTTCCATTGGTTAATTTTACACAGGTTAATTTTACTCCAGATTTGGAAACAACCATTCCATAACATATCATATAATTTCTATACCATACCAAGTATATTTCTAGAGCACATTTCAGAAACAACTGAGGTGCTTTACATTCCAACACAAAATACAAAAAGACAAAGAGAAAACATAAATAATACAGAGATTCTCAATGTTGGTTAAAAGAGAAGGAATATAAATGCATTTTAAGATGAGATATAAAAACAGGCTAGGAGCTCGTCTGATTTGCAATGGCAGGTTTTTTTACAGCTTAGGGGCTATGACTGAAAACTCTGTCCCCCCAAGACTTTAGTCAAGACCTCAGGAGGGACTGGTCAGAAGACCTCAAAGACTTGAATTGAGTGTAGGAGTTTTAGAAGTTTCCCAATGTACAATGGGGCTAGCAGTAAAAAAACAGTAAAACTGATCCTCATTTGAATGGGGAGCAAATGCAGAGAGGCCATAAAGCATAATAATCAGTGCACCCTTTAAATATAATCAATAAGCAGTAATTAATATGAACAGAAACTATACAGCACTGCCTCAGTAAGGATAGGGGCCAACCCACACCTATTCTTACTGTCTTCACAGAGCCTGTGCTTCTTATGCATATTCTTTATTTCACTGGTGATGAGCAAATGTCTGAGCTAAGGCTAATTGCTGCTTGATGGTGCAGAGAGTTGGACGCATCCAGCGCTCTGAGGTTTTGGGAATAGTGTGAGAATTTCTCACCTCAGATGTGGCTCAGGTCAACCGTCATGTGCGAGACGACCGCCAGCTTTGAACTCCTGATCCTCACGATGAGTAGTGACATTAGTGTATCATACATACATCAATATACATCGTACACATCAATGCCAGTGTGTGAAGGGAGGTATATGTGTTTGCAAAAAGAGGGGGGAGGATATATTTATAATGGTGCCTGACAGGCTAGTGATGAACTTTAGGAATTGTAAACTGAGAAGACCCTCAGCAGATTGGTGGATATATAACTGTAGATGGGTAAAACGTTTCATCTACTTACATCATGCTCTGGAGCTCCGGGATGAAGCTGGTGGTCTTTCCGGATCCTCTCCCTGCCATGGAGGTGCTGCTGGCTGCCATGGGGCTCGCAGCGCTGTTGCTCATCTGTTACACATGCACACACATACACAAACACACGCATGCACACAAAACATAGGCTTTCATGCACCGCTCATTTGACCGTGTGGTCCATCAAAGCCAGCGCAATTATAAACCCACTTCCAAAGAAAACGTTTCCTGATGCAACAGACAGACGGGAAAACACATCACACGCGACTGAACCTGAATTATGACAAAAGACACAGCGAAATGGCACAAATGTCAGCAGATGTCAAAACGAATACAGCCTTAACTGTGGGTGTGCAATATTAACTTTAATGTGCAAAAGGCTGAGTTACTCTAATGGAAAACCATGCACATTCTCCCAACGAGGGCCAGTCAGCAGAAATTTGGAAATAATTCCTGATACATGAACGGTTCAAAGCAACTTAAACTATGTTTTAGCGCTCAGCAGACAGCCTATTTACGAAAACCACTTCAGCGAGTGTTGAATGGCACTAGAGGCAAAATACTGTAATTTTCATTATCCTGGCTCCAACAGCAAATATATTGGTATATTTCCATGAATCGTTGCCATTTTGTGCAAACTCATCACAGTCACTGAACTCAAAATTACACCCAATTCCCTTGTGAGAGGCATTATAAAAATAGCAATGAAAGCCCTGAGGTTCAAACATTTGTTTCCAATTAAGGATGCGCCAGCAGAATTTTTCATTGTCAATACCAATTCACAGTAGTCAAAATCAAATACCCACCAGCACCAAGGTAACGACAGCCTAATTGTAGTTATTGGAGTTATAAACAAATATGTTTCAAAAATTCTCATTACTGCAATCTTCAATTACTCAGGCTTCTCAAGAAATGAATAAAATCAATGCATTAACAGAAAAATGCATCAGTGCCACTGTCCTATGTTAATCCAGTTAAATCTAATCTAGTCTAATCTAATATGTTAGCATGTATCTAGCTTTGCAATGACATGTAAAGACTTACTGACATCATAGGATTATTGATCTACAATAATCTGGAAATAAATTTAGCACATAGGTCATTAGTCAGAGCTACATAAACCCCTTTATCACAGTCTTACAGGAGAAAAGTTAGCTGCCAATCATGGGCCGTATTAAAGGAAAGCAGAGCCTCTGATGGTATATACAGCAGAGATAACATTCATCACACAGCTATCCACACATTTTGCAGTTAGGCCTTCTCAAATACAACCCCCTGCTAAGAAAACAAATTAACAGGATGCTGATATTTACCTGGAAATGGACCTTGTAAAATTTAAATGGCTTCATTGTTGAGTGTGCAGAGATTTACATTTTGAAGCATAGCCAGGTGAGTTTTGATGGCCCACTAAATGTATTTGAACAGAATCACCTGAAGCCCAGCTGCCAGCCTGGCTCAGTTCAAAACCACAGCCTTCCTATGGCAAACCAAGTCATCAGACTATCAAATCACACAGGTGTACTGCCTTTTAATGTGAACAGATGAGAACAATGCCTCACTAGGGCAAGAATAGTTTGCCCTATTGTAAATGTTTCTCAGTCCAAAAGCTTGCTGTTCACATTGAGCAGACATCAAAGTAGGAAGCAAACACCACAGCAAACATAAAAATGCTAGTTCTGCGCTCAGAGACATAAAGCTAAATGATTCAAAGTGCCCTGAGAGCAGAAGCAAAGACAGGACAGGACTATTTTCCCCAATAAATACATCCGAGCATAAAATTTCAAATCCTTCTGTTTTCGCCCCCTCTGTTGGATGAAAGCTTCAGCTTTTGCTTTGACTTGTGAAGGCAGATGGTCGCCATACTAGGCAAAATGAATTCAGATGTGGCAAATGAATCAAGATTACTTCAACATGTAAAGGTCTGAAAGAGTGCTTCACTTTGAATGAGCAGAACAGGGGAGCCCATACTATTTATTGCATTTTCCTCTCTATAATTAACTAGACTTTTATATAGCTTTGCTTCAATTTTTCTTTTTCTACAGACGCCTAGTTAATTTACTGATTTGGTCTTGGGCACAGTATCCAGTGCTCTGATGCTGAAGAGATCTAACAGTGGTTTTGCCCTTATGTGTGTACTGCAGAAATAAATATCCTTATTAATAGTTCAATTCATGTGCTTTGAAGTTTTTAGGAAGGATGCACCGACCATGAATTGTATGGCTGATTCAGACTTATTTTTTGTTTTCACTTTTTTATCAGCCTTGAATTTTTAAAACTGAAGTTCATACTGTGTGGCATAAACACATTTCCTGTACTTTCTATTAGGCAGTATTGCAACAAAAAGAGAAAAAAATGTTTGTCCTTCAGTAAGTAAACCATTATTTCTATGAATTAAAATAAAATGTGTATTTACATAACATTAAACCAAACAAAAAGTAGCAGGTAATATTTAGCACAATGTGTTATGCATAATTAATCTGCCGCATGTTGGTGTAGCTATAGAAGATGGATTCAAACAGTCCAGTCTCACTTACTTGGCTGTTCATGTATAGTATTGTGGATAAAAATGTAATTATGCATCATTAATTTGTATTTATTATTTTATTTATCATAAAATTGCAACAAGACTAACTGGAATTCAAAAATCAAGAGGCTGACTGCCAATCAAATGCTCAGATTCACCAATTCTGACCATGCATGAACATTTCTCTACAAACTTCCTATTCAGCCCTTCCTTTTTCAAACCATCAAAAAATATGTTTAAAATCATTCCTGCTTTGTTCATTGTTAATTATGACAGCAACACAAATGTGCCAATCTGGAGAGAGGCCCTGAATACTGAATAACCTTAAATGAAAATTTGGTTTAACCGTGGCTTAAGTGACAATGTCATTCATTCTTTTCTTCTTTATTTTAATATTATTTATTGAATGCTTGAATGACTCACAGTGAACAGCCCATTGCAAAAATGCAGACTATTGATACGTCTGTGTTCTACATTTGTCTTTTAGAATTTAGCCAACAGAATAAACAATAAAAAAGTGATAGAATATAGGGAATTCCGTCACAAAACTGTCAGAACATGACCTGACACAACAAAACACCCCAGTGTATCAGCTTTCATTCAGAAATTGAATGAAAAACAACTAAGTCTGAACTCAATACTGCTGAATCAAGAAAATGTGCCATTCTGTGAGCCATAATGATGTGGCAGAAAGTGATATTGTGCAACTCAAAGTTTATTTCACTCCCACATCCTCAACACAGCACCCCACGCAGTGCTACTAGGCCCTTCCACCTCCCTTTCTTTGCATAAAAAAGTAAAATCATGCAAAATCTACATCCCTTCATCCAAAAGAGCAGACTCAAGGCTCTCGGGTGCCTATTCAAATGAGAAATAGGTGGAATAAGCCCATGGTTTGAAGAGTGAGGGTAGTAAAATCAATCTGCCAGCGCCTCCTCTTCTCTGCAATAAAGTCTGGCACCTCATCTGCTGCCTGCACTCTCCTCCTCCCTCACACAGAAATAAAAAGCATGTGCAAAAGTAAGTAATCGGCCCTCTGCTGCAGCTTTTATATCTGTAATTACTCTAAAACTACATTACCCACCCACCTTTACAGCAATTAACTACAACAACCCCCTTCAGGAAAAGTTAATTGAGGCCATCAAATGCCAGATTGTGATTGACTTTTTCCATGTTTGCCACTGTTAGTTCTGCAGATTAACTGTTAATTTTTTATGCTAGTGTTTTGCGCTTAATAATGTAAAGGGACGTCTCCATGTTTGTAACTACATGTTCTCAATGCGAAATGCTCGAATAGTGGCTCATTTAAGCAAAATGCAAAATCTAAAGTCCATACTTAAATCGAAATCATAACCAGTGGTGTAATTTAAGACTTGCAAACATTTGTGTAAGACAAAAACATAGCTCTTAGCCGTTTGTGGTGGCATGAATACATGAAGTTAACCGTAAACAGTAAGCTAACGTCAAGAGACATTTCAGCACAGGAGCGGAAGAGTTCAACACTACCACAGACTAAATGGGAAGAACGCTTTTACCTCTCTGTGTGTTAATACTGAACACTGACTCCTCTCCGCATGTACTCTTTACTGTCTCGGTTCCTACGTCTCAAGCATAAGCGCGCTGCCTCTGAACGGGTGACTACTTTCGCCGTCACTCTTTCTCGCCGCACTCGCTTATGGGTAATGTAGTTTGTAGAGACACGTAAGTCCCATAGCGAGAATAAGTTGTAGTTCTCAACCGTTTCGTGTCGCACAGTAAAATACGAAATCACACGTTCAACAGCGCCACCCAAAGTTCTTTTTTTTTAATTATTTTTTTTCCCGTAGTTTAACATGAGGGTTTTTTTTCAGACCGCCGATTTAATAATTAATTAAAATAGTCAAAATAGTTTTTTTAAAAAAATAATGTTAATTATTATGTTTAATAGCATGTTGTTGCCGTTGTTGTTTACATACGACAAGTGTCGTTGCTTTAACATTCCTGCCCACAGAGCAAAAGTCTTTTGTATCTGATGTCGTGATCTCACGCTTTTCTGGTTTGAATTAAACATTGTATGTGCTGATCTGAAACACGGTCTCGTCTGTAACTGTGGTTTGTTGATGGGTAAAATGTCTGGGACAGCAGACTGGGCTACGAATGTCCAGATCAGGGTCTGTCTGTTCACTTGTGGCCAGGACGGAAAGTGTACGGTCCAAAAGAACAACGCACTAGTCCGTGAATGATGATTTGGTTTATTTGGATCCAGTGAAGTGACCGCTCCTGCGCACCACGTGCTCGCGGCTCATTAGCATAATAATCGTCCCGCTCGCGCGTATATAAACCACAAAAACCTGAGCTCTCGAAGTCCCTGCCTCCAAAGACAAACCACACCGCGAGACACATACACACCCATTTATACACACACACACACACACACACACACACACACCAGCGCCGCTTTCGCTCGCCTTCATCTCTAACCACAACTTTGTGGAGTCACGTTTTTAACCCTTCAGCGCGAGAGCCGCTCAGCGCGAGGGGGGAAGCATGTAAGTTTTTTACGACTTTATTGAGAGCGGTATTAGAACAATTACTCGGTTTATACCAGTTTTTTGCTGTTTTGGACGTTTTTTGCTCTCCGGGGTTGTTGTTGGTTCTCCCCCTCGCGCGCAGGATGCGAGGAGACCGCGTTGTTCTGCAGACGCACCTTTAACCGCTCACATCCGACGAGGGACGTATTGCGGTAAATTCTAAGGGGGTGAGAAAACGTCGTTCTCGTGCAGACTTTAGTCGAAGGCTCGATCTCGAGCGCTTAGGAGAAATAGATAGAGACATAGAGTAAGAAGAGCATCCACTCAAACTTGTGGGTGAAACTTTGAGGGAAAAAAACGTAATTCAGATTTGTGGAGCAGCTGGACCGTGGAGAGACCAGCCTGCGGTTCTATGTGAAGAAGCCTTTTGCTGTGTGTGTGACCTGACTGCTGTGTCATGCGCATCCCGGTAGAGCCCAGCAGCAGCCGGAGGTTCAGCCCGCCCTCCAGCAACGTGCTGCCCGGGAAGGGGAGCGATGTGAACGGCGGGAGCGCGCAGCCCGAAGCGCAGCCAGCGGCGGCTCCCAGACTGCGCGCGCACGACAACAGGAGCATGGTGGAGATCATCGCAGACCACCCGGCCGAGCTGGTGCGGACAGACAGCCCCAACTTTCTCTGCTCCGTGCTGCCGTCGCACTGGAGGTGCAACAAAACCCTGCCGGTGGCGTTTAAGGTGAGTGAGCGCGGTGGCTTTAAACTTTAAACAAGTGTCTTATATAAAGATCGCATCATTTACCGCGTAAATAGGACAGGGATCCCGTAAAGACATGGTGCTTTAACCTGATACACGCTTTAATATAGACTGCTCTTATAGCTCATATACAACCCGCGTGTGCCAAAGTGCCCAGAATAACTTCATCCGAGAAGAAACCAACATTTTACATGCTGAAAACTCCCCAAAGTCTCCAAAAGTGAGATGCCACACGCGTGGAAACTCCCAGCGTTTAATAAACACACAGCGCGGTGGAGCTTTATTCCAGCAGCGAGGGTCTGTCTGCCCCATCCCGTCCTGGGACTGTCCCGCACAGCAGTGGAAATATTTCGAGCCGAGTTTGGGTTAAAGCAGGTAAAGCAAACAGCTCTCTGCTGTTACACCCATGTCTCCGGGCTGCAGCTGCAGATGTGTGAAAAAATTAGGAAAACATCAAGCATTAAAACAAATGTAAATCTATCATCTATAAATTAATTCAAAACGCAGGAACAAATACAAGAAATACATATTTTAATTGGAAACAGATTGAAAAAATGTTAAGTGTTGTATGTTATTTTTTATCTTTATTGTTCATTTTTATGAGCATAGGCTGTGGTCTCCTTGAGGAAATTGTGTGTAGCTGTACTGTATTTCAGCCATTTTTTATTTAAAAAGCACCAGGCTTTCTCAGTTGTTTAGATTCATGTACAGCTTCAGCAACTTTCCATCTTCCTCATACACTTTAATGTCAATAAATAAATAAATACATAAATAAAGACAGATAATGGATTCTTAGAGTATTTTATTACAATTCACCAATTCATCCCAAGAGCCAATGTTTTTTTTTATTAACATTTTTTATATTATTCTGTATGATTATACTGCAGTTCTGTATCATACACACACTCACACACACATTTCTGATGAAAATGCTGCTTTAATGATAATAATGTGCTGGGCCGATGTCTTTTTCATGCCACAGGTTGTCGCACTTGGAGATGTTCCTGATGGAACGGTGGTGACAGTTATGGCAGGAAACGATGAGAACTACTCGGCCGAGCTACGGAACGCCTCTGCGGTCATGAAGAACCAAGTGGCGCGCTTTAACGACCTGAGATTCGTTGGCAGGAGTGGGCGAGGTCAGTGTCTTCACCGTTTTTTGGATAATTATTCATAACCGTGAGCCGTGTTTTCTTTCACCGTATCACATGACACAGCAAAAAACCACACGTAGCAACTCATGTTTACAAGGCAAGAAATAGGGCGTAGTAGAAAAACCTCTGCATGCGGTAGATTATCCATCAAGATACTCGACCGCACTTTTACCGCGGATACCCAGGGCAGATTTGTAAACAGCTTACGACTCGAGTTCGTGAATAGGATCCATGCAAATACTGCAGTCCACCGTTGTTTAATATATTCTTCTGAAGTTCCATCGGTTGGAAGAACATGTAAACAGGTTACTGAGGGATGGTGAGGTTACACGTCGCGAGAAGTAACTTGAGAACTTCTAGGTTGATGGACAAGAGAGCAGTGGGTGTGTTTGAAGATCTCGACCTTTGAAGTCTGCTCTTGTGATTTTTATGATAATTAATTATGATGGCATGTTGCAAACACTCTTGTGCCTTTATACACTGGAAGCACGTCCAGTTTGCAGTGAGGTGATTGTGAGCTGGAGGCAGTGAGCACTGGGAAGTTCTATGCGGACGTAGGTTTTAAACGCTCTCAGACTGGTCATGTGTAGATGAATGCTGCTTTTGATATGGGAGCAATTACTTTGGAAAAAAAAGAACACCAGCCCTTGTGATCCTGTGGGAAGACCCCGTTCTGAGAGCAGGCCTTTGAAGAAGACAGGAGAGGCAGATGGATCAGAGGACCAGGCTTTCTGATGCTAGAGGCAGCCTAGAGTGAGGGAATGAAGTCTAGACTTGCCTTTCCTAATCTTCACAGGCCCTTGGAGTTAAGCTCTCAGGTGTTCAGTCAAGGCTCTGCAGAAGGGCCGCTTGGAAGCCTACAGACTGAAATGTGTTGATAAATGTTCAATTAAAGGCTTCACAAAGCCCAGGCTGCAAGGTAAAGGGGCTGTATAATTATGTGGTGGTAAATACGTAAGCTTTCTCTCTGTGGAAACAGAGCAAACACATCAGTCATCTGTCAGAATGGACATGGTCATGCAAACACTGTTTGCTCAGGCAGCATTGACAGACATCTGACGGGCTTCCAACCACTGGGCTCAGCACATTCTTTGTGCATCGCACATCCCTACACACACCCCTGGTGTGTGCTTGTGAGTGTGCAAGAGAGCCAGTGTGTGTGTGTTATCTGCTCACAGCTGTCACAGAGAAGAGGGCCTTGGCCCGCATGGAGACCCACACCTCGCCAGGCTTGGGTTTCTCTATCTCTGACATGAGATCTGCAGGAGGAAGTCACAGAGGAGATAGCAGAGCATAAGGAAATTAAATATGGAAAGCGATCCTGCACGCAATGAAATAGATTCGATATAGACATGAATCCCCAAAATCAACAAATTAGAGGATGAAAATATAATGCCGGGGCCTTGCACACTTCAAGCTGCCATAAGCTGCAGTTTACCTTGAGCCAGAACTTACTGGACCTTTTAATGAGGACTTCAGATTCTAGGAAGCTTTTCTTTACCATGAGCTAGGACAGATCAATATCAGCATTTACATTGTAATTTTAGATGTTTTGCGAACATTTAGTTACAAAATAAAACCCAAGCTGTTCCAATTTTTAGCTAATTCTCACTCTAGCATTGATAATGGTTTGTATAGAGGATGTGACAGTAGTCATTCAATTACTCAATTTACTCACATATATACTCTGCGGGTGATCAGAGCTAAGGTGACTCTATCATTGCATAGTTGCAAACACACAGAATATTCTTGGACTCTTGTACTATAGAGCAGTTGTTGGTCTTCAGAGACCCCCAAACAGTCTGCATCCAGATGTGTTGAGAACATCTGCTATAGTGAACAACCTAAAAATATGAATCATATAAAAAGCAGTGAACTATTTTGTATTAGGCTTCATTAAAATATCCTACATTTTGAAAAATTTTATAATTTGCATTTCTCATGTGAGCTTTTCAGTTTTCCTCTATTTGTGAACATCTCACACACACATATATATATATATATATATATATATATATCACAATTTATATTTATATATATATATA
>JBBIGC010000001.1:31405038-31415276 GCA_037576955.1 Lepidarchus adonis
AGGTGGGCCATGATGAGGGTCCGGCAGGCAGGAGACATAGGTGGCAGCTCCTCTCAGTGATGAGTGAACAAAAGAAAGGTCTATGGGTTGTACAGGTTGTACAAATAGTTATTGCATTACAGCTCACATGTTACTATTGCATGATAATATGAATTACATCAAGCTCATAGTCATAGTTCTTTACACTCATAATCTGTAGTTACTAAATAATATGTTGTTTTTTGATAATTATAATTTGAATAATATGCCTGTATTTTAGCAGGCTATAATGTGTCCTTGTTCTTAATTTCACTTTGTGACTTCAAACAGTGTGAAGTCTATGTGCTTCCTGTACTGAGAAACATTAGGCAGCTAAACATTCTTCAACTATCGTCCAACTGTGAAAGTGTAGTGTTGTGCAAGGCAAAGGGCCTTTATGTGGATCTTGCTGAGTGTTCTCTTCTAACAACTTGTGTGCTCTCTCTACCTGGAGAAAAAAAAACGGCCAAATTTCAATTTTCACAAGAGGCCCCAGAAGCTGTAAATATACACAAGCTGTCATGAATGACTTTCATGTGGCACTGAAGAGAACAAGGACCATATAGAGCTTGACTGGCTTCACTGAGTGTTTATATTAAAGCCTGTCACAGGTCGACATTAAGGCCAAATGTCTGCAAAACTCTGCCTGGTGATTATTATTGACAGCTGTGCAGTAGTAAAGCATGTATCTTTGAAAATACCATGTATTTGCACTCAGTAATGAAACAAGTCAAAACTAGTTTTAAGAAATGACATACAGTAACTATTAGAATTATTTGACATTCATAGTATTTATGTTTGCATTATGGATGTGTTTTGTAGTAACTGGCCTCTGACATCACTGGGTTTTTTTTGGTAAGGGATTCTGTTAGGTGGTTTACTTCCTTTTTTCTGAACGTAATTGTTTGTGTTCCTGTAAAATCTCCACACTTCCTTTTAAATTTGCTGTCCTCTTCCATACTCACCCCTCATTCAGCAGTCACAACAGTTCCAATGCTTCAGGCATTATCCATCTTCACACATGTTGCACACCCAACTTTTGAGTATTTGTGCCTTTGTGAAAAGAAGATACTGGGATTTGTGCACCAAGCAGCCTGGCACACAGCTGTTCCCACAGGCCCTTCATTCTTAGATACGTAGATATATACGTTTTTTGTCCGCTACATTTTTTGGCTGCAAAATCAACACTATCACTTCACAAGCAGTTTGTTTTTTTTCTACCATCATCCATCCCTGTTCCTCTCAATTAACACATCTGGCACCAGAAGTTTGGAGCTAGTTCATTCCAGTGTATGATCATGATTCATTATTGGATTAAAATTGCCCCGTGGCATCACCGATTTGACAGAGCTTTGATCTCACACACCCTCAACTCATCCCATTTTTCCAACTCTGTTCTCAAGGGAAATAGGGGTTTATGGCTTCCAAACATGGCCTGAGTTGATGTAAACAGTAAGGTTTTAGTGAGAAGTGTATTTGTGTACACTGTCTGTGAGTAACCGCTGGACTCTAGACCGGGACAGTGACAGACAAGCTTTACAGAAGATAGAACCTAATGAGAAATTGTAGCTCACAGCTCATGGGTGTAGGTTTTTGTTTTGTAATCAAGGATTTTAGGATTATATGTCAGGTTAATGGGCTAAGCAGAAACGTTATTGATGTGGTGTCAGCTGTTTTAATGTTGCTTGCAAGTCAAGTTAACATCGAAGCCTGTACTGCCATGGGAAAAGTGCTGGGGACTCAGCTTCACCGAAAGGGGGTGGGGTGATTCACCAATCTTTCAAAAAGTACTTGGGACAAAATTGTCCATTACAGTAACTGCTGGTGGGAGGGAGGGGGAGGGTCCCGAGCATCTATACTTGCTGTAAATAATGTCTATGCCTCTATTCTCTGTAACCTGCTTGAATACAGGGGTGTCAAATTTTTGTCTTTGGGAATCAAAGTGTAGTGTCTGTGGTGTGCCAAGAACCAAAACAAATTAAAATGCATAACACTATGCTTTATTACTAGACATTACATTTTTTAAGCAATTCAAACATTTTTAAAATGTTTAAAATGGTTTATTTAAAAATTAAATAATTTAATAGAAAAAAAGACCTGTATCAGTCTCAAGAAGAAATGAACATTTTGTCATTTTATGTCAAAATCACAGTGTGATAGAGTGCAGATTTCGAATCACAGGGGCTGCATATTTAATCAAATACCATATCATTCAACAATGATGAGGAACATCAGAACTGGAAGTCTGGCTCACTACATTTAAAACCTCAAATCTTTAGATCCCAGTAAAAACTGATAATCCTTAAAAGGTTTAGCTGAAAGGTTAGAGGATAATAGTTGGATGTTTGCTGTATACTGTGCTAAACAGGTTTTTTTTGCCAATGTTCTCTAAAGCTTAATAACAGTTGCTACTCATAACAGTTGCTACAAAAGGACACACCTTTGGGCATGAGTAGTTATTATTATTATTATTTTAATTATTATTATTATATTGCCAGTGAAATTATAAGTTCAGCTCACATAATTATGCAGGTAAAAATGGGTTTTGAAATAAATAAATTGTACTGAAAATTCCTTTGCATGTGACCAAACAGCGATAGCTTCTCTAAGATCTCATTGGTGAAGTGGCTTTAAGGCTAAGATTCAAGGTTTTAGAGCACTGTATGTCTGTCTCTTTTTCCATATCTATCTATCTCTCTTTCTCTCTCTCTCACTCATTCACTGTCTCATCCTTCTACTCATGCTAAGCATCAGGCAAGTGGCCAAGCAGGAAATGACACACGCAGCAGCATCTTGAGTTGTGCAACCTCCTGTAAATGTGTTGTGAAGCTGCCTCTGTCTGTCTGTTTATGCATTCTACCAGTGCTCAGTACAGAAGAGTGAGACTGGCCAATAGACATTCCTAGACAAACTAACAGAATTCACAATACCTTTATAGTGTCAAAGAACGGTTTCTTGTCTCTTGAAACTTTGCTTAACACCTGATACAACTGTTTTTCTTGGCATGCTGTGAAAGGAGCCTTATACTAATACTTCAAGTTAATGAAAGACTTATCTTGTTGTGCATGAGATATTGCAAGGGGCACCAATTTGGTGATTATGGTGTAATTAGTAGAAAAAAACCCTGAAATTTTCAAATGTGTGAAGTCAGTCCTGTATGGTTTGAAGGTGCACTCAGAAAAAATACTTTAACATTACAAATGGCTTCCAGTTTAAGACAATGCTTAATTCGGAGGAGTGCAGCCTCCCACTCTGGATATGCTGTCATAGGGCAGATAGATTTGGGAGAAAACCTTTCAAAAATTAATTTTCATCTACAGACAGGCAAGATACACAGTGATTCTCCTTTTGATATATTAATTTAATTATTTTTTTAAACTACCATAGATATGTTATACGGCCTCAGCCAATTATGTGATATTTTAAATAATTATTTGCTTTATATTCTAATTATATTTAACTTTTCTGATTATAATATATCTGGTTTCTTTCCCAAAGGTTTTGCCATTACCTATTCTTTACACACTTTATTAAAAGTTACGCCTTTTGACTAAGATACAAGAAATGCTCGGCTGTGGACAATTTCAGTTGTGCTATTTCGTGAGCACAGTGCCTCATCTGAATGTGAAATGCACAGTGCAGTAGTTATTTGGTGGGACTGGTGTAGCTGTGGTTATTAAGAGCAATTTAAACTAATGGACTGGGAGTGGCTGGTTAGATGTTTTATAGAGGGCTCAGTGTTACTCACATCAGGGACAGCAGTATTTGGTGGTGGTTGTGGGGGGATGGTAAGAAGAATGATCATCATGAATTCCTAAATCAACACAAAATAGTTTTACTAGAACCAAATGAAGCTCCTTTATAATGGAAAAGATTTGCACTTGAGGTTTAGGACATTCATGATGCCACACGAGATATTATCAGTTAGGGTTAATATGTCAAACAGCAGATCAGACATGTGGAATGAATCTTTAAACAGTTTGTCGAGTGCTGCATTTGCTTATTTGGCTTCGGATCAAGAACGTCAATGGCTGAAGCGAAGCACTATATAAATGTGTATTTCATTTTGTGTGTTTACCATTGAATGTCTTTTGTTGAGTATAGGTTTGACAAAGAGATGCTAACAAAATGCTCAGAGAAAGTTTGAATCTTTTGGGCTAGCAATGTAAATATGGCAGTATTGTGCAGTTATATATATCAGTAGAGTCTAATTTAAAGGGTTTGGCAGGGTTTTACCTTCAAAATGTATTCATACATGGTATTTGTGTGGATCAGGGTGGGGCAGAATGGAGACTTTTCATTTGTCCCGCTGAACAGTCTTCTGCTTAATGCTGACAGGCGATTCCTTTAACTAGTGCTCCACATTCTAATTTCAGGCCAACGTTATTGGGAGGTCCTTGCCTCATTATTGAGATTGTATTACAGTCCAAAAATGCGTACAGTACCAAATCCAAAATTTGTGCAGCATCTGCATTTGAAAATTCCAGTTTGTGAGTAGATGGCAGACCAGGAAAGTTTACAGCAGAACGCGAGTCTGGCGTGTGTATTAATGGCATATTGCATTAGTAAGATGGAAAACACACTGTCTGTTTTTGAAAAGGTTCTGTATTTTCCAAGCTTATCCCATGGTCTGTGTTTTGACTGCAATGCAGACGGCTGGAAAAGAGCTATTGTCTCATTGAAGGCTCCAATAAAGCAGTAGCCAGACAGGCTTCAAAGCCTCACCTCCATGTTTGTCAGTTTGGGGACGGTAAATGACGTCAGCGTGCTCCTGCTGGAGTTACTTCACTATTCCCTTACTTCGGTCTTTGATTTTTCCCCCTTCTTACATTTCCCACTTTTAATTCCACCATTAGAAATATGCATAGTATTATCTCCACATGTGGAGGCACATACAGTGAGTGAACACCACATGCTCATTTAGGGTGCTATTAGGATCAGCTTTGACAAACCTATACATAAAAAAACTGCTACTGATGTCGAATTGTTTATGTTGTGGTTTGTGTGTGGAGCCATTCTAATTACCAGAGCCAGAAAAGAGCATTAGTGGTGAATTTGTGAAGTTCCTCTAGGCTTTGAACCTCGGGTGCGTGTCCCGACAGGTAGGCTCCCACAACAAAACACACTCGCAGCAGGCCTCTCAGACAAAAGGCAGCACAGTCCATCAAAAATAAACCTATTTCAGGTCGACTTGCACGAGAAATAATCTGCTCGTACTTTCCCTAAGCACATTTCCAATTGTGAAGTGAACTTAAGAAAAGTATGTTGCTGTTGCTGTTGGCTAAGAGGAAACTATTGGGCTTGTATTAACGACAGCAGGCTGACAGCTTGGACGAAGTCATACGGTTGGGCAAAATCCCCATGTCCTTTTTTTCTGCTCACGGCTCCAGTGTGTTACCCCCGGCGGCCCCCCACTGCTGTAAGAGTCACAGACGCACTCGGCACGATGTGAGAACGGAAAGGAGAATTCATATTACTGTAACCACACACACACACACACACATGTTTAAAGTGGTTTCAGGGACCACAGCAAGTAAGTGGTGCAAAGGCAAGTCCAAAGGCATTTAACTGTATGTACATTCAGCCTGATTCAAGGGACTTAAAAGACCAATATCATGGAAACCCCCTTAACTTTTTTAAATAAAAAGTTTGCTCTACTTCAGACCCCTCAGCTCAGTCCACGTATGGAAACTATGTCACAAAAGCAGCTCAGTTTGTTTTTGTGATGTCAAAAGTAGTGTATGAGATTTTCACAGCTCGAAAACTCACAATTTCATGGTTTCAGAGTATCCAATATTTCACAATTATTATTACTTTTATCAGTTATTAAACCCTGGCAAGAATGAAAACAGTATGTTTTTTAGGAATGCGATAATATTAAAAAGTATTAAAAATAAAAGTACTCAATGTACAAAAATATTCCCAGTGACTGTTATAATTATAATTATGTTACAATTATACATCATATGATTATTATTACATATGCATTGATGTTAAAGCATGGATTTACTGCTTTAACTACATAATTTGTTTCCAGTTGCAACTAATAATCATTTTTATTATAGATTAATCTGCTGATTATTTTCTCCATTCTCTGAATTTATTTTTTAGTTTGTAAAAAAAAAAAAAGATAAATGCATGATTGCTTATTATCAAAATAGTAGTTTAGTGCTAATGAATCCTGTCTGCTCCATCTTCTCATTTGTGTTCTTTTTGTTTTCAGCTTGTTTTTTTATTTTTGTTATAGAGGTAAAGATTTGGTTATGGCAGGCCACCAGGGAAATGATGCTAGCAGGAACACTGGCCTTTGCATTAACATTTTTGGACAGCCCCTGGGAGAACCCACCATTTGTTTTTGGCATATAAATAAATCCCACACTGCAGATTTTAATTTCATTTCCGGAGATTAAGATATTGGTGATGTGTCTCCGTTGTGTGTGTGTGGTGCTAGTTGCAGAGTTTGACTAATGATTAAGGTGGAAAAGAGACGTAAAGGTGTAGGTTAAATTAACCGTGGTTTAAACATTGAATTAACCATGAGTAACCATGAATTTTTAAACCATGGTGTACTGTATTAGTGATATATCACTGCATCCCTCGTCTTGAACCAACTAGTTTTTACTTATTCACCTACACAGTTTAACTCTGCCCTTTTAGAACAGAAGTCATTTCCACATGTTAGCCATAAAGGCACAGTAACAAATACAGTCTGTATAACGTATGAAAATCCACTTTATTCATGGACTTGTGTGTAGAATAGGGGCCTGTTCAGCAATGTTCACTTGAGAAATGTACAAGGTAGGCCTAATCCTTCTCGCTTTTGTATACTGTATCATACATCTTTTGGTATTGACTGAATTTGGCATTGCGTAACCTCTCAAACAAATACAGGTCGGCCATTGGATGAAAGTTTGATTGTTTATGTTGAGAAGTTGCATCGTGTCTGATTGCTGAAGCCAGCCTGTCGATTTATAAAGCTCTGGTAGTATTTGTGCCCTTTCTTGGCGTGCTTTGCTTCCTGAATCCTGGAACACACAGACCACACAAGCGCCTGGCAAGGGTCCAGCACTGCTTGGCTGCCTTGTTCTCTCTTTTCTTTTCTTTTCTCTTCTCTCTCTCTCTCTCTTTCTTCCCCACCCACTGCCCTCCTCTCTGATCCTGCGAGTAGACGGGCGTTTGGCCTTGTCCCGTCTCTTGCTGCTTTATTTTTTTTTTTTGGCTTTTTTTTCGTCTCACTCACTAATTTCACAGGCTCCTCGTGCAGAGCTGCCATATGAAATAATCCATTGTTTCGCTCTTCAGAGGAGTCAGCCCTCCCTACAGCACAGCAATTAAAGAAATGAAATCTAGACGGATGTATGTTTCCCTTTCTTCTTCCATCCGTTTTATTCCCTGCGTCGCCACCGGATGATTGATGCACCCTGACGGCCCGGGCCGATATTTGATGTAGTGCGAGCGCCGGTGTTTAACGAGGAAGGGGTGTTTTGGCGGGTCATAACGCTATCAGATGGCAATTTCACATGCAGCCTGGAATCCTGCCAGAAATACTGCCTCACAGCATTTATACGCTCATATTATTTACTGTCCCTTTCCTTTTGCTCAAAAAGACAAAGCTTTCACAGTTTCCCTGTGCCAAGGGTTTGGAGCCGGCGTGCACTGTGACTGCGCTCTTTTAGTCTGTTCTTCTTCAGGGGAGAATAGCTGCTCAGACTCAGGACATTTAGGTCATGATCTGTTGTATATAATTGGTGCCCCCACTTACGGTTCTAGACTTAACCCTTGACTTGCCATATTTAATTCTGACACTAACGTAAACCTTTTATTTCGCATGGAGGATGTGAGCATTACAGAATTTCCTTTGGTGGAGATGAATCACTCACATTATTGCCTTTTTCCTCTCCGGCCCGCTGGATATTTAGTCTGACTTTGTAGTTCACATCATTTTTACTCCCCCTCCCACATTTCCATAGTTTATGGCTTTCTTTGTGTATGGTGTAATTATCTCATTAAGCTTAAAATTGTATATTTTTTTACATGACATTTACAGTCTATGTATATTGTAGAAGCTGTGGTATATTTATATTCATGGCTCATTCATAACATGTTTGATCAATGATGTGTTGCATAAGTAGTGTTTGTACACTGATATTCTATTTCAATGGAAGCGTTAAAGATATTTCGGAGATGAGCAGTGGATTAATATGGCGTACTTAGCATTGCTGTGTGCTTACAGCACTGTCCACAGCTGTTAGTTTCTGGCTGATGGTGATGAATAATAACTGTCCAATTCAATAATACAATGGCAGGTTTGTGTGGTGCATCCTGGGCTGATATTTATGGAACTAGGAGCATTACACCCCCAATGACTTTATGTGTCTAATAAAATTCAACATGGTGCGAATATTGGCAGATACAATTTCACATTGCATGTCAGCCCTCTAGTTCCACGTAGACACAGAGGTGTATTCATTCCCTCCTTCAGCCCAGGCTAAATGAAATTAAACTGGTTCCCCTTTTCAGTACTGGTGAAGAGGGGAGTATATTTATTACATTTCCCCCCGGTGCTTACATGCGCGAGGAATACTCTCAGGGATTACGCTCATGCTCAGGATGCGGAGGGGCTCTTACGTGCGGCAGACATTAACCTCTGAATGAGGACTGCTTCTCACAAAGCTGTTTGCTCAGCTTAGCTTTGGAGCACAATCAGGTTTTGCAAGGTTGGAGGTAGCTGGCCCCGGTCGTGCCAGCTGGAGAGCTGCCAAGCTTCAGCAGGAGTTTCTCTTTTCTTCTGTTTGATATTTACTTTACAGCCTTTCGGGGGAGCAGAGCAGGGCGAGACAGACAGACAGGCACATTCTGACTGAAGAGAGAGAGTTAAAGACATGAAAAGACCCTCTTTAGAGTGTGTTCTACTGCGCTGACACAAAGACCGGACAGCGCAATTGCATTCGCAGTAGCGCTTTATTGAAGTGATACTGGATCGTGTGTGTCGCTACACTCCAACATTCTCACCAGATAAGGTGTGAGAGGCCTGGGCTGAGGGGAAGTGCTCATAGCAACACTGCTTCTCTATATTAGAGGATGACTCTTTTTAAAAAGCAGCTCATTTCCCTCTCATGACAAGTACATGCACCAGTGTTTTTGATAATCGGAAAGTCCAGCCACTGAGTGTTGGATAAACACCATCATGTTAAGCCACAAGTATGCAGCCGTCAAATCGCTTTCCCTGTTTTTCCAGCCATGCTGATTCATTCCATGCTCTTATGCAACATGTATCTGGTAAACGTAGAGCCTTGTTGTGCTCGGTCTAGTCCCCACCTCTGATTCCGGTAAATTCTGGCTCAGACGCAGTAATGCTTTGGTTTGCTTGCTTTGGTAGGACACCGGCAGAAGCTAGAGGACCCTCCTAAGCCCGGGCTGTTCTCAGAGCGCCTGAGCGAGCTGGAACGCCTCCGCCACACCACCATGAGGGTCGCCGTGCCAACGCAGAGTCCCAGGCCCTCTCTCAACACCGCAGCCAACTCTTTTAGCCCACAGGGACAGACACAAATCTCAGGTACAAAGAGAGGGTTGGCTAGTGCTCAGTTCTCCTACAGCTCTCAGCTCCATTACTTAAACCTTACCATCGGCCTGTTTAAGACTTCAAAGTGATCTTGTGAACACATCTTGTGAAAAGTGATCACTAACTATTACAATTATGCAAAGTGTATTTAAATCAGTCAAGACATCCAAAGACATTCAAGTTTGGTTCGTCAGTGGCAATGAAGCAACAAGGTAAATAGAGCTCAAAAATAATAGAAATTCATATCCATCATCAAGCAAACTGTGCCTACATCCCACATACATTCTGCTGGAGGATTCTTTGGGCATTGCAGAACCATATTTAGTTTCTTAAAGAACTTTTAAATGAATGATTTGCAAATGAGTGCAAATAGCCATTTTAAACTTTAAAGAACCTTTGCAAAAACCATTACATCTACAAAGACATTTTGATAGGTTTAAAAGGTTCTTCATGTGCACAGAACTTTATAAAACGTTATATATTAAGGAAGTTAAAGACTTTTCTGTGGCATCTCTTATTCATTATTTGTGGCACCTTTTTCACGAGTGTACACTTGCTTAGTAGTTTTGGACACTGTTTTCTATTTAATGGACATTTGTCCATTTTTATACATAACAGTATGTCATTCAGTGTCAGTGTCAACTTCTAAGTAAATGTA
>JBBIGC010000001.1:31417884-31429071 GCA_037576955.1 Lepidarchus adonis
GTGTGTGTGTGTGTGGGTGTGTGTGTGTGGGTGTGTATGCGTGTGTGTGTGTGCATGCGTGTGTTTTTGTGTGTGTGTGGGTGTGTGTGGGTGGGTGTGTGTGTGTTGCGTGTGCGTGTGTGTGTGCGTGTGTGTGTGCGTGTGTGTGTGCGTGTGTGTGTGCGCGTGTGTGTGTGTGTGTGTGTGTGCTCACATTTTCCAGAGTATTTTCTTACTTAAACAATCACATTAGCTGTGAAGTTTTGTTAAAATGTTCGCCCAGTCTCTCTCTCTGATTGAAGTCAAATCAAAGCAGATTTTTCCGTTCTCCACTTTTTGCTTTGTAAGCATTTTGCTGCATGAAAAGCATACCCACAGGCAAGTATCTTTCAACCAATAGCACCTTTAAAAATACAGAATATGAAAGTATATCTCTCCTTGCCCCTATCCCCTCCACTTCAGCCTTTGAACTTGAGAAACCCCCCCCCTTTGAACAAGCTTGAAAAGGAACAATAAAAACGAATAGAGTTTCTGACTCATACACCTCAATAGGTAAAGGCTGTAAAGACTTGAAGTTCCATGAGTGGAAACGCTTCCATGTCCATGCCTTTATTAACCGAGCAAGCGCTGCGCTAGAAACAAACACGGTGCATGAACGTCTCCTTCGATACACCTGTTTGACTCTTTGCCAGGCTGTTTTAGAATGTTTTTCCCCTCCGGCTCCCCACCCTAGCCGTTTTCTTAGAGCAAGCGTTAAACGTGAAAGTTTAAATGACTCCTCAGTGTGGCTGTTCATTGCCTGCTTTTTGAACCTTGGCCAACTGCCTTGTTGGGTTTGATTAGTTTAGATTTCACCCTGCTTTCATCTCAGAGATGTCAGCCTTTGTTCTTTCCTCAAAGAGACACACGCACCTCTTGGTCCTAACGCCCTCTATTCTTCCTTTGATAGGCTGTGAATGTCCCTATGCCGGGAGGGGACGTCCCAGCGCAGTTCATTCTGAGCAGCTGCCATGCTGTCCCATCCTGCGTTTCTATTATTCTCCACTTTGGGCTCATGTTTCACTCTGTGCCTCTGTGCACTTTCACCAAGTCTTAGGTCCAGAGGTTGATGACGAATAAGTGATGAACTGTTTGTTAGGTAGCTGTGGCCTTTATTTTGCTTATAAGCTGAACTTACATCAAGTGATACTTAATCACTTTTTCCCAGATAGATTATATAGTAGCCATGAGCTTGGTCCCAGCTGATGGCTATGCCAAGTTGCAATAGGAAGGGACTTGTTGTCAGTAAAACTTAAGCAGATAGACAAAATATAATGCATTCAGCATCATATGGTGTACAAATATGTGTGTATGAAATCATGACTGATTTTATCATATGGACCCTTTAATGATGGCATAGAGATATGAGATTGGGGGCCCTTTCTGTTGCATTGTTAGAATCAAAGAGCTGATAACGTGAGGACCTGATGTGTTTGTAATTGGCCACACATGTTCTCATAAGCGTGCCGACCTGTCACTCACAGACCAGCACACAGTGAGGAACTGACCTCACTGAACTCCTGCATCAGGGTTGTGATGAGGACAATAGAGGAGTTGATTAGAAAAAAGAGATGAAAGTTAAGAGTGCAGGAGGCCTGTGATTAAGAAAGACCAGATTATGTGTGTGTTTGCTGTAGGGCCACACTGAACTGTGTGCTATGGGTGGGAATCACAGGGCATTTCACGATACATGGTCTACGATTATGATAATATCATGATGCAGCAAATGAAATACCCATGTAAAGTTTACATTACTTAATTTGTGACAATGCAGCAGAAGGTCTTTGTCTGTTACACACTGTAACTCTGTTGTCCCCAACCTTTTGACACCATGGACCATGGGGGGAGTTAATTTATATCAATATTAGCAATGTCATTTTCAAAAACTCACAACATTACATTCTGATTACAATAAAATTTTAATTATTTGATTCTGTCATTTTAAAGGTGCTAATGAGCGACACAGAGGAAGTTCAATAAAGATTATTAACTTTACTTCAGCCAGAACATATCTCTCATACATCAGCATTTAAAGAACAGAGAACTGAAAGGAGGAACCATAATCATCCGAGTAATACATTAAAATCGTAAGATAAATATATAATTAATAATATAGTAAATAAATGAATGATGAATAAATGATTTTTCTCAATTTGAAACTTTATCAGAAAAAACAAGAGTTTTAACTAACAATGCTAACAAGAGTTGACAAACTTGTTCCCAAAAATGTCGATAATTTTAGTCTTTAATATACTTGGTCCATATTCCGCATCCCAGGCTGCCGGAGGTGAGAAGAGAAAGGCTGCTGTTGGTTGGGGGAGAGTTGGGTGATGATAGGAAAGAGGCTTAGGGAAACCTTTTTCTGCATTTGCACTCTTTTGGCCCAGTGCTTTGGTAGCCACAGCCCATTAGTGGTTTATAATTTTTAAAAAAGCCAAGTGAGGGTCTGAGAGAGCAGATCAGCCCTTCTCTCTGGCTAATCGCAGACGTGCAACCACATCTGAGGCTGCTCATTATGCATCCCATGGAAACTGTTTTCCCCTCAAACTACTTCCATATGTGCTCTCCCTTTATCCTGCACTTATTCCTCTTTGATATTTTTACAAATATATGGGCGTGTACACATGAATGCACAAAATACACTCACACACAAACACTAGAAGATAAGGGAGATTGTTTCACTCTTTAGTAGTGGAGAAGTGTGTAGGTGTTAACAAGATGGATTCTTATGTTCTTTCAGTGTGTCAGTGCTAATGGAAGGTGGTTAAGGGCTTTATGGTTTGCAGTTGAGAGTCGCTGAGAGAGCGCAGAAGGTGATTACCTGTAAATGTGTGTTTTCACCCGTTCTCAATATTGGTGAATATTAAGACTGACCGTAATTCTAATTTTAAGTGTCAAGTGTGTTTTGACGCTGAGCTTCCAATTACTCAAAAACCCAAATGTGAGAAGGGTGATAAAGCAAAAACTCTCTTCAGAGTGAGAATTACAAGAAATGTTTGACAGCGCCCCCTGTTGTCCACACTTTAAGGTGTTTTAAAGTTTAAAGTTAAGGGGTATTCAGGTTAACCCTAAGTCAAGAGTTGTTATGGTTGTTTTACTTTAATATTTATTATTGTATTTAATATAATTATGCTTTAATTACATTGTCACATAATGAGCTAGATTTGCAATTGATTTGTGTGCTGTTTTTACACTTTTTTACACTTTTTTTACGCAATCACAAACACATGGGCAAATGTAAGGAATTGCTTTTCAGTAACTGTACATCAGGTCTAAATCTTAATTTCATGACATTTTCTCCTTATTAACAGATTTTTTATTCACTTGTTGCAAATAAGTATTAATTCATAAGAAATGTGAATATGCTTTTGTTATAACTACCAATATTTGTGACGTGTGTAGTGATTATCATCTAGAAAGCTGTTGACTAATGTTTTGTTTTCTCGAACTCTAGGTACGTCTGATCTGAGCCCTTTCACGGCCGACCCACGGCAGTTTGAGCGCCAGTTCCCCAGCCTGTCCTCTCTCACTGAGACACGCTTCTCCAGTCCCAGGATGCACTACCCAGCCACTTTCACCTACACCCCCACCCCGGTCACCTCAGGCATGTCTCTGGGCATGTCCACCACCACCCACTACCACACCTACCTGCCTCCCCCCTACCCTGGCTCTACTCAGAACCAGAGTGGGCCCTTCCAGACCAGCAGTACCCCGTACCTTTACTACGGTACCTCGTCCGGGTCATACCAGTTCTCCATGGTGCCAGGAGGTGACCGCTCACCCTCTCGCATGCTGCCCCCCTGCACTAGCGCCTCAACGGGCAGCTCCCTGATCAACCCTAACTTGCCCACTCAGACTGAGGGGGGAGAGGCGGACGGCAGCCACAGCAGCTCCCCCACCATTCTCAGCTCCAGTGGGAGAATGGACGAATCCGTATGGCGGCCATATTGAAAGAGTCCTGGGGCAACTAGATCAACAAAGGCCAATGCAGCACTGCTTGCCCCAAAGACATAGCATAGTGGGTTCTGGCCATGGCCCAGGATTAATTGTGCCATGCACCTGAGTGTTTTCTCTGCTCTAACACATCTGCATCAACTCAAGCAGGTCATGGTACAAGGCTGTAAATCTCAAAACTAAATAAATGCCTCTTATGTATTAGTTATAAGAATGACGTTATTATGAATTTCATTTGTTAACACATTTTAAGCATCCAGCATTTCTGAATATCATTACATTTAGAATTAAATGTAACTTTCCAAAATGAATACAATTGAATTGGTATCTTCTAAACAACACACACAGTTTTACACTCATACCTTTTTAATGAACTGAATAGTTCAATCAGTTGTGTTAGAGCTGGGAAAACCAAAGTATGCAAGGCTGGGATATCCCAGGAACAGGACTGAGAAATACTGATGTAGTGCAAGAGCTGACTTCTGTAATAAGTGTCTTTATAGAATTGGTTTCCGAAGCACAAATGTTTATGCGGAACAATGGTACAGTGTACAGAGCGGTGTATTTTTATTGCAATCTTTAACTTTCACACCACCCTCACAGGGAACGAGTAAAGGCATTATTTTGAGCTATCTGACATTCCACTGCAGAATCAGCGCAAGCTCTACAGCCAGTCACTGAATTTAACTGGCATATAGAAGACCTTTTATTGTATTAGGTATGCGTCTTCCAGACTATTGACTGAGAATATTTTCATACTAACTCAGTATAATTTAGCAATTTTTTTTACACTGAACCTTTTTTTAATCTTTTTTATTTATGAGTGAAAGGTCAGCTATTTTAAACAGTACCTAGTGACTATATATGCCCTCGAATCTTCTTAATTTATGTATAAAATTGTAGCAGATAGGGTCTGATTAAAAAGCAATATAAGCCATATACACCTTAAATTATGCAAAGCGGTTATAGGGACAAAATTTAAGACGCTTGAATAATATTTTTGGGGAATGATTAATAACTTAACTGTATATTTACTCGTTAGTAATTTAAAAACGTTTTTATAATGCTTGTAAGGCAATCAAATATCCAGTATGTAAACAATGAAGGAAAGAGAGTTTTCAGACTCTGTCCTAAGATCAAATGTATCTGTGTTCCTCCTTATGAACTACTGGGTTTACGGAGGGGCAGTCGGGTTAATAAATGGCACTTAGACAAATATGAAGACCCAAGTCTTGAACTGAGTGTATCATTTATTTACACATACAGTACGTGGCATATTCCACTCTCAGTTCCTTTTCTGACTTTGTTATCCAATGTTTTTCAAGTTAATTTATTTTAAATGACTTTTTTAATTTAATGTTGTTGAGTGACTACAAGCAAGACCAATAGCATGCAGCAGTTGCCTCAGTCTTCCTATGTTCACATGGAGATTGCTTGTTAACACTACCGTTAATGTTCCCCTTCACTTTACAATGATTCCCTTACAACCGCAGTATGTCTGTCTGTCGACTTGTATCCTCAGTGTGTGTCCGTGATTCATCCCAGTGATCAGCCTTTAATTTTTAAACTGGTCCATTGACTGTCAGTCTGTGAAGTCAGGTGAACGCTATGCAAAAACTGTTAGAACTGCAAAAACTATGAAGTGATTTCCAGTGACTTTGCATCTCAAATGTATCATTGCAACTGTGCTTTCATGCTTGTCAGAATTGTCACTTTGTGCTTTCATGAGGAGGAGTAAAAGTTAGATCAGATATTCTAGGTCAGGTCCTTTTTTAGATATAAAGATACAAAGATGTTATATTTCATAAGGCAAATTTTGTAAGCAGATGTTACAACATACAAACTGGTTTAAATTCTACGTGGGACAGTCTAAATTACTAAATGTGGTTTGAGTGAAGACCTATCATTTCTGTTTCTAATTGTGAATTTATTTATTCCTCGACAAAGCATGACGTGTCAAGGTGGATTTCTTACCAACAAGAGATCTGAAACAGTGACTTTATATTGGTAATGATGTAATTTTGTACACGTTTTGATCAGTCTTTGAATATGTTTGTGTATGTTTTTGGATTCTGTCAGTAAGTGGTACTTCATTGTTAAATTGTTAAAGTTAAAAGGCTGCGGGCAGCATCCCGGGACACCAATGTAAATTTTTTTTTCAATTTTACCTGGAACAAAGCACTTCTTTTTTTGTTTTTTTTTGTCTTTTTTTTAAATAAAGCCTAATTGCTATGAGAAAAAGGGAAGCTAGCCATTTAAACTGTTGAACATCATATGGCATTCATGGTAGTAAGCTCTTAGCAGGAGCACTGCACTATGGGTAGACTCCACCTGATCTGCTACTCATACACAGTTCAGCCCACTTGAAGGCGTGTCCTTCACTTATAGTAAGAACTATTCATAATTCACATTTCCCAAAATTCTCGTATCTGTGTGTGTGTGTGTGTGTGTGCGTGTGTGCGTGTGTGCGTGCGTGCGTGCGTGCACTCAAGTGTGTTTATGTGTGCATGTTTGGGTGAGAAAAAGCCTCAATATTAATAGTCAGGGTTTTTGTGATAGTCAGTGTAAAGTGGGCTGACTGAGGCCTGAGGCTACATGAATGATTCCAGTCCTCAGTGATCACTTGGTGCTCCTGCATCTAACCTTCAGTTCAATTCCCACTTCTCTTTAAATGTTGTCTTTAGGCTGTGAGGAGAGCGAACATGTTTACAGTACTGCGAGCAGATGTAAAGAGCCTGTGCACTGTTACCATGTTATTACTTATTTCTGATAGCTGCTTAATGGCAGTTTAATATGACCAAAAGACTGACTGAATAATGTGTTTGGTTGCATCTCCAAGCCAAAGTTATGTGAGTGATTATGGACAATTGAGTTATTATGTCAAGCCTTTCACCAATATGTAGCTCAGAAATCCCAAGCTTAAAAAATGCTAATGCAAGTCTTCATCTGTAATTGTGGTCAGCAAATCCACAGTGTTTCATTTGCAGGTAAAATAATCCAGCACAACTGGAGTCTGATTGATGGGGTTCAGGGATTACTTGGGTTTCATAAGCAACTGAATAAGAACACACCTCTGTAATATATCTCAGGCTCAGAGTAGATGAGGATGTCACATGAGTTCATGCTGTTATTTCCAATGCATTAACAAATTCACATTTTCCAGTTCTCATTTCTGACAGATTAGAGAGTTCAGCAGCATGTTTAAGTTTAGACCAGCTGATAAGAGAACAGTGAGCACTTCTGTGCAGTATCTGTAACTTTGCACTCTAACATCAGGTTAGAACATGTCTCTCAAATGCAGTGTTTTGTATCTAATATTCTGGAAATAAATCATTCACAATTTTTATACACAAATATACATTTTTGTAATAATCTTCATAAATGTTTTGTTTGTAAACTGCTGCAGAACATTTTGCGGACTGTCTTTGCTTTCCATGCACATACTGTACAGATTTTTACATCAAATTGGTCAGTCAGCCTGATTTGCCATCTCACAATGTTCATTGGTTCATTTATTTTGTGGAACTTTCATCCGTTTCTGTGGGACTAACAATCCTGTAAAAATCATGAGATTGTTGAACATTTCTAATGATTGTATCATTGGTCTTGGAGAATAAAAACTGCATTTTGTTAAAATGTGTGGTCACACCCCACCCCCATTTTCTGGAGAACTTCAAGCACGAAAGTCTGACTGGACTGACAAGGCAATTCTAAATCCAACCGGTCTTAAACATCTTTGACTGTAGAATATATGTTATCCTCCATCTCTTTTAACTGCCGCATCCTGCTGCATGTCTAGACGTCGATATGTGGGTATATACGGCAGGTGCTTCCTAAGAAAAATGAACTAGTGTTGGAACCACCAACGGGAGTGAGAAAACTACTTCAACTGGTTTTACTGAGTTACGGTTAAAAAAACATGGCCTCAGGCACTGCCGGTGTGTATTGTGTAGGTAGAACTGCACTGTAAAACTTCCACATGGTCACCTACAAAAGCATAATTCGCATGTGGTGCCTCAGGAGTCTAGCTCAGGCTGTATCACATAAGTCATGATTAGTTCTGAATGCACTTGCAGTCCCAGCTAAATTGTCGGCTGACATTTTGCGGCCAACAGCTCATTGAACTGAACTGGACCATTCTGTTGATCTTGAGGCCCTTTTGTTTGGCTGAGAAGAGTTTTGCAGAAACTCTTCATAAGGAGCCGAGGCACAACAGGTCTGGGTTTTACATTAACATTCCCAGTCTGACATGTCAAAAAATGAATCGGTCTTTTCACACATCTCTGATGCTGATCTGAGTTTGGCCTTGAACTACCTCCCGCCCACTGCTCAGCTCAGATTTTGGTAAAACAAACGAAAAAAAAAAGATGGCTGTGTTGATATTCTGCAGTCTGTTTGTTGAAGGAGGCTTATCTGAATGTGTCTAATATTGTGTATGGACAGACCTAACTCTCCACAGGATTCTACAAGTCACTTTTCCAGACTGTATTGTAAATTTCCGCCAAAGACTTTCATAACATGCGCGACGTAAAGTACAAATGTCCCATTGTATACCATGTGGGGATCAATCCAAACTGATTTGTTAGATGAAAAGGGTCTGTTAATGCGGAGAGATTTTTAAACACGGCACTCAGTGTTTGTCTAAAGCTGCACCGAAGGCCCTTTAAACAGCCATATCAATGAATGCAAACATCCTAAAGTTCAGCTTGGACCAATGTTTGGCTTGGAACACATTAGTCAGGAAACTCAATAGGCTTTTTTAGTATTTCTTGCTAATAGCCTTCTTGATACTGTTACAAATGGGTCATTTCTTATGGAAAAATAATATGCACATATGGTTTATAGCATTTCTGGTTTTCCAGTGTGTTGTAGAGACTAATAGTATCTAACGGCTCAAGTGATCTCCAACATCATAACTACCACTAGTCATATAGTGTTAGTAAACATGTTATTCTCTTTCACGTTTGGCTGACAACATACTTAGATTACACCAATCAAATTAAACTTGGATTGGAGCTTTAAATGACTGATTTGGTATATGAGACGTGTAGTCCTTTTGTGCAAGCAATCACTGAAGTGGGGTTGGTACAAAGTATTCTGGACAATTTCATGATTTTGCCAAATATTTTATATGAGGGGCATGGCCCTAGTTCATTGCTAACTCAATAAGGAGAAGCAAAAATTCTAGAGCTTCATTAATCGATAGCTAGTGACATAAAGAATTAAACATTGCATCAATACCCAGTTCTTTGGAAGCACACCAAATTTCATTAAAATACACCCAAAGGGGACACTACAGCTATCTCAAAATCAGCCTAAGTTTTTTTTTTTATTGCAGCAGTCACGTAAGGCCTCCTCTAGTGTAGCTGGTCAGGAAAAATGTAGACCGTCTGCTCTAGTGCAGCAGTCCCCAACATTTTTCGTACCACGGACCAGTTTAATGTCAGAAAATATTTTCGCGGACCGGCATTTAATGTGTCGCGAATTAAAACAACAAATTTAAATGATATGACCAACACAAAAACTATTTTGTAAATATAATAATAAACGTGAATCCACTGTGTAATTATGTTACTTTATTAGCATTGTCCTCCTGAAATGCGCCAACAATGATCAGAGTAGCGTCCTCCTCTGTCTCTCACGTTCACTTGTCACTATGGTAACGCGTAAACGTTCCTTTTAAAATAAGTTTTCAGTGCTTTTGTAGTAATCTCAGGATTTTCTGCCATGACTTTCATCCAGAATACCGGCACATTTGATGTCTTTAACATCAAAGTAGATGCTAAGGATTGAGATTGTATAAAACAAAATAAAAATAAAATTATATATATATATATTTTTTAATTATTATTATTATTTATTTATTTATTTTTTTTGGTACGGCCCGGTACCAGCCCATGGTCCGGTACGAAATGCTCCACGGCCTGATACCGGTCCGCGACCCGGTGGTTGGGGACCACTGCTCTAGTGCAGGATGCATGAAGAACATCCTTCCAGGCCCGTGCAGCTCATGAATCTGACAAGTGAAGAGGCCAGTGATAAATGGATCCTAGCAGAAGAACTGCCAAAAGCTGCGGTGTCCAAACCAACAGAAAGTCTCTGTGTTTCCTCGCTCACATCTACCATCTTTATTTTAGCAACACTGATTTACGCATCATTTCCTATATTTCTCCTCGCATGAAATACGAGGGCTCTGGTTTCGCCGCACTGTTTGTGAGGGGTCACTCATTTCTCATAGACCTTAAACCCCTGGTTGCTCCAAATCATTTCACAAGCAATCACAGGCCCTGCCTCGCGCCGTCCCGGCCCTGCTGGCGGCGCGCCAACGACAATGTCCCGACGCCTTTATAACAGGACGGGGGGAGGGGAGAAGGCGGGGGTCGGACCCGAAACCTGCCGGCTCGTACTTTTGGTGGGACATCTGAAAATAGAGCCCCTCGGTGTCCCTGGCCTGTCTGAGGGCTGCAGACGGGCTGGTGATTTATGCTGGCAGCGCAGCGGCTGCTGTTGGTGAAATATTTGCTGCCACCGGGAGGGGATCCGGACAAATGAAGTGTGAAGCTCGCGGGAGCTGAGGGCGGCGGCGCGCAGGTCACTAAACACTTAGAGCGCGTTGGCTGGGAGCATAGGAGGCTTTACATGAGGCCTGGTGGAGCTCGTGTGTGGAGAAGAGGGCCCTCATTTGATCAGAGAGCAGTTCATCAGCTGTGCGGCCCAAACTGCATCGCCTTCATCCATCTGAGCCGCAGGCGATGGCACGAGCACATTGGGGGCGCTGTAGTTCACAGGTCAGAAAAAGGGGACAGCGTTCAAGGGGGAAAGTGGCAAGTGAATAGAGGGAAAGATAAGAAGAAAGTAAATAAATAAAAAGGGTGAATTAAAAGAGTGCAGGGTTTAAACAGATGACAGAGGAAGCAGTCAGCCCACACTAGCCGACTCACTTCTATGGGGGTTCCAGCAGAAAAACACGAGAAATACCGCCCTCAAGTGGAAATTGAAAGAAAAAAACATTGGCGCTGATTCATTTCCCAATAGAACTGCTGGTATTTTAGGACTTCAGGTAAAATGGGACATGGATGCAGTAGGCCTTCAATGATAAAGCTTCGATTTTTTACAAATAAATACTTTATTGGGGGAGCGAGGGAGAGAGAGAGAGAGAGAGAGAGAGAGAGAGAGAGAGAGAGAGAGAACGACACAGAGAGAACTATGATTGGT
>JBBIGC010000001.1:31429171-31455259 GCA_037576955.1 Lepidarchus adonis
AGAGAGAGAGAGAGAGAGAGAGAGAGAGAGAGAGAGAGAGAGAGAGAGAGAGAGAGAGAGAGAGAGAGAGACTGACACAGAGAGAACTCTGATTGGTCTGATTATGCTAAGTAGACATATCCGTTTTCTTTGTCTGCAGATGTATTAGTCGACGTTGTGTGGTGCATTTCCAGGGTAATATCTTAATTGTATAAAATTGTATTAAATGTGAAGTTTATGATGCATTTAAATGCAGTTCTTCTCAACTGGTATCTGGCTCATTGTATCTTATTTCTTTTCTTGATTTTGTTGCATCATTTCATTTCAAAATATCTTCAATAACATTTTTGGCTTGAACTACCAAGACAGACAATCAACAGGTTTAGATGTTCTGATAATCCATTACACCAATGCATTACAGTCCAGACTGCAGAAGCAGATGAGCCAAAATACAGGGCCCACCTGCCTAAAATGCTGATGGCCATGACCACTAACTTAATGTTTTTGGTCCTCTGCATGCTGCCCAAACATCTCCAACCTGCTGAGGTGCTGAGCTCTAGGGGAAGCAGATCATTTGAGTCCCATAAGCAGCAAAGTGGAGCTGCCACAGATGTTTTGCTCCAGCCTGTCCCAAAGATACTCAATCAGATTGAGATCTGGGGAATTTGGAGGCCATGGCAAACACCTTGAACTGTTTTTCATGTTCCTTCAACAATACCCAAGTGATGGCAGAGGGGCAGGGCCCATTATCCTACTAGAGGTCACTGCTGATGAGAATACCACCCTCATGAAAGGAAGTAGCAGAGTGTCAGTGTTTTGTCTTCTTATAACTTGCTTGTCTACTTCCCACATTAAGGTCTCTCTCAGGTAAATGTGCAAGAACATCAGAAAACTTGCTGCAATCATCAAGGATGGTGAGTTTTCCACTCAATTAAGTGTGGTAACTCATTGCTTATCTATAAAGGGTCTGTAACATAAATGAGTCAGCACTCTATAAGTTCTTGGCCAATGCACACATCTGAATTCTGCTTAACTGTAATTAAAAGTACATTTAGATGAAAAAATATTTATCATGGATATTATGATTAATAAATTAAATTACTCTATTGCCATTGTAGTATTTTCAATTGTATGTATAATAAATTGTATATATAGTTGTTTCACTGTCTTGCCTTAACTGTGGGAATATTGCTGAAATGTCTTTTACATTACATATTTATATGAGTCTCACAGTGTCTGTCAAATCCATATTAGTCAAAAATCTATCTACACTAAACACATTCATTGACTTCTAAACAATATCATTTCAAGGCTATAGATTTAAGCTATTGAAGATAGTAAATGTTTAGTCCATTGGAATGTATTTTATTTAAATAAATTCCAACTAATCAAGTACACTTAATTTAAACAGTAATTACAGTAAATATAGTAATTTTCAGTATATTTTCTGAAAATGAGATTGTGAGATGTTTTTTGTGAATTGCTAACATTTTGGTACTTTTTTCTGCAATATGTATTTGCTGCTTATTCTTTTCTAAAACTTCTCCCAATAATGTCAGACTGAAGGAAAATAGCAAAAATATTTGGTACAATAGGATTAGATAAACATCATCTCGTTTTGCAATGCTAATATATTTGTATTTGTTTTAAACTGGACAATCTACTTGCATCCTGATATGCATCATGTTACCCCTAACTCTAACCCTAACCCTAACTCCAATCCTAACCCTAACCCTAACCCTAACTCCAATTCTAACCCTAACCCTAACCCTAACTCCAATTCTAACCCTAACCCTAACTCTAACCCTAACTCTAACCCTAACTCTAACCCTAACCCTAACCCCAATCCTAACCCTAACCCTAACCCTAACCCTAACCCTAACCCTAAACCCAACCCTAACCTTCATCTCATTGGTCAAAAACGGGTGGAACAGGGATGTGTTGAAAAAACCACAAACAAATACCCTCAAAATTGTTTTCTGTAAAAGACACTCTTTCTTTCTGTAAAAAAGACAAAATGTACAAATAATAAAGAGTTAGATCCATTGCCAAAGAGTAATCATTAACAAACTGCTTGCGGTTTCACTGAGATATAAAGTTCAGTCTGACTGGGTAGGGGCTGGGCTCAAGCAAGATGAAGAAGTGTTTAAGTCCTTAGATTTGTATTATACTGTTGGGATGATTCACTGGCACTGTAATCATCTTTATAACACTGGCATCACTTTACCAAGTTAAGGCTGCCAAGCGTAACGAAACATCCAAGGAGCCATCAAGAGCACTTTTTAAACAGTGTGTTACAAACAATCAGCAACATGGTTATAGTACAGACAACTCTACAGTTAGATTCATTTTATGTTTACTTTGCGTTTATGGACGTCAAATATGTTTATGTCCCACATTCCCAGAGACATATGAAGTTGCAATACTTGAAAATAAATGAGTAAGTAAACATTTGAAATGTATATATATCAAATATGAGAGAGTGGATTAGGACTCTTAACAGAGAAGTTGTGATGATATTTACATTTTTGGGGGCAGTTTTTATGAGTGAGATTCTAAACAGAGATTCTTTATGGGAAAAGGAAAAAGTGAGTGAGTGATTAGAAAGACCAGTGAAGGCCAACAGACACCAAGTCCGGTCTAGGCTTAGCTGCTGAGAAGACAATATAGATGATATTTTAATCTAATTTTCACTTATCATTCAGTCTAGCATACATCAACCAGGGACTACCATTATTACTTCATCTGTTTTTCTTTTGAGAAATGTGCTGTAGGCCTTTACACTGAATTGAATTGAATTGAACTGAACTGAACTGAACTGAACTGAACTGAACTGAACTGAAATGAAATGAAATGAAATGAAATGAAATGAAATGAAATGAAATGAATTGAATCAAGAACATCACCAGTTTTCTTAGAGTTTTCTCCTTTGTAGCTGCCAACCACAGACCTGGCATGGCCTGGAGCCAGAGGGCAGAGAGGGAAAATGCCAGTCAATAAAGGGAAATCCAGCCATATCCGCAAATGCTGTTGTGAGTCAGAGAGAGTGGGTGGCAGCAGCCCAGACAAACCATATGATTCTGATGTGCCAGCATAAACCCTAATCCAAGTTCAGTGCCATGTATATCTCCAATCAGCCTCTCTGCACTGGATGGCTGGTTTCAGATCCTAAAAGTAATGCTTTCTGGATTCAGTGTTTTTATGCTTTTTATCAAGTCAAAATACTGTACGGAACTTTTGGGCTCTGTTTGCAAAGGGATTTGGCCCAAGGCTCAGCAACGTTAAAAGCCTGACATTACAGCACTGTTGTAGAGCAGGGCTTTGAGGTAAGTGAGCAGAAGAACAAGACAGTCAGAGTTTTTACAGCCAACGTCTCCTGGTTTCTTGGTAAACATGGTAATGTTTATTTTTTAGACAAAAACACCAGCTGCTATTAATATTTTGCAATAAGTTTATAATGAATAGTTTATGAAAAGTATATATATATAAAGTATATTATATAATGAAAAGTTTATAATGAAAAACAATTGTGCTTACTGTGGGGATTAACATATACATATATAATATATGTTGTATTTTATTATTTATATTTCTAAAAAAAAAAAGGTTATGTGGCAACCGTGACAACTTAATGGACAAAATAAACTATTATATTAATATTTTGAGAGGGCTTTGTTATTTGTAATTATTCTGAGAAGGTTACACTATTATTTTTTATTATTCTAAGGGTGCTTCGCTGTTATTTGTAATTATTCTGAGAGGGCTTCGCTGTTATTTGTAATTATTCTGAGAGGGCTACGCTGTTATTTGTAATTATTCTGAGAGGGCTACACTGTTATTTGTAATTATTCTAAGAGGGTTATGCTGTTATTTGTAATTATTCTTAGAGGGCTTTAATGTTATTTGTAATTATTCATAATTTTTTTTTTGCTAATTTACAATGTCGGCTATGTTAGTCATTTGTGCATGCTGGCTCATGTCTTCGGTTCTTTAGTTGGATTGGTTTTACAGTGCTTTATTGTTTGTGTATTGTTATTGTATCTGGGTTGAGAGCCCACTAAAGCAATTTCCAAACAACTTTGATGGTAATAAATATTGAATAATGGCAATACATTTTCCAATAAAAAGCTATTGAATACACCCATCAGCTTACCATAACAAAACAGCTCTTAACTCTCAGTTACCAAGCACACCATTACTTTCACTCTTTCATAGAAAAAGACTTGTATTTTGAAACCAACAGGGAAAGAAAGACTTGCAAAAGTGAAGGGAGGCCCCATTTCTGACACCTCACTGGAAACGGTGGAGTGCCAAATGCTAAACAAACACATGTGTGTGAGAGTGACAGCGTTATGGCCTGTCGGACTCACCCTCTCAATCTATCACAGGCCACTGAGCTCCACGGTCAGGCCAGGGAATCTCCTCAAAGCACCCAATGGTACAGCCATGAAAGGCCCAGCCCACGGCCAACTGAGTGCTTGCATGATTTACTGCGAGTTAGAGGACAAGATGTTGCGTTTGCTGAGTCCCCATTCACATAGTGCATCACGTAGTGCTTGTCAAAACTTTGGGGACATCTAGTTATTCAAAATATTTCACATAAATGACTATGTTTTGCAATGACTATATAAAATGGGAAGCAAAACAAAATGTTTCACTTTTTCTTCAAACCTTTTTTTAAAATGGGAAACCTGCTCTTCGTAACAAGGACCAAGGTGGAAACCTTAGGGTCAAAACATTTGTATTTAAAGTCAGTAAGTTCTGCAGCACTACTCTATCAGGATATATTAGGCTTAAATGTTTTGAAACAACCAACAGAAAACAATACAATCAGGATTTTTTTCTCTCTCAGTGAAAAACTAGAACTAGTTAGACCTTCCATTACTGGATTAAAGTCTCACCATGCCAGATTAACCATCAGCATAATAAGCAACTGACATAATAATAAAGCAGTCATGTTTTGATTTCCAACAGGTGGGACTGATTTCATTAGGGAAAATGTCAATGTTGGTTTCCTAGGTCTTGACACATCAATGACTGAACAAGTGCAGGAGAGAAACCACTGAATTTAGACAGTGAGCCACTCCATGCCTTACTGACGGAAACACTTAAAAAATGCTAATGTTTGACGCACAGCTGAAATAAACGTGTAGCATCATTAGATGGCTGTGTTTACTCTAGAATAACCAAAAATGTCCATGTTCACTTCCCACATTACTGCTAGAATCCCATATAGGCACCAACAGGAATGATCATTTTCCTGTTGTTGATATTTATTGCCTGAACTAAAGGCCCAGGTCTAATAGACACCATCTGTCACTACTAAGGAGAATATTCTCGTGAAGCTGAACATTATAAACCATAATTCAAGTATTATTGAACAGCAATTTATTAATAAAAACAAACTACAGTAGGCCCTCTTTTTTTGTAGAAACTATGTTTATAGTGAGTACTGTAATGTACTGTATACTAGCGTAGCCTATGCTAATGCTTTTGGTAATGCATGTATGTACAGTATTACACTAGCCTAGCCTATACCTGTACTGTACTTTTCAATAGATTACAGTAACTTAGCCTATGCTTTTTCTTATGCCTCCATTCCATGCCTCAATGTACAAGGGAAAGCCACAATAAAAACATTTATAATAAAAGTCTGTGAATAGCTGGGGAACCTAAATGTGAACTGCGATATAGCGGGAGGCTAGTGTACTTATTATTCTTTGGAAAGTAACAAAACCAAACCCAGAAAATTTCACAAGACAATATGGCTAAACTTGACAGGCAGTGTGTAGACATGTTTGGGTGACACTGGTTAGTTTTATGAAGAAAAGTGTGGTATCAAGTTTGATCACAGCCACTGTGATCACAAGCACCCTCACAGATTCAGAACAAAACCAGTGCAGACAAAAGTGCTCAGATCAAATCAGTTGGTGGACTGAAGCCAGATGGAAGCATTGAATGTAGCTTGTTGAAATGAGGGCACTGCCAAGCCTGTAGTGCTTCAGGGCCAGATGGAAAGTTAACATTGTGTAGATGAGCAAAGCCTATGCTGCTCATGAAAGTCCCAAAAGTCAACTTGGCCCAGAACAAAAACTATCCTTACCAAAGCAAACAATAGTGCATGCCATCATATACACCCTCGGCATGAACACATCTAATTTTCCACCATAAAATGTGAAACTACTTGAATCTTTTCATGAGGTGCAGATGGACAGCAGTGAAGTCTAAATCAGGATCTGACCAATCTATACCCACAATTACCCCGCTGTTTGAAATAGGGGTGAGCAGAAACATTTGGTATTATTTAGAGCCTGCACAATGTCACTGATGCACAACCAGTCCTCAGTAACAAATCCAACAAGGACTCAGAAGATATTACTCTGCTGCACTGCCCAGATCCAGCTCCATGTATTAACCTATAATTATAAGGCTGTAGCAGAAGCTTATTTTTAAAGAACAAAAATCTTTGCTGAACTACAGGTTGCCTCCATCAAGGACTGACTTGACAGCCCTCCCAAAAAATCCTCTGATGTTGGTGACTTGAGCTCGCTTGTGGAGAGCTAGCATGCCTTTTGCATGGTCCTTTGGCACTGCCCATAGCTCGGGCTCTGCTTTACATTAGCATGCATGTGGATTGGGTTTAGGGCTATGAAAATGTAATTGCCACTTGAGCATAAGTTAAGTCATGTGGGAAGTGAGAACTGCTATGCAGTTGCCTTATTCTTTTTGACACTGTTCAGTTAGGGGAAAGTACCATAATGAACACAGGTGAAGATTACTAATGGAACCTACAGGACAAGCAGTGTTTCTTGTCAAAAATCTAGAACAATATCTCTCAAAAACAACAGAGGGCGCTGTTATCAGTATAGAAAGTTGGATATAGACTTTTTTTAGTGTTGTCAAGAAAATAAAAACAAAGAAAAACACAGGTTTAAACAATATGACTAGCTACACCTGACAGTGAGCTACAAGTGTGTAAACTTAATTTCCTCTGTGGTTTTATGCCTGGATTAGAGGTGAAAGGTCCACTGGGACCCATTAGTATGCCAGGCTTTAACCTTATACAGTACAGTGAGCAAAAACTGAAATATAGTCTGATGTGGAAGAAAAAAAGAACAGAGTAGACTAATCATTTGAATTACAACGGACAGTTTATAATGAAGCAAGTAATGGCAGAGTTAACATTTGTGGGGTCTGACTCAACCTGTTAACACTTAGATCCCCCCAAAAATAATAAACAACTATTTGGAGGGGGAGGGGTGAATCTTTGTTATCTTTAGAAATAATTGTGTGATGCAGTTTCAGAACCATACGATTTCTTAACGTTATTAGCTGCAGGTTAAGCAGTGGTAGCCCCTGCTTCCCTCACCAGCAGAGGTTAGAATAAAATAGACTAGAACTTGATCCTCTGCTGGAGACATTTGCTTGTTACAGCAGCTGGAGATAGAGAAAGATCACAGGAAAAGAACATCAGGAGGACAAATTCTATACATTTTAAACATTTTACACAATAACATTATAATTATAATTAACATAATTAATAATAATATTATAAATAATGTATAATTAAAATTACAATTCTTGTCGAACATTTGTAGAAATGTGTACATATACGTACATATACACACACATATACATGCATACATATGTGTGTGTGTGTGGGTGTACAACTGTATGTGTATATACAGTATGCATATTCACACAGTTTGTTATTTTGCTTGTTTAACATTTTCAATACATTATAATTTCTCAACTAAAGAAGTTCTAAATAAGAATGTGTCAAACATCAAGAGATGAATGTTAGATAGATAAGTTAGATAAGTTTTAGTATATCTAACATTTGGTAACGTAACGTTGGTTTGATAATTCATTATCAAAATAAAATATATAAAATGGTCACAATACTATAATAGTGAATAATACTGATTAACTGGTAAACAGCAACTCTCAATGGGTGGGATATACACTATACACTAAATACACTGTATGGACAAAACCTTTTAATCACGTTTACAAACATTTGTGAAAGCATGGGTCATTCTAAAGAGCTCAGCGGAAGCATGTCGTCATAGGATGTCACAACTTTGTCCGTCTGAAACTTATTGCTTTCAATAAATCAGGTAATGAGATTTCTTCCCTGCTGGATATTCCACAGAGTGAAAGCATTTAATAACAACGAAATCTCAGAAACAAAGCGTCAGGCCACATAGAGTGTGTTTGCTGAGAACCGAGCCATGTAAGTGCATAAGAGTCGCCAATGCCCTGTTGACCCAATAACTGTGGCGTTTTAAACTTCCTCTGACATTAACGTCAGTGCAAAAACCTGAAGCTATATGGAAACAGCTCCCATGGCTGAGCAGCTGCATGCAAACCTTACATAATCAAGTGCAATCAAACACCTTAGGGATGTCTAGAACACAGAGTGCAAGCCAGGCTTTCTTATCCCGTCATCCCGTCTCATCAATGTCTGACCTCACAACTGTTCATCTGGATGAATGAGCAAAAGTTCCCACAGACACACTCCAAAATCTTGGGAAAAGTCTTCCTTTAAAAGTGTTAGGTCACAATGGGTGGATCAGCTCCATATTATTAATATAGAATGGGTTTCTGTAGGTGTAATGACCCGATGTCCCAATACTTTTGTCCAAATAGTCTATTTGGCCACAAGTTAACAGTCAGTTCTTGAAATTGATGGAAGCAGGAAAACACAAGCATATGGATCTGAGTGACATGTGCCAGATTGCAATGGTTAGACTACTGGGTAGACTTGTGGGGTATTCACATTAAGCCATATTCATTTGTTTTAGTGGGGCTGTGGGGGTTTAGTTGTTTTTGTATATTAGCTTTTATATTATAAATTGGCTTTGTTTTCACTCAGGAATCAAGTTTTACTTTGTTGAGTTTTTAAAATCCATGTGTGCTGAAATATACTTTTTAATGAACTCAGACTTCTCACAGAGTCAACATGAGTAAGAGGAAATGAAAAAAGGAGTGAAAAACAGAAGAATTCATAATGATAATGCATTCACAGCTGATTAAAGAAAACCACAGACGATACCAGGCATTTTATTGTTGTCTCTGGCCACACAGACCAGAAGAGGAATGGTGGAATGTCAGTGACAGACTGCATCACCTGAGCTCTGTGTTCCTGAGGCAGGACATTTTATCTTCCTCAATGGTGTAAAACTTGCTTAAATAATCAAGGAAGGATGTTTGACAACCCTTCTGTACCTACAGCCCAAATAAAGATTGCAGACACATATACAGCTGGTTTAAATTTCCAACGAAAGAAACGTGTTGGTCGGGCCTGAGCTGGTGAAAGGGCTTCCTCCACAGGAAGCGCAGTAATTAAAGCCCAGGAGGTTGAACACTGCAGCCGCAGCTGAGAAACACCACTCCACCAATGGGATCTCCACACACATACAACACTGTAGCCGGTTCTGCTGTCAAGCCATCCTGACACATAGAGCAGAAAGTTGGATGGAGTGATGTTTTTCTTTACAAAGGCAGTTGGACTCAGAGTAGTAACAGCAAGTCTTTTGTCAGTTTTAATGTTGACCTCTTAGTGCAGTCAGAGTGAAGCAAGTCTTCGTCTTAGTTTAAACATGCAGTGGAATGGAATGTTATGGGAATTTTACATTATTATTTATCATAAATCTAACAAAAGAGACTAGTTGGATCATTTGAGCTGAGCTGTATCATTTTCGTGCACATCAGTAAAACAAAACATTATAAAAATAGATTTATTTTCCTTAAGAAGAGAATTTACTTCAACCACATAAGCATATGACAAAGAGCAAGAACCGAGTTACCAAGTAATTCAGGACGTGAAGACTTTTCTCTTAAAGAATTTCAAACATAAACAGCTACTGTTAAGTTTTAAAAATGTCATTTAGAGGACTCATATATATGCACTGTGTAGTCTGATCACTTAGAAACTTGTTAATGACAAAAGAAATCAGCAACATGAGGCCTTTCTGTATTAGTGGACATACTGCAAGGCCATATTTATAATGGTCCACCACTAGATGACGCTGCTCCACTACTCTCTGACAATCCCAAACCTGGAAATAAATACTTCTGTCACTACACTACATACACTTTAGGCAAAACACATTCTAATGTCATATCAAAGGTTCCTGGACAAATCACTACATGCATCCTTCAAGAAACAATCAGTTTTGAGAAAAATCTCCAGCACTGAGCTACAAAAACCATTCGGTTGAAGCTGGTTTACTTGCATATGTCTAAACCAGATGCTGGAGAACACTGTCTCTTTGATCAGGGATTAGAAAATGGTATATAGTAGCAGTTAAAGGAACATACTTAAACACTAGTTTAGCCTGAAACTAGGGCTGTTATTTGCCCTTAGCAGAATAATCAGTCGCTTAGGACCCACAATCCTCCCTGAGGCCAAATAAGGATTAGATTTTATTTCATTTAAGTTTATTAATAGGGAATTTTGACTTTGGGGTGGGAAGGATGCATCTATAGTTTCTGAAACAGTCTCTAGTGCAGAGATCCTAAAGAAATGATGCTAGTGGCACAGTGTATTAAAGCCCATTACAGAGTTGCTCATGAGATGAATTCCTGCCATTTTTCCCCAGAGTAAAATGGCAACAGCATGCAAAGCGTACACAGGCAGCATTAGACCAGGCAACAGTCTATCTAGGGCATTTAAAGGACCAATCCAATATGGTGTCCTGAAGGCAACACACACAATAAAGCTGATAACTTCTAAATCCCTCCTGGTGGAAATGTGAATCTTAAATACAACTCAAATGCAGAGGAGTCTTATTGCAGTTTTGTTGGGGAAAATAGTGCATAACTGAAAAACCGATGTGATTTACATATCATTTGGCCAGTCTCCTGGCTACATCTTGGTAGGCCAGCTCTATCTCCTTATCTGCTGCACATGTGTTGGTGAACTCGTCCCGTGCGTAGGCGTTCTGTAGGTAGCGCCACACTCCAGTGAACTCCCCTGGTATCTCAAAGTTACGGTATTTTTTTGAAACAACCTGCAAATGAGAAAGAATTACATCTCTAAGAGCAATTCTGCCGAATAATCTCTTTCTTTCATAATGTATTCTTAGAATTTCACAAAAAAGAGGTAAGAGAATACCGACAACAGAAAGCATCCCATCTTACTTTGACCACATGCAGTTTAGGAAGGAGGTTGCAGTCGGCCAATGTTAATTCATTTCCGTCCAGATATTTGCGAGTGGAGTATTTCTCTTCTTCCATGCTGTCGGCATCAATCTCCTCAGGTAGTGGGGAGCTGAGATAGTTGTCTAGTTTCCCTAAGGCTTTCAAAAGGCCCTTCTCGAGGCCTGCAGGGCAAAACAGAAAGACATTGTGTTGCAACAGAAATACCCTCTCAAGCACTCCACCTTCTAGACTTCTGAATGTGGATGAGGCGACAGCATGCCACTAAAAGGCAGTAAAAAGCCTTAATCAGTCAAAGACACTCACTGGCATTAGCCTCAGGCTTTGTGTTCTTAACATATGCAGAGAACTTAGCAAAGATGTCATTTCCTGCCGTGTTTGATTCCCTGTTCTTTGCGGCTAATTTGGGATACCTTGAGGGAAAGGAAGTCATACAGCATAATGCATTACTGAACCTTCACAAATGCACGCTTCTTCCAGTAGAACGTTTCAACCAATGCTCTGACCACCTACTTTGGAGGTGCTAGCATCTCCTCTAGATACTCCTCGACCTTGTTGACATCGGTCCGTACTTCTCCATTGAAGGTGAGAAAAGGTGGATGCGTTCCTGGGGCCAGATTATGGAGATCGGCTGGTTTTCTAAAGAGCAAAAAGCACATGTATAAAAAGTCATGCTTATTATGTTTTGTCTGGGAAAACGAGTACATACATATGGGAACAAATATAATTTTATTCTTCTTGCTGTTAAAATGACTTTCAGTGCTTATATCCATTTCAAATGTACATACATATTGTCTTTTGACTTAATTTACTCAAAAGCATTTACACAAAAGCAGGAAAAGGTGTTCAAATGTGCATACAATATAAATGTGTGCACATTATTGAAAAAAATACATTAAAATCAAAACTGGACACATTCATAACACACTCTCAGACTAAGCTAGCACTCATTTGAAAAAAGTTGCAGGATATCCTGAAAGCAGTAGCAGTAGCAGTAGCGATGCAGAAAATGAGCTTTTAGAAAGTCTTTTGGGTTGGTACAGTCTGTTTTAATGAAATACAATTTGAGGCTTTAACCTCCTCCTCATACTAAATAAAACAGCATGGAGGTGGGAGCATCCTGAGATGCTACTTCTCTCTAAACACTAATGGGTCGTTCCACATCAATGAAGAAGCCAGCAATTATGTCTCTGGCTTCACTGGAAAAGAATTTATCTCAGTCAAGACAGAGCATTAAATGGATGTTTCAAAGATTTTGTTAAGCCACCTTTAGCCACTAGAGGGAGGCAGAGAACTGCTCCACTCTGATTAGGGGCGACCTGTGACACCTGTTCTTCCCTCTACTTAACAGAAGTCGACCCTGCTCAGTGTTGTGGTCTCTATACAGCTGGTAAAATAAATTCCCTCAAGTTTACTTCTAGGTTTTCATTCTCTCTAGTTTTTCCTGCCTGTGCTAGACCTAACCCCTCGTGAATTCCTCTCAGGGTTTATCTGGGTCTTTCCTGAGCTTTTCTTACAGTGAGCTAGGCCCTACTTTCCAGGCATTTCTTTATATCTTTGGTTTCCCTTGTCTCTTTATTTTATACGTTTTCTTGCCACAGAAGCCATTCTAAGTTTTTGCCTTTTCATTTGTGTTCTCTTAATACTCTGCCAGTCAGCATTTCCCTACCAAGGTTAGCAGATCTGATCCAACTCTTGCTCTATTTTGAGTTCTGTCATTTTAAAAGGTTTAAGTTTTGCATGTGAGTCCATCAGTTAGTGGCTTACTTGGTTAACAGTGGTCTCGGATTCTCTCTGTATCAGTTTCACATTAGAATCAACATTTTGCTATGAAGACCCCAACCATGCAAACAAAATAGCTCAAAATTGATTTTCTGAAAAAGGGGAAGGTGCTTTCATGGTGACAGAGAGACCTTTATAAATTCTAGGAATTCTGGCCTAGAAAAATGGGCCAAAAATTAATCACAGTGCAGCAGTTTACAAATGACTTCATATCCTAGATTTCTCAAATCTGTTCATCATTTGTGATGTTGGAATAGTACAAAGTCAAAAGACATTATATGTGTAAATTTGAAGAGTTGACATGTACCAGAAGTATATTTAACAGTACGAAATGTGCCTGCCCCTCACTCTAATTGATACAGTATATCTGGTTCAGGAGTCATATGGTCAGCGTTGTAATATAATTTATTTTGTGAATGCAAATGGTTGACATACAAAAGGTTCTAAATTAACGGTTCTTTGAGATATGCCATAGTAATAAAGCTTTTAGATCTATAAATTAGCATGAAAATATGATATTTGGACACTCTACGCAGATTCTAAGAGCTGTACGCCCAAAATGAATATTCTTATACAATAAGCATACTGTGATATTAATAAGCAATCAGCAAACTGAAGCATGTTCATAGTTAAAACATGGCTAGAAAACAAATGTTGCCAGGCCCACTGCTGATCTCTCCACCCACCCATTGTACACACTTTCACTTTTCAGCATGCATTACCTTTTCACATCTACTGTGGTGACATTGAACACCACCCCCTTCAGCCACAGGATCATGAAAAGCCTTTGAGAGAAAGGACAGTTCCCAATGCTCTCCCCATCACTGCCTGCCTGAGGGGCAGAAAAGCAGTCCTTCAGCTAAAGACTAAGTGTGTTTGTATATAGGTTAAAATAAAACATGTTTTTGTATATAGTAATAATACTTTAATCATTTTGTGCATTCATGAATGTGTTCACTACCTTCACTTATAGCTTGCACCTCATTATAATCATTGACAGTCAAACACAGAGTCTTATGAAAAAGGCATGAGACAGTGCAGGTCAAAAACAAGACAATTGATCATGTGAGCCAGTGTCATGAGGCCAGATGCCATATTATTCCACCCTTCAGGGGCAGTCACTCTTCTGTGAATCAGATGGAGTTTTTGGTCCTAATAATCCATGCTGGTACAGTTGCAATTAGTAAGTCCTCTCAATACAAACCAAACAAAGCAGCAATCAGGGGCACAACTGAATTTCCATATCTGAAACAAGGAGATCGTGCTATCTAATCAGAAAGCCGAGCTGGTCACTGGATCCTGGCAGGAGTTGAATTATTGATGGAAATTCCATTACTTGCCTCATTAGCCCTCAGCCCAAAGGGTTTGGGGCTGACTTGTCAACAGAACCTTGAGCTTGACTTCATCCTAACCCCTTCAGTTAATGCTGTTTTACCACTTCTCCACAGCAGGATTAAATGCGCCGTGTTACACTTTCAAAGGGTTATCTCAGGGGATTCAGAGGTCGGAGTTCCTTTTGATTAGCTCAAATGAAATAACATGGAAAATATGATGCATTAACTCCTTTTTGAAAGGAACCTTCCTTTTAGAAATGCATTCATGAAAGAGCCATTATTCTGCAATTAAGTCTAGTCAGTCTGTCCATTTTTAATAGTTTTTGAGTTTTCTGCTTGAAGGTCAGATCAGAGGATAGAAAAAGTAGAAAAAATGTATTGTAGCAAGTAAGCACTGTTTTTCTAGGCTGAAGACCATCGCTCCTATTAAGCCTTGGTGTAATATTGCTGGGGCTTTACTAGACTATATAGACACTTTAGAATGTTCCTGTTTGTTCTCATGTCAAATGGTGGTAAGGGTTGGTTGGTTGATGATGATGATGATGATGATGATGATGATGATAGCTGTTGTAATAATATTCCTATTTCCCACTTATAGAATTGTGGTTCTGACTGAAAGTCTTGAAATTGCAGAATTTCTCTGCAAACGTGAAAATAACCAAAAATTTGGGTCATAAGTTTTTGCCCTTGCTGGTAAGAACAAGGACTTTACAGTTCAGTTCTACAGAACAGAATACATGCGCATGAAATACATGTGAAGGGTGTTGTAAATTACAGCACTTTGACTGTGGATGAGACTATGTTCTTCATTAAGCTGGTTTATTCAGCATTATTCTTGCTTTGATGACCGGTGTTATTCATGTGGACGCTTCTGTCACCACTGATCTGATTTAGCCTTGTGCAGCAGGTACACAAGGGAATTAGAGCGTGGAGTGTCGATAGGCAGGGAGGAATAATTCAGGAGGCAGTGTGGCTCCTGAGCAGCACTGAGACACCTGCCACATTCAGCTCAGTGCTTTGCTTAAATTCATAATAGTTACTCAGTAATTAGCCTGAAAACAGATAACTGAGTAACAGTCCCATGGTTCAACAGCTCAGAAATAACTCAGTGTGTTGTTTTTAGACCATCTGTGTTCACAGTGTAGCAACATCTGTCAGCTGCAATAACAGGACATGCATGAAGTACAGCATTGCTGACCTGACATTTATCACCAAAATATTCTGCTGCATCACCATCTAAATTGTTCTGATTTGGAACCCTTGACTTTATGGTACAGTTTGTACAATTATGTCTATGAATGTATTCTATTCTGTAAATAAAGGTGACTCCGTCACCACAGAGCCATGATGCCTTATTATCGAAAGTGATCTCAGTAGCGTTCTTACCTTTACGAACAACTCAATGTCAGGATCCTTATCCTCTTCATTTGCTGAGGCCAGGTCAGTCATTTTGTTTCAGGCTCACCTTAACGCTGTTCCCTCTGTGAATTCTGGCTCTGAAGATAAGTCTGTGGTTTCAGTCTGGTATCCACAACAGTCTATAGGGATGGTTTCGGCCCTGCAACAAGTGTGTGTGGCTGAGGTGCACGCTTGTTTTGATTTGGCCACTGTGGGCAGCTGTCAGGGTGTACACGCTCAGTCAGGCCAAAATTAGCCATCAGGGAGGAGAGGGAGGAGCCCAGAGTGTCACCTCCACTCCCTTCTCACGTTCTCTACCTCTGGCCTTTTTGGACGGCCCATGGTCAAAGACTTTTCACCCCTTACTGTAAAAAATAGTTGAAGTGAGTCACCCTGAGGACATAGGCTAGTGATGCCCTGATCACCTGGTGTGAAAATCCATACAGGGTGTTCCAGAGAGCAGCACATGGAGCGTGAGTAATACATCCATCTCGATGTAGAGAGTAATCTAGCATGACTAGATGCCACAACATTTTGTGTCCAGTAAAGGAATTCCTTTCTCTAAACAGAAGACCAGCAGGGTAAACTTTAAAGCAGTATATCTCTGGTCTGATTTGGTAGTTTAACACAATTAACAGATGCACTATGAAACCTATGCCACAATCTGCAGAACTGCTCACACCATCTCACACTCCTACAATAAGTGTATTAATGCTAATCATTAGCTTTAAGGCTTTGTTACATTAGAAATGTGGCTTTTTGTGTTTTTACATTTGCTAAACATTCCTCCAGCATTCCATCCTTCATTCATTGTCCAAACTGCTTATCCAGTTTAGGTCACGGGGAAGCTGGAGCCGATCCCAGCTGACTATGGGCCGAGACAGGGATGCATCCTGGACAGGAGCCCAATCCATCACAGGGCAATGTGGAGACAGACATCCATTCACACATACCCTCACACCAGAGCACCCAGAGGAAACTCATGCAAACACAGGAAGACCTCCACACAGAAAGACCCAGGGATAGAACCCAGGAGCTTCTTGTTGTGAGGTGACTACGCTAACCACTGCACAGCTGTGCCACCCTTCAGTATTTCAAATTGTTATTATTACTTTTAAACAATTTAAACAATAAGTTTACTTACTTACTGCCTTAAATGAACAACTAGCTCTTAAAGATAAACAAAAATAAACAAAATAGTTAAAGAAATGTGTCTATTTTATGTATATTTTAGTTATTATTGACTCAAAGTCTGTAACAACAGAGCAAATATAATAGCATTGCAATTATAAAGGACAATAAGAGACAGTAATCAGACTGGAGATACAATATAAAATTAGTGATGGCTTGCAGGACTACATGAAAAACAAAGATGTACAAATTTGTCACCATTTCATGAAAGATATAAATGTCACTCACACAAATATAAATTTCATGTTTTAGAGGACAGCCCAGTTTTCTAGTTCTGTCAAAGTCATCCTGTTGATTTTTTAAAAACTTAATATGATGTTTTTAATAAGTAGCAGACTAATAAGATATTAGATTACACTTTGTATTTTTAACAGGAAATCTGATCCAGGAGTACACTTTTAGCATTCACTCTCTTACTGTTGTACTGTTGTTTTTTTTTACTCGTATTGTGTTTTATGTTTAAAGTTTTTATTTTCTTTTTAGTTTTGTTAAATTTTGTTTTCTTTTTGAGAATGTACAACTATAGTTGTTTAACAGAGGTGGACAGTAATTAAGCACATTTACTTTCGTTTCTGATTTTTTAAAATCATTGGTGGGAGAATGGATGGAGACGGAGACGGTGACACTTCATGCTCGCACACACAGCCATATTTAGAGTCAATGTTTAATTCACATCATTTTGCAAGTGTGCGCCATGTTTGTTTAAAACAAACTGCATCACAGCACAAAACCCTCACTGTGTAATCTACAGAAGCATAATGAAGCATGTACTGTAAAAGGTTAATTAAGTGCAATTGAAAGTTGTTAATGAAGTTGTGCAAGCTTTTAGATATTAATAATAAGTAATATTATGGTTACTGTGTGCAGTATGGCCAGTGAAATCACTTTCTGTAGATTTGCTCGCCCAGTCCTCTGCCAGGCTTGTCTACTAACTCTAATGCTTAATGATCGCGTGTAAAATGGAACTACTCCAACACAAATAATGTTTACTGAACTCTTAATGCATTAGATAGTAAGTGTTGTAGCAATGAATCAACAATGCAGTGAAATATGTATTTTTATTTTATTTTAGTATTTGTGGTAGCAAGTACTTAAGTGAAATTTGACAGTATGACTTTCACCTGATTTGAGAGAGAGAGAGAGAGAGAGAGAGAGAGAGAGAGAGAGAGAGAGAGAGAAAGAAAGAAACAACACTGAGCTTCCTGTTAATAAATTTTGCATAAAAAACAATATTTTTCCAAATTTTTCCAACAGTAGTTTTCCAAATTATTATTAAAAGAACATTTTAATGCTTGTTTGGGTCAAATTAAGCACCTGAAGTTTGACTCAAAACACAATTTATTTACAATCTTTATAAAATATAAAAATCTTTATATATGCTTCTAAGTGAATTAATTTAGTCTCCACCTCAACCCCACCCCTACTCCACGGTCAACAAACATATTTTGTGTTCACACCACACAATGCCAATGTACCCTCAAAGTTGAGTCTGTGGCTATGGCCTGTGAAAGAGGAAACTATGTCTTTGGCTTTAGTGTTTGTAATTTCTTCAGTTTTGATGGTTCTGCTCCCTCTCTAAATGTCTCTAAATGTCTTTCAATTTCAGATCAACTTTCTCTTCATAAACTTAGAAAGGAAGCGAGGTCTATTATTCAAAGCATTTAAAGAGCAATGTGTCCTCAGACTTCAGAGAATCCTGGACATGAGACATGCAGGGAACAGCAGCTCGGGCTGTGCAGAATAAGTCAGTGGTGGGTTACAGGCTGGAGCTGGAAAAGGGAACAGGGACATTCCACTGAGTCCTCTCTATATATAGAGTCCTCCTCAACTTTACCACTCACCCCATGCACTCTACACTCAACACTGCAGCTTCACTCACACTGAAACATTTCACTGAGGATCGGAACATTCTCCAGTGAGAAGATGAATGCTTCAGTGACTATTTCGCAGTTAGTCCTTTATTTATTAAGCAGGAATGTTCTTCAAGGAGAGTTCAAAGCATTTTATGAAAGGAACCATGAAGATTTAAAACTTGTTTTAGACTAATTTTACTGGTCCACAGACTGCAAACTACACTGCTGTTCCTTATTTTACAGTTGTTACATGAGTGATCTTATTTTATTCCATAAAAAGTGATTTATATTATAGATGGTGTGTCATGGTTCAGTCATGTTTTGTTTTTTCATGTGTCTGGTCTTGCTCCCTCAGTCCACCTGCTCCTCCTTGTGTCTCTGTATATTCTCCGGGAGTTCCTAGTTTTGAGTTTAGTATATATACCCTGTGTTTTAGCCCCTCCTCATGTAATACTTATTGAAATACTTCTGCTTTGTGAAACTTGTGTATGGTAGTATCTATGGTGGGTCTCATTTCTCATCACATCATTTATTAATATTTATTTTTATCTTTCTTTTTATGGGGGGTTGTAACAATAATAACTGATTAGGGTGAATATTGTTCAAATAGGACACTAAAAATTTAAAGAATAATTTACAGTATCATCGCAGTGTCTTGACTTCCAGCTTAATACTATTTTACGTACATTCACGATTTGGACACAGACCTTGGACACAGGCTTAGTGGCATACACCTTGCTTTCGATACAGCCCCACAAAGAAAAGTCACAGGTCAAGGTGTGAGGTCAAATGTCACAGATGTTACAAAACATCTGTGAGGCCTGCGTTCGAATACAGAATACAACTAGTCTTTGACGCATTGTAAAACTCACAATGATTGCTTTGTTAATGCTAAAAATATGAATAAGCTTTGTTTATTGTAAAGTTTTTAGGACTTTATTTAAAGTGTTCATTGACTTTTGGAACACCCTGTATATATTGAATTAAACAAAAATTGTTTGTTATTTATTACTGGAACATTGATTTTGCTTACTAATGCAATGGTATCAACAGTTGCTGGACACATCAGCTGCTTTTTCAGACTTGCATTAATACTGGTCTGGGATTTTGTGGGGAGAAAAAGAAAACAGAAACAGAAAACAGAAACAAGTTCCATAACTTTGTTAGCACAATTCTAAATGGAGCTCCTAGTGGTCAGTTTAAATCTCTGAACAGAAAGCAAACCTGAAGATAAAGATCTCAGACTGAGAGTAAGTAAGGCCTTGTCCACATGAGTGTCTAAATCAAGCTTTTCTGACGCTCGTGGCATCAGATGAGTGCAGAGGTAACATCCCAGTGTTTCTGCACGTAAGGGTGAATCAGGCCGTCCACACAGGATTTGAGAGCTGACATTTGTTCCGTTTTGCGTTTGGATGGTGTCAAAAAACATTGCATGTCGCTTTCACTCTCCGTGTCAATTTCTGTGAAATACTGATGAGCACAAAGAAAACGGCTACATTACAATCTACTGTTCTGAAGAGCCGAATATTTCCCTTCAGTCAGAAAGTGTCAGAAAGTGAATCCACTATCAACAGCAAGATTTTATCTGCCTACATCACTGTATCAGGAGGATTTAACATAAAGACGATAAGATCTAATGAAGTTAGAAAAACATTCTATAATATTATTATAAATTTATTGGAGCTTAGTTAAAAAATCCTCCACATATGGGGACATTGTAAAACCAATAAAGGATGAACCTTGGCTTCCTCATTACTGCCCCCACAGGTACAATCACAGCATTGCAGTCTGCGCTGCAGGTTGGTGTTCAATAGAGACAAAAAAAACATCAATTTAACATACTGAAGTCAATCAAATGCCATTACAAAATCACTCAGAGTGCATTCATTGCATGTGGACAAGGCCTAATTCTGTAAGGTGAAAAGAAACCAGTTTAAAGTCCTTTAAACATACAGTACAACAGTAAACAGTATAATTGTATATTCTAGGTTATGCAGAACAGGGATGATACGTGGCCGAGGACTGTATACGCAGAGTTTTGATCGTAATTCTGAAATGTAGTCATCTTTTATTCAATAAAGGTCATTTAAAAATCTTATATGAAGAGTGACCTCTAGTGGTTCAGTTAAAAAAAACCCACCATGCGCATTTCAGCATGATAGAGCTCCCCATCCTAGGTGGTATTTAAACAACAAAATTATTGTTCACAAATAATAAAGTACTTTATTTTTTTCTACACAAATATCAGTACCCAGTTTCAGAAAACATGTCTGGCATGAAGATTCCTTTGCATAGATTCAGGTATACTTACAGAGCAAACACTGCCCAGTAACTCAAACTACAAAAACACTTAATGTGGAATTACGTTTGGATGAAATTACAGATGCACAGACCTGCCACAATCAGCCAAAAAAGTGCAACACATCAACACACAAAAAAAGATTTAGCCCGATTTGTGTAAGTACTGAAAGTGTCCTTTGGATTTGCGAAGGCCTAAGCTGAACCTTGGGAGATAAAAACACAAATTGACATTTAAAACATTTCATACATTATGATTACAATGATTTTGTTTGTCCAAAATAGAAAAATATAATTTCTTTTATCAGTGTCTAAGCATAAATATCAAGACTCAATTTTAAAAAAAGGATTTTCATTCACTGAGGAAGTGGAAGATAACTGCGTTCCCTGCATTTACAAAGAAAGTCTGACCTACAGTACAGTATCTACAATGTAACACACATTAATAAGCATACAGTGTACACAAGCCTTTAACACAGCGGGAAGAAGAACATTACTTTGTTCTGTACCATACATTCAGCCAACAGAAAACCTGACATAACTAAATCCATGACTGTGATTCTCAGTGCACTTGAAGTATTTTTGATGATCATATGCACCAATCATAAAGGCTTCACGTGAAGACAAAATTTGCATAATAAATGTACCTGACACTGACCCTGTGCCTATCCAATATATAGTATATGTATGTATTCTGAGGCGTGTACTAACTTTTTAAAGAAATAATATAATATGTTACCATGTCTAGAAACATTACACTGCCAACATATGACTCTGGAAAATCAAAGCAAAACAAAGAGCTTGGTCTCATAAGCCTCATTATAAGCAGATTAGCCTTACTATGCTCTTCTATAGCGTTACCAAGGAAACAGAAATTCCTAAATAACTGTCTATTTTATACTATGCATAGATACTAATTGATGGTAGGATTTTTTCTTTTTTAACAAATAAGCTACAAAAGTAGAGCCCTCTATCACGTGTGTGGGTTGTTGAATTTTTTCCTAAACTTTATTCCTGATTGTCTAATCCGAGCTTTCGTGTCTTTGGCCAGTATCTCAGACGTGCCTAAACAATGTTAGATCACCTCTATGAGAAGAAAGTGCATGCATCTGTTCAAATACACTCAGCAGCTCAGTCAAGTAGAGGGTCATCATCATCGTCTTCCTGCAGCTCCAAACGGGCAAATGGCCGTGATGACACCTCTTTGTTCTTCATCAGTCTGAAGAGGAAGGTGATGGTAGTGAGCACTATGAAGACTCCTATCACGATGCCCACTACTACAGCCAAGTCTGTGCACTTCTCATTGACCAGCATGCAGCGAGTGTGTGAGAAGCTGCCATTGTTGGGCATCTCAGGAATGCCCAAGATGTGACACATGAGAGGGTACAGGTCCACAGAGTTGATGCTCTCCATTCGATAGCCTTTACGAAACGCCGGGCCATGGGCTGCCAAGAAGGGGTGCATACTGCGGAGGGAGTTATCATAACCATGATCGCCCACTGGGGGAGGAAAATTGTGCACAATTTAAGTGTGAAAATCAGAACATTTAAGTTAATATTTTAAGCTGCATCAACAATACAAGTCTTTTCAGATTGTCTCTCACTTGCTTCCTTTTAACTAAACAAACAATAGTCAAAACCTGCCATCTGGATGATAGCAAAGTAGAACAGGAGGGAAAGAAGGATAAGGAAGGATACATGCTTTGCACACACCCACAGTCAAATGATTGGACTAGAAGGGGTTTTCCCATTCATTTGTAAAAAAGAATAATAAAAAACAAACACTACATCAATACACATTCACTGTTGAGAACTAACAAGCCGTGATTAAACCCTAACTGTAAGGTCATGTTGGCTAATCAGGCCAAGCTTGGAAATGTATTACCGGCTCAGGTGGTCTAACAAAATTCTCAACCAATAGTGGGGATTTGGTTTGGGCTCTGTCTGAACAGATGAATGTACTTGTCCCTTCCTATCCACTTTCCTTGATTTTGACTGATTTGGTAGTTAAGTAGCACACATGCTAATCAGCAGGGTCCCTCAGTGGTGCCTGGGCCAGGACTTCAACCTGCAACCCTCTGTACACAAGCACAAGATTCTAATCACTATGCCAACACTGCCCCCAAAAAGGACAAAACAAACAGAAAAGGCTGTTTTACAAACGTAGGTAAATCTAAAAACAAAGATCATGAAAAAGTTCATTTCTTGACATTCTTTTCAGAAAGTGAAATCCATATACTACATAGATTTGTTGCACATACAGTGAAATATGTCGAACTTTTATTTCTTGGGATTTAAATGATTATGGCTTTCAGACAATAAAACCCACAATTCACAGTCTCAAAAAAAATTGAATATGGTGAATAGCTTGGAAAGTCATGGTGTCGCACCCTAATCAGCTAATTAACTCAAAACACCTGTAAAGGTTTCCTGAGCCTTTAAATGGTCTCGGGCTGGGTCAAGACGCCGCACAATCATGGGGAAGACTGCTGACTCGACAGATGTCCAGAATGACAGATGTCATTGACATCCACCACAAGGAGGGTAAGCCACAAAAGGTCATTGCTAAAGCTGTTGTATGTTGTTCACAGAGTGCTGTATCCAAGCATATTCATAAAAAGTTGAGTGAAAGGAAAAAGTAGGAAAAGTTCAAGAATTAGGGGGAACTTCACAAGGAGTGGACTGAGGCTGGAGTCAGTGCATCATGAGCCGCTACACACACACAAATCCTAGACATGGACTACAAATGTCACATTCCTCATGTCAAGCCACTTCTGAGCCAGACACAACGTCAGAATCATTTTGCCTGGGCTGAGGAGAAAAAGCACTGGACTGTTGCTCAGTGTCCAAAGTCCTATTTTCAGATGAATGTGAATTTTAAATATCATTTGGAAATCAAGGTCCCAGAGTCTGGAAGAGTGGAGAGCCACAGAATCCATGTTGCTTAAAGTCCAGTGTGAAGTTTCCACAGTCAGTAATGATTTGGGGGCCAAGTCATCTCACTGTGTTTCTGAAGTCAACAGTCAACACAGCATCTACCAGGAAATCTTAGAGCACTTAATGCTTCCTTCTGCTGAAGGCAGAACTTGGCACCTGCACACACTGGCAAAGGTACCAAAAGCTGGTTTAACGACCAGGGTGTTACTGTGTTTGATTGGCCAGCAAACTCACCTGACCTGAACCCCACAGAGAATCTATGGAGTATTGTCAAAAGAAAAATGAGAGACACCAGACCCAACAATGCAGACGACCTGAAGGCTGCTATCAAATCAACCTGGGCTTCCATTACACCTCAGCAGTGTCACAGACTGATCGTCTCCATGTCACGTCACATTGTGCAGTAATTCATTCAAAAGGAGCCCAACCAAGTATTGAGTGCATAGGAATGAACATACTTTTCAGAAGCCTGACATTTCTGTATAAAAAAATCCTTATTGATCTTATGAGATATTCTAATCTTCCAGGACAGTGAATTTTGGGATTCTCTGGAAGCCATAATCATTGATATTTCAAGAAATAAAGGCTTGACATTTCACTCCATGTCTAATGAATCTATATAATATAATAATCACTTTCTGAAAGAAATGTTAAGAGGTATTGAGCTTTTTCACAAAACAATTTTTTTAGATGTACCTGTATGTTTGTGTGGGCATTGTTCACATTGTCGGCAAAAGTGGCCCAAATCTCTTTCTCTTGCTAATATGCATTCTTAAATAAGGATGAATACATTAGAAATTACATATGGTTGTTTCCATTCTGAAAAAACAGGAATGTGTAATACTTACATCGTGGTAGGGTGCCATGCTGGACAATTGTCCAACCTTCATCTGCCACCAAGATGATGGGCTGTATCCTCTCATTGTATCTGTAGTGCAGTCGATCAGGTATTGAATCCTTTAGATAGGCCTTCATGTGAGAATGGCATTTGCTAAGGTTTTTTAACAGATCAGAAGATTCTATAACCCAAAAAATTAATAAATTAATATATAAAATGATTACTCGAATACATTGTACAATAAAGAAGATATTTTATGATGGAAAATACTAACCATTGAGAGGTAAGATGGCAGTCACTGGAGCGAGGTCCACCAAAACATAGCTGCTGCTGTTGATGCACTGGTCCAACCGAATGAGCCGGTCTTGTGAGCACTGAGCCATGCCATGGTCACTAGTAATAATCACATTAATCCTTCCCCAGAGCCCTGTTTGGTTGAGTTGTTGCATCAATAGACCTACATTGTCGTCCACCTCTTTCAGTGTCTTTGCCATTTCTACAGTGTTATCTGGGCCAAAAATATGTCCAGTACTGTCAGGCTCCTCCCAGTACAGAGCTGCAAACTTGACAGAGTCATCTTTAGTAAACCATTTTGTTATGTTTCCCAGTCTTTCTCTGAAGCTCACCTTTGAGTTATACCTCATGAAGTGTGTTGAGGTCTGGTTTTGAATCATCAGGTCCGTCCCTGGCCACATGGCAGCAGCAGATTTATAGCCTTGTTTCTGTACACTTACCCATATAGGTGTTGCTTCGTTCCACCAGAAAGAATCACTATCATTTTGAATAGAGAAATGCTTCTTTGTCAAGGGATCATACATGTGACTGGCCAGAATACCATGGCTTTCTGCATACAGTCCCGTAGCAAGACTGTAATGGTTAGGAAAGGTTTTAGTAGTAAAAACGTTGACAAGGTGCTCAATGAGAACTCCATCTGAGAAGAATTCTTGCAGATTAGGAAAAGAGTAGCTTTTCAGATAGTCTGCTCGGAAGCCATCAAATGATATGAGCAAAAGTGGGGGAAAGTCCTTCTGAGTTCCATTTCCTATATTTAGAGAGATGACTGATTGATAGTAAGTGACTAGAATACACAGAAGAGCCTCAAGATGCATCCTGGGGGACTGTACAATGCTTGGACAGCCTCTTTCACTGTGGAGGGGAAAGATTATAGTTTTGTTAATTGTTCAGGTATTTTTACTGAAATTTTAGCTTTTAGCTCAGTTAGTATAAAACAGTATTCACAGTAAATATCTGCTGAAAATATGTCACAGTTCCACCTGCCTGTTTACACAAACACTGCAAGAACTGACATGTTT
>JBBIGC010000001.1:31464315-31493129 GCA_037576955.1 Lepidarchus adonis
AGATGACGCTCCTGAGAGGATGACAACCCTGAATGAATGTTGCTAAAAACAATGAGCTGATCAATCAACACGACACGTCAGCTAAGCTAAGCTACAAACACAAAGAGAAAGACTGTAACCTACCTTTAAAGTACGTTCGACTACAGCCTTATTAGATCTCAGGTCCACACAGAATATGTGTGCAAGCTAAAACGATGGGTTTAACCTTTAAATCAACAAGCAGATATCATCTGCACATATTGTATACCCAGCGTTCTCGCTTCCTCAATCTTGTCCGTATCGAAGTTAGACGGACAAGTCGAACAGCCAATCAGAATCTTCCACTCTCCCAGCGGAAACGCCCACCAGGCAGGTGCTCCACACAGTGTGCTGAACGCCGAGATGTTAACTGGCACAGACGGCAATCATTTGTAATCCATGTGGTTCATAATTCATCATTAAGGCATGTTACGATGTTTAATTAGTCTCCGTGTGTATGGCTAGAAATGGCAGTTTCTGGTGAAAAAAACACTAATCAGAGAAAGTTATACTACGTTTAAAAGACATAATGTGGGGTAGGGGCACTGTCGTTCAGTGTATACGCTTTAATTACGTAACAGGAACGAAGTCTCGTCTTAAAGGTACAGAAATTGACAGAACTGCATAGTTCACAAATGAAGAGAACAGCTTTAGGCTAACGTCATCGCATAGCAACGCAACCGGAAATTGAAGTGTGTTGGCTCATAACCGACTGTGTGACTATGTGTAATTGTGTCTTGGCAGATTCCCAGCGCCCCCTCACCCCCACCCCAACCATCACCACCACTATAGAGGATTTCAACTCCCACCTCTCTCCCTCTCTCTCTGCATGTGTGTCTGTCTATCTGTCTGTCCACCAGAGAGCCTGACATCACACTGTGCTGATGCAGAGCAGAGAGAAGGTAGGAGCTGTCGCTTTATTCTGTGTATGTGTTAAAGAGAGAAAGAGAGGCTGTGCTGCAGTACCAAGCCCACAGCATTATCCTGCACTGTTTGGATTACGGCAGCAAACTGCCCTGCTAAGGAGACTGGGCTGTAAAGACTGCTATGGCACTGACCGAGTCTGGTAGGAAAGACTCTTGGTGTTTGGGTGTTTATCACTGTGGTAGACTATGTGGGTAAGAGATTTACAAGATGAAATGTAAGTCACTACTACAGTCAATCTTTTTAAATAACCAATTTTATGTACAATTCTCATCAAATGCAACATTGTTCTCAAATGTGGATGAAATTGAAAGATCCACTTCAGACTTGACACCAAATCTAAAGGGGATAAAGGGGCCTGATGGGAATGTTTTGGGCATTAAATCTTAGTTTCCAGATTATTTTACAGCATGTTCATAGTGGTTTTACTCTTATACTGGTAATAGTGATCCATATTATCAGGCAGGTCTGGGTTTTGTGTTTGTAATGTGGTCTTTTCAGCACGGCCATACAGTGTGATTCATTGCCTTCTTTGAATAATCAGCCACTGTGTGTTGGGTATTATTGCACTGTTATTCTTTTAAATATGATGGTATCTATTAAGTGAGTGATTTAGAAAGTGAAGTGAACAGACTGACTCCTTGTTATCATTGCTGCTGATTTCAACATTAGTTTGTAAGGAAGATACCAGATCATAGTCGGTACATTTCACATATTTATTCAAATTTCTAACTGCATGCTTGCATAATTCAGTTTTCTAAATCAGTCTCTGCAAACTACAGGGTGCCAGACTGTGCTTTTCAACTAGATGTCAAAATGTCTCTGTCATACTGCTTGTCCTTTGCCAATTCTTAATAGAATTCGTGGGAACTTACTGTTCCACTTTTTGTGAAGTATAGCAACGGAAAGAAACTCTCTGTCAAAGAAGTGCTTGCTGTGACATTGCATTAAGGTCATCTACTGTGCTTTTGCAATAGTTCTGTTATTGTAAATACAGAATTATTGTGCATTTAATAAATATACTCAGCAGTGATAATACTTTCACAGTATGTTTTCTTGAGGGATTTGTGTACTTTTTAGGGATGGGCTGATTAATATTGAAATATTGATCCTGACTGTTCTTTTTATGAATCTGTTCCAACTAAGATATTCATACTGATCAGTATCACATTTATTGGGCAAGTATGTTAGCACACATAAGGAAACTTATGTTTGCTAACATATCTATCTATCCAGCACTATTACTATATAAAGGCATGAATATTACTTACAGAAAATATTGTGCAATACTCAAAGTACACAATTTACAATAGCATTTGTATTGAGCAACAAACTGAATGTTTTATAAAAAATGTTTTATATAAAATTTTTTGGAAGCTGCCAAACTGACTAGGATATTACTAAATGTTTGTTAGTGTCAAATTTGCTAAAAATGATCACAAACTAATTTTTTCTTCTGCTTTTTGTCTCTGGTTGTCATAAACATTTTTTGTAAATATTTAATTATATCTTTTCATGGGACAACACTAAAGATATGACGCTTAGATATAATGTAAAGTAGTCAGTGTACAACTTGTATTACTGTTAATTTGCTGTGCCCTTAGCCATTAATGTTTAAACCGCTGGCAACAAAATTGAGTACACACAATGTCCAGACTGTGCCCAAAGTGTCAATATTTTGTGTGACCACCATTGTTTTCCAGCACTACCTTAATTCTCTTGGGCATGGAGTTCACTAGAACTTCACAGGTCACCACTGGAATCCTTCCACTCCTCTATGACGACATCACAGAGCCCACAGATGCTCAATATGGTTAACCATACTCTGCTCCAGTATATTGGCATTCATCATACTCTCAATGACCTGTAGCTTCCCAGTGCCAGCAGCACTCATGCAGCCCCAAACCATGACACTCCCACCACCATGCTTGACTGTAGTTAAGACACACTTGTCTTTGTACTCCTTAAGTGGTTGCCACCAGACACGCTTGACACCATCTGAACCAAACTTTATCTTTGTCTCATCAGACCACAGAACATGGTTCCAGTACTCCAAGTCCTTAGTCTGTTTGTCCTCAGCAAACTGTTAGCGGGCTTTCTTGTGCATCATCTTTAGTAGAGGCTTTTTTCTGGGACGACAGCCATACAGACCAATTTGATGCAGTTTCAGAGTTCTTTGCCATGAGGTGCCATGTTGCCAACTTTCAGTGACCAGTATGAGAGAGTGTGAGAGTGGTAACACCAAATTTAACTCACCTGCTCCCCATTCACACCTGAGACCTTTTACCACTAATGCGCCACATGACACTGGGGAGGGGAAATGGAAATTTGGGCACAGTTTGGACATTTTCACTTAGGGGTGTACTCACTTTTGCTGCTAGCGGTGTAGACATTAATGGCTCTGTATTGAATTATATTAAGGAGACAGCAAATTTACAGTTATACAAGCTGTACAATAACTACATTGTGTTAAAGTGTACTTACTTTTGTGAGATACTGTAAGAATGAGCATTGACAGGCCTTCCTTTTTAAAGTCAATTCTCTTCCAGCTCAGAAAGACATGGAGTCTCTGCCATGAATAATGTCAGATAGGAGCGGCACTGTATTTTGCAGTTCTTAGAATATAGTTGTTAATTTAGAACAGTTTTCCCAATGCTGGTCCTGGAGGCCGACCCACTGTCTGACCTGTATATTGTATATATTGTATAAATAAAATATATACTGTATATATTTTCCTGCTTTATCACCCTACTTCAGCTCACTGACGGGATCTTCATGATCTGGTGTATTGAGGCAGTGGATCTTCAGAAGCAGCACTGAGAAACACAGATTTAAGAAATAACTATAACATTGCTACCACTAAAAAATCAACAACAAAAACACAATTAAATTGCCTACTACTTTTCATATTGTATGATCATTTATTTGTGTGTGAAACAGGAACAATTGGTTATATATTTATCCATCTCCTATAAAGTTTACCTTTTGAAGACTTTAGACTGTGTCTCGCGAGCCAAGCAAGATTCTATATTTTTATATGATTGTAACCTAAAACAGCATCTGATTTTTGAAGTCCTATAAATTTGAGTATGTTTTGAGTAAGACATGACAAGAGTCCCTGAAAAATTTCTTGGAATCAATATTTGTAGTCTTTCATGTTGATTATGATCTTTAGAAACAAGTAAGTGCCCTAAAATCTGGAGAGCTTCAGTTGCTATGGTTGCTGTTGAGCCGAGAGTTAGAGGGATGACGAGACAAGCTGGACTCTGGGGGTTCCCAGTTTAGCAGGCAGCTGCTGTGTCCTAGTTCACTGTTCACCGTCCTCTAGAGTCCCTCAGGAACCAGTAAACCTTAGCCAAACACTCCAAGAATCATTAAACCATTTCACTACATATTGTGTCACTACATAAGTTTTTTTATGCAAGAGAAATCTGTTGATTTGTTGATTTCAAGATATATTACATGAAGGACACACACTGTACATGGCCTTAAAAGGCTAAACATTGACCCATATCAGGTAAAATTCCATTATACTGCTGTGAACAGTTGACTTGTTTTGGAAACATACAGGCAGTTATAATAATCCAACACAGTATTTCCTACAGCCTGTGTTCATAAGCTTTAGCATGCTCAACTACAGTTTTTTTTTATTTTAATTTAATTTTTTTTTTTACTGTAGATAGACACATTCAGTAAGGGCTAGCCACACTTAGATACAGTCATATGCAAAAGTTTGGGCACTCCTTGATAAATATTTTGGAAATAAGTGCTGTGGACTGATGAAGTTAAAATAGAACTATTTGGCCACAATCAGCAAAGGCATGTTTGGAGAAAAAGCATTTAATGGAAAGAAAACCTTGCCAACCATTAAGCATAGGGGTGGATCTATCATGCTTTGAAGTGAAAGTGATTTTCTGTCATTGTGAACACACCACAGCAGACAGTGCACCACAACAAAATTTGTCCTCTGCATTTAACACACACGTGGAGCAGCCAGTAGGGTTGTGTTGCAGCCAGTGGCAGGTTGCACAGGTAGAGGGAAGAATAATGTAGGGTGCCACAAAGTTTTGCACAGTGCCATAATAATGTTTTTTTATTTGTTTGTTTTTTCAATTCATGTCATAAAAAGTAACTATGCATCAATGTTTGTTGCAAATATTGTGTATTTTTTCCATGTCCTACAGAGACTGTGTTTACATCTTTTCAATTGCAAAATCACCAAAATCTGTTATTTATCAAGGGGTGACCAAACTGTATAGTGGTAATAAGACCCTCTTTTTACAATGGATTGCCTCCTTTTTTTATATTTTACGCTCCCAAAGTTTACAACTCTTCTGTCCGTTCTGACATAACAGTTTCTCTTGAAGCTTTAAACTTACACAGATGAAGAAAAAAAATCCATAGACACAGATTCTCCTTTATTGACCATAGTTTATGGCTTAAAGTTGCCTTAATGTCAAATGTTCTGGGTTTTTTTTTTTAAATCACTTTGTTCAAAGGCCATTGTTCAAGCTGTAAACTGGAAGAGAAATCTATACTACAAAATTAATATCACATTATTGCATAAATCACCAAAGGGCATGAAATAAAAACTGTTTGGACCTTTTAATAATGGTTGTTGTATTATTGATCAGGAAGTGCTCCTTAAAACTCAGTGCCCAACAAGACATAGACTTCAGTTATAATTTGTATGTTAAAAGTGGATGGTGCAAATTTAAGAGCTATTCTTGAAACTGGCTTTTATGGAAGTGTAACAAGACAGAAGCCATTACTCAAGAAAAAGCATATAAAAGCATGTCTGGTATTTGCTAGAAAGCGTGAGAGTGACCCAGATAAGATGTGGGAAACATTTTTGTAGTCAGATGAGACCAAAATTGCAGTTTTGCCAAATTTTAAACTCATATATAATGCTCATATACACTGATCTTTTGGAATGTACAATTTGTGGGAAGGTGGTGGGTGTACCTAATAAAGTGGAAAATATGTGTAAATATCATTTATAATTCAGAAAATGGTTAACTCTAAATATATATTCTCTTTGACAGCAAACCAGGATGTGTTATGAACATTTTTCTTTTTCTCAAACATTTCAATAAGCCTTTTTATCGGCCAGAACATCCATGACAACAATGCCAATGCCGAATGCTACGACTGTGGCTTCAAATGGTTCGGATATGAACAGTTGTGTCGCAGCGGCTCAGGATGACCACCTCTCCAGTTTGAAGGCTTTGGCTGAAAAGCTACAACTGGAGCCAAGGAGGACTTCACACTTGGAATGGAGGGCTCAGCTCGAAACGCACAGAGCTAAGGGCCTGGAGGCCTCAGTGGCTGTGAAAGAAGGGCAGATACGAGCCTGGAGTTCTTTGAAGTGGCAAAAGTCATCAATGAGTTGTACAAAACACCAGGGACAAAGGCAGCCTTCTGACAGTCTGAAAGGGTTTGGAAGTATTGGCGAGGCACTGGAATGGCTTCGAAAGGAGCTGGTGAGCTGTTCATGCAGTTTTGTTCATGCAGTGTTAAAATGCAAAGCACATCATGGGCTTGGCTTGTAACTAACCACACACTCCTGTTTAGGGAGATCTGTTAGTACTCAAGTAGCTTTTGTGTGCACCATTGACAAGGAGAACTGAAGAACTGACATGAACCCACACCAGCAAGATCTCAAAACTCAATGTCTGGTTTATAAATCTGCATGTCTGTTAAAGGCCTAAGACTCATCTCATGTAGACATGTAAAGGTACATTTAGCATAGCTTCCATTAAAATATAACCAATCGCTTATTCATATGAGAAATGGTTGTTCACATGCTTACACTCTTAAAAGTGTAAAAGCTGGTGATAATGGTGATTACACTAAAACTAATTCACTATTTTTCCTGGATCATTTATATTAAGTGATTAAGTAAGAAGGTTTTAGAGAACCAACAGTGGCTCTCCAATTACATCACACAAAGTACTTGTTTTGACACCATTCTTTATAAGAATAGAGAAATACAGTACTAACAAGTTCATATTGTCTATTCAAGGTGATTTCTCTTCATCAGTTGCTGTTTGTGTTCTTCACTGTAGAGAGAGATGCGTGTGCAGGACCAGCAGTTAGCTCGGCAGTTAATGCGTCTGCACAAAGACCTTAACAAGCTGAAAATCGAGCAGATGTGTAACAAGCATCGGAAGATGTTGAATGAAGCCACGTTCGAACTGGAGGAGCGAGATGAAATGCTGGAGCTGCTGTGTGACGGCCCTGTCGCGTCTGGATTCAGTCTGTCGCCACCACTTAAACTCCTCGGCATCACAAAAATGAACATCAACTCCCGTCGCTTCTCCCTCTGCTAGGAGCCGTGCAGGGACTCTGGGAAATACCCTTCAGTTTTATATGAGACCTTCCATCAACAGAGTACTGTTCTGTCCCACCATATACAGTAACTGTGCTTAAGTAAGAAACCACTCTTTTTTTATTCTTTCATTTCCAGTCAAAATGACCATTGCATATTATTAACGATTTTTCAGCATCAGAAAAAAACTGGAAACATATTTAACAGAAAATGACTTCTTCAACAATGATTACTTTTAGTGTTTGTGTCAACACTTTGCCTTTATTACAGCTAACTCAGGAATTATAAATGCACATAAGAGAGGAATGTGCAGCTGAAGCAGCATGTTTGGGTAGTTGCTTGCGTAAATGTTTGAGTCGCTCTGTTAAAAATATAAATTGATACATATCTATACTAAACATATTGAAGCAGCACAATTCTCATTTCCCATAGCAACACTGATCCTATTCATATCAAACACACTTTACTGCTTGAGCTTGTTTAATGCACACAAGGTTCTACACTGCACGTGCCACTTTCAGGAGACATCCCCTCTGCCTGGTTTGGCTTAATGGTAAGGTGGTAGTAGGATGTGCTGAAGTACAGTGGATAAACTAAACATGATGAAAGGATTTAATACTTAGTGTTGGAGTCACTGAGTAATTCTCTATTAAAAATGTTTCATTTTTCATACAAAAAATTTGATCACTTAAACGTCCTGACAGTTTTGACTGTAAATGAAGTAAACTAAATAGATTATTGTAAAGCTCATAGGTGCTCTCTGATGTTTCACTTTATTGTGTGTCCAAAGAATAAACATACAGGACATTATAAAGCATTTTTAATTTTTAGTATGGTTTTGTTGAATTATGCTTCAGACAGACAGAGAGATATGGTTTTTTATTGAAAATAAGCTAATAATGCAAATGGATATTAATGAACACAGTCACTATTTTTGTAATACATTTTTGAACATTTTGTGCGTCCCATTTTTAAAATGTATAGTACTCTATTGACGGACTGTCTCATGCAAAAAACATATCTGCCTGCTCCTTTCTTTGGTAGCTTATTAGCCATGATTTCACAATTAACCATCCAAGGGGTAAGATTTCAACAACTGTTAAAGAAAGTTTTTTTTATATATATTCACTATTGATATGTTTTTAATGTGGTTCATCTGATACATTTTAATTAGGATGTTTTGTAACACTTTATATAAAATGTACTGTTTTTATTGGTGATATCTGATTGAATAAACAGAAGAATATAACAACGTAATACAAGTAGAAAGCATTACCCTTTAAATAGCTCTTTGAAGTCCAGATTCTTTCACCTTATAACTTTGTTTCACATTAAGTGTAAATATAAAAAAAGAACTTCACATTTATTGAAGGATTGTGATTATTTGCAGAACTGTACATTTATACCAGTGTTGCCTGTTGGTAAATGTTGCAGCAGATAATACATTGAATATGTGCTTTTTGAAACAGTGAGCCTTTAGATGCAACCATTTATCAGTTGTGCATTACCAACTCTGTGAATTGTAGATTTATAGCTAATTTGACATTTTGTAACTTGCCTTATGTAAAATGAAGCATGTTCAGATATTCATATTATTTTTGAACTGATTTTAATAACCCCAGTTAATGTTAGCTTCTTATGCAAACGCCTTATTTATACAACTAGAATGCAAATTCAGTGATTGTGTCTGCAACATCAGTTTGCTTTACTATGCTTAGTGTGAATACTACACTCCTGCCACTGATGTTCTATGTGCAGCTCTCACTCTTGTGACTCTGTAGCTGTGAAGAGCCTGTGGCTTAGGCCCAGGCTCCTGTATTTGAGGCTGTTTTCTGAGGCGGAGGAATGAAAAAGAAAGAGTTACCAGTGTAAACTGATTGTATGCGGCACTAACTAATGAAAAATAAAGAAAGAGAAGAATGAGTGTGTGTGAACTCTTTACACCACCACCATCATAAGGAATTAAACCATTCCACTATTTACACAAAAAAATGTAAAATGTATTATTAATATAATAGTGTTTTTCATTTATTGAAATACAGCAAATGAAAATGACATGATAATTAAATGAACAACATTTTTTGTCAGCTTGATGCAGGAAATGCTGCTTTGCTAACTTCATTCCACAGGTTTTCAATGGGGTTGAGATCTGGGGACTGAGATGACCATGGCAGGTGCTTGATTTTGTGTCTGCTCAGCATTTTTGTGTAGATTTTGCAATATGTTTAGCTGCTAGAAGACCCAGTGATGACCTATCTTCAGATTAAGTACTTAATGGCATGTACCTAGCAAAGTTGCCAGGGCATTTGGAAGAGAAATAGCTTCATAGCAGCACAGAACCCCCATCATATTTTACAGTGGGCATGAGGTGCTTTTCCTCATACTCATGAATTTACACCAAACCCACTTAAAACGTTTCTTGCCAAAAAGGTCCATTTTAGTCTCATCTGATCAAAGCACAGGATCCCAGTTGAAGTTGCAGTACCGGTTACCAAGCACCAGATGTTTACCTATGGGATCGTAGGTGAGAAAATACTTTTTCTCCCAAACATGGAGATAATGTCTTGTGGTTGTCATGGAGATTATGTGAGCCCAAGATACCCCTGTTTGGTGCAGTTTTCTAACAGTGAGCTTTGGAAAATTTTTTACTTTTCTTACCGTCCTTCTCACTGTGCGTGGTGATAGGATAAACTTGGATCCTCATCCAGCCTTATTTGTCACTGTTCCAGTTGTTCTTAACTTCTTTATTATTCATCTGATTGTAGATACAGGCAGGTTTAGACAAATGGCTATTTTCTTGTAGTCATTACCTGACTTATGAAGGTTGACACACATCTACCTTACTTGAACAGCATGTCTTTCCCATGCTAAAGAGTGGTTAAGAGTACTTGGACTCTGTGTCAATATGTCATATTTATAACCCAGGGAAACAGGAAGTCATTCATTAATAACTAAAAGTTCCCATTTAGTCTGATCAACTTTAAAAACTAAACTAGGAATGACAAAAATGCTTCCATTACATTTATTTTATAAAAATTGTTAGAGGTGCCAATAATCGTGGCACACATTATTTTATTAAATATTAGTGGTAGGTTTTTTTTAAATTCTGTTTGAAAAAAGCAAATGGGAGAATTAAATGCAAGGTAAAATGGATATAAAGCCTTTAAAAGGTTCTTCCCTCACACATCTCATTTACAAAAATGGTCCTTTTATGGCATTTCTGGGACCTTTTTAAATGCATATTGTGCTATTGTATCTGTTCACTATTGCTATCCCTACCATTGACATAATGCACAGTGTGTTTCATCTCTTGGCCACAATTCAGGAAAAGTTATGAGCGACTTAAGTTTGTTTAGGGTCAGGGGTGTCTCTTTTATTTCATGGTGATTCACACCACTAATTCTACATTATTCTGTACAACAGCATTCATTTGAATGTAGTTCAACACTAACTGTGACTGTGACATTGGTGAATTACATTACGGGGTTCATTTGCCTGATGATAATTCAATTTGACATGAAAAATTCAGGGGGAGATATGGATCACCTGGAGACATGGCTCATCTCTAAGTTTGGACATTCACATTTGGATTTGTGACCTAACAACATTAGAATGGCTACAAAGATAAAGAATGATGTGGTTATATCCTAAATAGGAAGTAATCTGCTGAATTTATCATGGGCTTGTGTGGCAGCATGCCCAGAGCGCCATCATTTATAATGCTTACACATGCCAGAGCCTCACAGAAAACTAAAAGGAATCTTTGTATAGAGTATAAACTCCAAACCAATGGTATAATGAACGTACAGTATCTGTGAAATCACTTTGTCATTAGGCCGCTGCTGTGGGGATGCAATAGGGAACTTAAATAATGAATGTCTTTACATAGTTAACTCCATGTTATACTATATAAAGGATAACATATACTTATATTGTACATATGATGTATATTGTATGCAATGTTTCATTGTTTTACTGTAGATATACTGTATATAACATATTCTAAACATCTGTATATTATGTGCTATATATTGTCTATTATCAGTTGTTTGTAATTTATGCCTTATTCATTGAATACTAGGGAGACACCGTTGGCCGGAAACAAATTCCTTGTGTGTGCAAACATACTTGGTCAATAAAACTGATTCTGATTGACAAATGGCTTAGGACAGTTTTAGAATTATTAAGCTTATGTTGTAGGTATTTTAAGTTTTAAACTATTTTGGTTACATAATAAGTTAGTGTACAGCAATAACCAGTGTATAACAGATATTCAGCTCAAATACACAAGTTACATGGCACAACCGCTAATCTAGAAAGTACCTAAAGAATCAAGTTTGGAGATGTTTGGGGTGGAGTTGGAGAAACAAATGCCACTCACAATTGTAGGAAAATGAAATGTTTATATAGTTTTCTCAATTTCAGTCACAACATTTTAATGTATTAAAATGGCAAAGATACAAAATTATTTGTTGATGTGTACATATGTATCTTGTTCATCAGTGGAACCTGTACAGTACATATTTTCATTAGTAAAACTCCAGATGATGTATAAAAGTGTAAACAGAAAGAAAAAGACATTTAAACTCAAACCGATTCAACACTTATTATCCAATATTAAAGTCAAGTATGTGAATCTGGCACATTGTAACAGGAGCAAATCAGATGCAAATCCCATGGAACTGCTTTTTGTTGATAACTTACATTCGTTATATAGAGAAGACAGCTCTAAACTCAAGAACTTTGACTAATAAATGGCTACAAGTGTGTGGGAGAAGAACCAGAGTTCTGCTGCAAGAGAATGACCTATGATGGCCTCAGTTAAGCAACGAGCTGTCATAAATAACAAAAAGATCCTATTATCGTTTACTAGGGTTGAATTATGTTAGTCTTCGAGGAATTTAAATCATGAGGGATGCAGACACATATGGAAAAGACAATGCACCACACGGATGGCTGGTGATTAAACTCCATCTACAAAATAAATAGCTATGCTAAAGTATCTGCATTCTGAGTCATGACGTAATGTTACTGTATATAATCAGCCACTGATACATGGTGTATTCCTTTCAAGTGGCTGATTTATACACAGTGAAGTACAGTGTTAGGTTGCAATTGAGTAATTGTAAAAATACTGATATACTGTAAGTAAAAAATATAAGGATACCACCCAGTGCCCTCTAAGAAAACTGGTCAACTGATCTCCTTACATATTGAGTAAAATACTTTGATTCAAAATACAAATCAGTAACCCAGTGATTCAGGTAGAGCTCTTGCTGGTGATCGCTTCAGAGGTGCCTCAGAACATCAGACAGCTACTCTCATGCAAACTATATCTTTCCTTGAGGAATCAGAACAAGAGCCTCACAGTTAAAGGTACCAAAGGACCAAAAATCAGAATTTGACACAAAATCACACAGAACTGACCAACACTGAGTCAAAAAATAAACTTTTAACAAAAACCCTGAATCTCAAACATTAGTAATCCTCAATGCACCAAGTACGTATACCCATGCAAAATTACACAGACAACTTCAGTTTTCCTAAAGTCATTTTTAAGTGAATTCTCATAGCTACCAAAACATACGACTCATTTATAACAAAGATACATCTGAACTGTGTCTGTCAGATAGTTAATACAGAATATACATTTTCAGATTCCAAACAGGTGTTGGACAGCACATCACACCATCCTAAAAAATCGATTTATATTTGCTTTACATTTAACTGAATTAAGTAACATTCATTAACAATACACTACATCCACAAATCAAATGTAGGACAACCTTTCTCCTATAAAAAACAAACTTTTTTAATATGTCGAAAATACAAATTCCAGCTAGATAATATAATGCTAAATGTTGTAACTTCTCAAACAGGAGAACATCCTGACAAATAAACTGATGAAAAACTACATTCCATTCACATCCCTTCTCCAAATATTACATAAACAGCTCAGATTAGAAGCACTAAAATATGTTTCACTGGACACAACTTTAACCAACCAAACAAACAAACAATTAGATAAATAAACAAACAAATAAATAAAAAACATGAGAATCTGTACCAGATTCTGCTAAATCTGACCAGGACTGTGTGGCAACAGATGGAACAAAATAAATGTAAAAACTTAATTAAAAATTTTAAGTTAAAACAAAAGCACCAAAATGTTACATACATCATTAAAACAAACATCATTTGGCATCATGCATACTTTGGGTAATGACATTTCTAGCAATTTTTCTGTAAATTTCTGTGGGTATAACATAAATTAGCCTACAACTCAGCTGATTTTTCATCTCACCCCTGCTGACACTTCTGACAAGTGCCCTGATTTAACTATTCAGTCACAAGCCTGAATCAGTTAAAACACATTTACATACATACAAACCAACAAACATATCCTCCTGGTTATTAATACAGACTCCAGGGTGCTTTACATTTTTACATTCAACATTCTTGCATACAGGACACATACAAAAATTAAACAAAAAATTCAAAATGAAAAAATGTAACAGCATTTTAGAGCTGAGTTTTTTTCATATGATTGTGATGTAATTAGCAATGCTTCCCTGCAGAATATTTTTGAAGTGGCTTTAAAGTGCTGCTGTACCAGCCTCCTGTGGTTCATGTTTAGCTTCCGATACATCCACAATTTTCCTTCCTCCCACTTTTCCTCTTTAGGTGGTAAGTTCAGCAGAACTTTACTTGGTTTGATCAATTAAAGGGTCAGGTTTATGGTTTAAGTAAAAGAAAAAACTTCATATTCCAGCTTTAATTGCACAAAGACAATCGTATTTGATCTAAAGTTACAGTGTTTCCTGCTATAGAAATGAGAGGATTTTCCACTGGTGCAAAAAAAGTTTGACATAGTTTCAACAAAGAAACTACCAATACATAAGACATGAAAGAAGTGCACGCAACACCCCCCACCCCCACCCTCCCACAAACAATATACATCATTCAATATATTCAGTAGTCCTGCCGTCACTTTTAATCTAAACTGAGACCATAATACCACATGTTTTATCTTTTAGTCTGAGAACATTTCTTTGTGATATGACACAAGAAAACACAGATTATTTAATGCAGAATAAATGTCTGCTGTATTAGCAAGGGGGGATCACCTTGTTGTACCACTAATATCTGTTGTTGCTCCACAAGAGCAAATGTACGCATTTCTGAATAATATACTTTTTGATGCCACTAAAAAAATACTTGAACATGTTGTATAGCTATCTGATAGCCCTTAAAGAACCATAACATGGTCTGTTATTGTTTTTATATTATTCTTTTGTATGAGTGCTGAAATTGTGATTTTTATTATACATTGTTCAGTATCATTTTTAGTTCTTAAAACTAAAGAAATCTGAGCCTGCACATCACTTGTTCTGTAAAAACTTTGCCATTGCATGATCTAGGCAAGTCCACAATGCAACATGCTGGGTCCCACAATATTAGCTTGACAATGACATCAAAATTCTGATGTCATCACTGCAAATCTGCACAAACGATTTATTAAATAGTGCTTCACAGTACATCATAAATATAGATACTGAATGTACAATAATTTTACCATCTTATCAAAAGTCCTGTTATTCTTTACCACTGGTAAAATATATACTGAGCCTTTTACCTGAAGAAGAACATCACAATTACATTTTGTATACATTCTACATAATACATTTTGTACAGTATTTGCATTCATGTTGGCCTATATGCAGAAAAAAAGGAAAGAACAGTGATGTGACATTCTTTAATGATGCAACTGGTGTCAAAACCAGAATAGAGGAAATGATTATATTGCATTGTTTGGATACCAAAGAATATTTTCTTGTGCTTTGATAGAAAACTCAGTTATAACCAACAAGGTGATGTCCCCCTTATGCAACACAGACCCATTAATAGAATGACAAACATGAGGGCAACAGTTAAGATATATGTGATATCATTAGATTCAGAGGGTAGTTGCAAAACTTTGGTTTTCATTTGGCTACTTTGGCCACCAGGAAGTGACATAATATAACTGTGACATGTCCGACTATGACAGAGTAAAATTCACCTGCATGAATCCTCAGACTCTGAATCTGTACATTCTTCAGCACAAATAAGACCATTTTACTCATTTCATATCAAATAGTTAAATATTGACTTATGGGGAAAACTTGTCAAAAAAAAAATTCAATATAAAAACTAGCAGAAAATATACAAAATTGGGGAATTCTACCATGTGTACAGATCTAAATAAAGTTATTCAGAGTGATCTGATGGAAAATGTTATTGTTGAGAACCTTTTTGGAAACAAATTTGCCTTGCGACACCCTGTACCCCTCAGAAATGAATATACAGTCCCGTTTAAGACCACTTCACAAATGTTAAAAAGTCATACTTGCTTGATGCAAGTGTTTCCATGAGGTGAATGGGAACATTTCTCCAAGTGGTGAAGACGCCGCACGAAGGGCATCTACTGTCTGGAACTGGTGTCCATTTTTGTAAACTTTACTTTTTTATTCCATAACCCTCAGGATTATTTAAGAAATTCCAAATGACTGTATTACTGCGTCCGACCTCAGCAGCGAGAGACCTGCTTATGCAGTTCAACAACTTAACCATGTTCATCATGACAGTGTGACTACCACACAGAAAATGGCAATGAATCCACATTTCTTCATATCCCTTTTAAAGGCATGTGGTCCTAAGATTATGATCAGCTGTGAAACTTGTAGCATGTTAAAGCTCCACCTGGAACCTTGTTAAGATCCAAGAAACATTTTTTTATATTGGTCAAGTGGTCTTAAACTTTTGATCGGGACTGTATATATATTTTTTTATTTGCATTGCAAAATCATGACTCAGGTACCAGGCAAAATAATTGTAACCATGTTATGTACTAACTTTCAAGGAGTTTTAAACATTTTGGATGCCTGGTTCAATGTTCACCAATGCTGTGAACATTTCTGAGTTACTCTACAATGAGCAAAGGGCACTTCACACAAAACCACTCTGAACTACTTGATTTACATGTTCACCATTTGAACATTTGAACAACTTGTGGGCTTTTTCTTTAAACACTAAACAGGGGATGTCTAATGCATGTTTATATATACATTATGTATATGTAAACGTGTGCAGATGAGAAAAAAAGAACTTAAATTAAGCACAGAGGTGGAAATAAGTATTAAGTTATCCAGATGTAAAAAATAATATCTGTACAACCTGGCAAATGAAATGTCTAAAAAAAATTACAGCGGAAAAGTGTAGATATATTGCAAAGCATGAGTGTTCTTATTAACCCTGACTAGCTCTACAATCACCACAGCTCATGAATGGTCAGGGTCTATAACACTACAGCTCAGCTTAATGAAAAATATACTGAATATGGTCCCAAACATCTAACATTACAATCCCTTTTCCACTTCCCATGCAGGTAGTATTATCAAGAGAGTCCCTTTTTAGATCTCCCAATCACTACTCAGGTTATGGCTAACTTGCATTTTGGTCTCTGGGTTAGCGAAATATTTGGGAGGAATGATCTTTCTCATATTGACATTAAAGGTCATGAGTGTACATATAGATAACTGTAATTTGATAGATTGCATAGTTGTGAGTAGTGACATTACATCAAAGTAGAACTGCATCCTAATCTTTGATGTTTCTAGATTTTCATTAGGTTTTTACTTTCGTTTTGTGGTAATATACTTTTCTATACAGTAACACTGGTATGAGATTAAATTACACAATCTTTTTTCAATGAAAAGAAGCAAAATCAAAGCCATGACAGAATCCTGCACATGTTTCTGAACTGAAAGCACAGAACTGAATGAAAAAACTTATTTTGCCTGCTACACTGTAGCATTACGGTGGTTCCAGAGACATTCTGTACATAAGCAACAATTTCATGTTCATGATCATAATCAATACAATCTCCAAAGTGGAAAAGAAAAACACTAAGGTTGTATCTCTATATATAACAGACATAGGACATTATGTACAAGCCATATCCATTCAGTATTTGTTTTCAGGATGAACAGTCGGATACATTGATAATATACAGTAAGGCTTTACAGGATGTTGTATTTACATATTCATAAGCCATAATATACAAAGAAGGTTCAGCTTTAGCACCTTAGAGGATGTTGTTCCCAAAAGTTTAGCAGTAGAGCAATACTGGACATCTCCTGTAGAAACATCCTTTCTGAGTTGTGCTGTTTATGTGGTTTTGCAACACATTCAGACTAGTAATGCATTAATTTGCAATGATATCTAGTATTGCTGTACCTTCACCCAAAATACATTGAGAACATTTTACGTAAGTAGTTGTGCACAGGCTGTGCAGCCTCATCTTAAACCTCACTCTCCTCCAATTCATAATAACACTGGAATGTATACTCAACCCTATTTTATGTTACACATGTACACATCTACAGTATTCATATTCTGCATTGACACCTCAAAGAACAAAGAGATAAAAACAAAAAAAACACAAACCAAAAATAACAAATATGTGCACACTGGCATTGTTGTTTGCTGAAATGGTTGCCTTGGCGGTATTGAGCACCGACAATATGAAGGCACCACAAAGTAAAATAAAGAAAATGTACTAATAGACATGGAAATTCTGTGACGAATGCTGCCTTCCATTGTTATTGAAATCCCGCAAGCTGCATGTGTGAGAAAGATTAAGCCCCCAATCTTGCACATCACTGTGCAGCTGAGTGAACGATTCATTGCATTTTACTGCATATTGTCAAGGAAGCCCTTGCAGCCTAGGCAAACATGCAGAATCAGAGCAAAGTATTGAAAGAAACGCCTGAGTACATAAAATAATATATTTATAACTATAACACTGAGGTTCATAAAACAGTGTTAGAATACGGTTATAATCCTCAAGCAGCAGTGGAAGCTCATGAGGATATTGCATTAGCATTCTTCTGCGTATTAATGAATTGGAATTCTTGACTCAGCATAACGAACACCAACAAACCCCACTGTTCAGAAAAAAAGGTCCCGCCCAATAAGAACATTTAAAGTGAGGAGGTTTTGGTGATGAAGGAAAACTGATCACAGTGTATTAGCACCTGGAGAATGGCAGATGCTCCAAACAAACTAGCAGCGAACATATTTTTTGGTAGACTTAACAAGACGTATGTATGTAACAAACAAACAAAAAAAAAACACAAAAAAAGAAAAGAGATGTCATGTTCTCCAGCAAACAACATTGAACCAGAGTACAGTGGATGCACAACATAGGAAGTGAAGTGTTCAGACCTTAAATAATAGAGTTGAGCTTCGGCATTAAAGACATATTCAGAGGTTCTAGATTGTAAATATATGAACGTAACTTGCCACATTTGAAAAGAATCCAAGAACATTTTGCAGTGAAGGAAAAGTACAAGTATCTGCACCAGAATACACCTCAGCCATACACTAATATGAGGGAAAGGCTAGCAGCAACCAGGGAAGGAGACAAATCAAGAGAGTCAGCATACAAACGTTTTGCATTACCACGTTAAATCCACTGCATTTTGACAGACAACAGAGAACATTTACCTCAGCACCACCATGCCCATCAGTAATGCAAACCCTCATAAGCTGTTCCTCAAGCTCCTTTCCAACCCTGGCAAGAACCCTTCACCTCATTGGATGCACCTGCATGGCATCTGGCTGTTAGGATCTTAGCAGGCACAATGGAGTCAAAGACAGCAGTGATCTCCTAATATGGTGCACCAAGCCAACCCTGAAGTGCGCTGCAGCTGGCTGCTAAAGGTTTATGTCTATGTGTAGGTTTATGTCTAAATGTGTGGATATAACAGAAATGAGCCAATTAGCTCATGTTCTTGCAAATAAAAGTCAACCTACAATTATTTCAAAGCCCTCTGTGCCTTTCCACTTCTGAACAAATTTTGACCTATGTTAAAGTGTAGCACCAAATAACAGATGAACTGCTTGGGGGACGGTAGAAAAATGAGTTAACTGTAAGCACCTATTCACAATTAGTTGGTATCAGGTGGCTGGGTGCACCAGTGGCAGAGAGAATTACAGTAGATTACAGTAGAGGATGTGATTTGGCTTTGTATAGTTCTGCTGATGGCAGCAAGCCCTGTGTGCCGTGGGAAGGCGTCCTCTTCTCAGAGCCGATCAGGAAAGTTCTGCGGTGAAACACTGCCGTGGTCTCTTACTCTGCGGGAAACCAATCAGGTATATTCAGGAAAAGATAATGTCTACTTCCAGTTTTCATTATACCTTGGATAAAATTAAAAGTAAAAATTTGCAAAAATAAATTTCCCTCAACTTTATTACTTATCAGTTGTACTCTAACCAAATAGGGGGAAAAGAGTTTTTTATACAGAGCTGGGAAGAATGGAGGAGAGCTACCTGACCATTCTCACAATTCTGCCTTTGAAAAAGGCTTTACTGTGCTTTTATTATCAGAAAAACACTGTGAAAAATACAGATAGTCCAATTGGAAGGAGCACAATGCTTTGAAGTTCCCCACTTTGCCTGTTTGTGTTCAAAAGAGGCGCAACAGACTTCACATAACACTGCGCTCTTCTTACCTCATACAGTGTTCCTGACTTTTTTACTCAGCTTATTGGTCCAACTCTGACTTTGTAATCAGTTTCTCCTGAACACATGTATAACGTTAATTCCAACATACAAATTGGGTGCAAATTGGGCTTCGTGAGCTTTCATAGAAAACTGTGCAACAGTGAGTCAATGAGGTATTTATTAATATTCCAAAATAGTTTCTTACATATTTCTATTTAAGAGAGCTTTAAGGCAATCAGCCAATGAATGCCATTGTGTGATCCGACTGAATGATTGCAGGCATTGGCCTGCAGAGGTCAGTGTAAGTCCAAACAAAACCTGAAACCTTTCAGGACAGATTTAATATTCGGAATTGGCAGGGAGAAAGACAACTAAAAGTAGCTAACAGATATAATGTAAGCTAGTGCTCTATTATCATATTATAGTCAGTTATTCTATTAAAATTGTTTTTAAAAGTTAAAGGCGGTGCTGGCATGGTTGATCTACCTCCATTTTTCCAGTATAATGACTTCAGCTCTTTGTAAACACCATAAGAATATATATATAATACACTCACCCTCTCAGGAGGAAGCAGAATATTTAAGCAGAAATAAATATATACAGATTATAAACTGAAAATTAAATACATAATGATTCTTCACATTTTCAAAGTGGTTATATATATAAAATAACTTTTTTGCCAAAGCTTTAGCCAAAAACAGGCTTTGAAAAAAAAAGAGGACTGAATGCTGTGATAAAAGAAAATGACAATGGAAGAAAAGAGCGTGTTGTCACAGGGAGGACTCATACTGCAGGAGCTCGTAGAGCAGCGGTCCGTCCCTGTACCTGATCCCTACAGCTGTGGGGGTGATGAACTGCAGGATGTTTATAGTCCTTCTCAGGCGTCTGTCCACAAAGTGAGCATCCCAGGCTGGGTAGCGTTTTCGGGGCATGTCAATCTTGATGAGGGGCCCTTCTGGACGGTATCGGCCCAATGGTGTGGTGGGCTCAGGTGAGCGCACCTGAAACACTGGCAGGCAGGTGTCTGTCGCAGAGTCATCCTGCTGCTCATAACCCCCGATTGAGACCCGCGTAGGGGTTGCCTGGGTTGCTCGAGGACCTGGAGTAGGGGCCATGGGCTCAGCTTCTGGCGGCAAGGGAAGACCCCAGAGGAGCTCAGCACAGCAAGAGCTGGCCAGTACCCTCAACCTAGGGCCCATGGGGTGAAGGACTCCATAGTAGATACCCATGAAGACCACCCCTGAGGCAAAGCTTAGGTAGATGCCACAAAGCACTGGTACAGCATATGAGTCTGTAGTGAGTGGGTCTCTGTACGCGTACCACAGACAGGTAAGCACCATATTCTCAGCCAGCACCACAAAGTAATAGATCATCATGCGGTACCGTGTCCTGCCTTCCTTCACATTAAACCAGCAGAAGATGTAGACAATGCCCACCACCATGTTAAACAGCACCTCTTCCCACTTGGACATGCAGAAATCTGTACCTCCATGTACAATCCAGAATGCCATGGCACACCAGTGTACCACCACAAAAATGCCAAAGTAGATGTGGAAGATGGAAGCAAAGAGAGCAAAGGAGAGCACCCTTGAAGAAATAGTGAAGAGCCTCCAAAAGATGTGAATCAGTGCACCTCGATAGCTCATGCTCTTTTTGTCATCTCTGGAGTCCCTTAGGAGCTTATGGTAGGAGGCTAACACCCAGGACAAGGACAGCAGCGATGCTAATAAGGAGAAACCTTAAAGGGACAAGAAGTAAAAATGCATTGAGTACTGCTGGCTACTTACCATTGTGCTGATGTAATCTGTGCAACTATGTTGTGACCTAACATAGTCTCTGAAAACATGCTTGGCTCAGATTACAGTGCATCCGGAACGTATTCACAGTGCTCCACTTTTCCCCCAGTATCCTATGTTACAGGCTTATTCCCAAATAAAATCAATTCATTTTTTACCTCAAAATTCTACACAAAATACCCCATAATAACAAAGTGAAAAAGGTTTGTTTGAAACTTTTGCAAATGTATTAAAAATATAAAACAAAAATACAACATTTACTTAAGTATTCAAAGCATTTACCATGAACATCAACAGTGAGCGCAGGTGCATCATGTTTCCACTGATCATCCTTCAGAAGTTTCTACAATTTGATTGCACACACCTTTATATAAAAGGTCTCACAGTTAACAGTGCATGTCAAAGCACAAATCAAACCAAGAATTGTCTGTAGACCCTCAGAGACATTTTTTTTCAATGCACAGATCTGGAGAAGGCTACAGAATAATTGCTGCAACCACCATTTGGAACCACCAGGACTCTTCCTAGATCTGGCTGCCTGGCCCTTCTGAGCGATCGGGGTACAAGGGCCTTAGTCAGGGAGGTGACCAAGAACACGATGGCCACTCTGACAGAGCTTCAGCATTGCTTCGTGGAGAGAGGAGAACCTTCCAGAAGGTCAACCATTTCTACAGCACTCCACCAATCAGGCCTGCATGGAAGAGTGACCAGACAGAAGCCACCCCTCAGTAAAAGGCATGTGACAGCCAATCTGGAGTTTGCCAAAAGGCACCTAAAAGTCTCTCAGACCATGAGAAATAAAATTCTATGGTCTGATAAAACAAAGATTAAACTCTTTGTTGTCTGAAGAAAACACCAGCACTGGTCATCACACAGCTAATACCCTCCCTGCAGTCAAACATGGTGGTGGCAGCGTCATGCTGTGGGGATGTTTTCTGGCAGCAGGAACTGGGAGACTAGTCAGGGTCGAGGGTATATCAATCAGAGTGAGATAAATCAAAAATGTACAGAGATATCCTTGATGATAAACTGGGGTGAAGGTTCAATGACCCTAAGCACACAGCCAAGATAACAAAGCAGTGGCTTTAGGACAACCCTATGAATGTCCTTGAGTGGCCCAGTCAGAGCCCAGATTTGAAACCTATTGAACATCTCTGGCGAGATCTGAAAAGAGATCTGGTTGTGCACCCCCATCCAACCTGATGGAGTGTGAGAGGTTCTGCAAAGAAGAATGGGGGAAACAACCCATGTTCAAACAAAGTGCTGAACAAAAGCTGTGAATACTTTTATTATTATTTTTAAATAAATTTGCAATTTCAGCAAACCTTTTTTCACTTTGTCATTATGGAGTATTGTGTGTAGAATTTTGAGGTCAAAGATTAATTAAATCTATTTTGAAATAAGTCTGTAACATAGGATACTGTAGAAAAAGTGGAGCGTTGTTAATACTTTGTAAATGCACCGTAAACAATGCAATGGACTCCAGTATAGTCATAGTCCAATCATAGTACATATTTCTAAACTTAGTGGCAGAGTGATAAAGATTAGCTGGAAGTAAACATAAAAGTCTTCTTACACTGCAATGTCTCAGCACGGTTCTTCTGAATCATAATGCAGAGCTGTAGCACCAGTTGGGGAGCGCTCTCCAAGAAGGTCTCCAGCAGTCGAAGCATATTGACGTCAGCATATTCATACATCATAGCCCAATAGAAACGCCGTCTGTGTTCCGTCTGACGGTGGCTCTGAATGCCCAGGTACATAGTGCGGATGTACCTGTTTGAAAAAGAGAACATTTGCCTAAACTCCAGTGTACTTTATCATTCACTTCCACCCTCTGCTTCTATTTTGATTTTCATATCCACTTCACTGTATAGTACAGTGGAGGAAATAATTATTTGACCCCTGGCTGATTTTGTGTGTTTGCCCACTGAGAATGTAATGAACAGTTTATCATTTATGGTAGGTTTATTTTTACAGTGAGAGATACAATATGAAAACGAAAATACAGTAAATCACATTATATAAAATATATAAATAGATTTGCATTGCAAATAATTATTTCCTACACTGTACTGGATCAAGGTAATTTTAGTGTTCTTGCCACCAAAACATGAAATAATGCTCAAACTCTACAAATGCCAATACATATTTCAAATGCTAAATAATTCCTTTTTTTTATTATTAAGGGAGAAAAAAAATCCAAACTTTTATGACCCTATGTGACAAAGTGAATGACCCCCCTGTTAAAACATAACAGTGGTTCAAACCTGAGTACAATATCGCTAGCCACACCCAGGTCTGATTACTGCCGCACCTGTTCTCAATAAAAAAAATCACTTAAATAAGACCTGCCTGACAAAGTGAAGTAGACCAAAATATCCCCAAAAGCTAGACATCATGCTAAGATCCAAAGAAATTCAGAATCAAATGAGAAAGAAAATCATTTAGATCCATCAGTTTGGAAAAGGTTATAAAGCCATTTCTGAAGCTTTGGGACACCAGCAAACCACAGTGAGAGCCATTAGCCACAAATGGTGAAAACATGGAACAGTGTTGAACCTTCCCAGGAGTGGCCGACCGACCAAAATTACCAAAAGAGCACAGAAACGACTCACCCAAGAGGTCACAAAAAACCCCCACAACAACATCCAAAGAACTTAAGGCCTCACTTGACTCAGTTAAGGTCAGTGTTCATGACTCCATAAGATAGAGACTGGGCAGAAATGGCCTGCATGGCAGAGTGCCAAGATGAAAACTACAGATGAGCACAAAGAACATTAAGGCGCATCTCAATTTCAAATACATCTTGATGATCCCTAAGACTTTTGGGAAAATACTCTGTGGACTGACAAGACAAAAGTTTAACTTTTTGGAAGGTGTGTGTCCCATTACATCTGGCAATAAGTAACACCGCAATTCAGAAAAAGAACGTCATACCAACAGTAAAATACGGTGGTGGAAGTGTGATGATGTGGCTCTAATGTGGCTGAACTACAAAAATTCTACAAAGATGAGTTTAGGCCAAAATTCCTCCACAGCTGTAAAAGAATCATTGCAAGTTATCGCTAACGCGTGAATGCAGTTGTTGCTGCTTCACTTAAAAGAATTTGTGTTTACTTGTGTATTTGACTAATATTTAAATTTGTTTGATGATCTGAAACATTTAAGTGTGACAAACATTGAAAAAAAAAAAAGAAATCAAGAAGGGGCAAACATTTTTCACACCACTGTATATAAATGCGTCATTATTAAAAAGATATTATTAAAAAGAAACATTTTGTTGTAATATATACCTTAGTCAATTTTTTGCAAGAAAAAAAGGAATGGCATTAGCTTTCTATAGACATTAATTTGAATTAATATTGAATTAATAGCTAATATTCCAATAGCTAAACAAAACACCTTCTACCCATCCACATTCTGTAAGGAGTCAGAAATTTCTCAGCACCAGCACGTTGCACAGATTGCTATAGCACATCTGACTAATCACCATGCTTCAAAGGCCACTGTTCAAAAGGCATACCTAATATGATCTGCATGACCACATATTTTACATAATCTGGATGATGATATACATGCCAGTTGTATGGTCTGGTAGGTATTTCCAACACACAGTAATCCTATACTTGCAATGCAATGTGGTAAACAGCATGCGACTGCTATTTGACCACTCGGCAGAGCTTGATACCTGTCTAGATGAATGGCTACTCATTAAACTGCTGGAGCACTCCAAAGGGCTTGTGTGTTACCACTGGATCAGCCTCAATAATGGGATATTTTGTTTGCACATTCATTTGAACACAGCCTTCAAATGTATATTTTTTACATTTTAATCACAAGTTATATTATTTAGTTATTCAGCTGGACTAAAACAAAAAGTCCTGAAATCTGTGTTAAGAACCTGCTCTTCAAAGCACATAAACATCTCATTTATAGAAGGCCTAGGGCAGAGCAACTCTAGATGGACATGGGGCACATATGCGAATTATTTATGACTGTGAAATTAGTTCAAGCAGATGGTGATGGGATTTTTTCCATCTTGGCTAAAGATAGACAGATCATAAACAACAGATAAATAAATAAAGCAGATGATGCACAGCTAATGCCCTTAAAGAAGCAGCTTAAGAAAGAAGGTATGAAACATCATCCTACTGAAAGGTTTAAAGTGGTTGAAACATGCAATAACAGGTTTTGCACAGGTAACTTTATTCAATAAATCCTCTTGAATTTTCCATTAAAATTATTCACATATAACAAATGTCAAGGAATAAGCCTATTAATGACTACTTCAGGATAAATCTTTTCTCAGCTTGGTAGGTTTTATAAAATCACCAGTCACACAAGTGGGCTCTGGGCTGCTCAGGGAAGCACTCAAGAACACAGAGGAAATAAAACCTTTAGAGGACAAAGAGATGAGTGGAGTGAACGGAATTTCTCAGGGCTACAGAGTGCATAGAGAAAACTGAGGAAGAGTACTGTAATTGATATGAACAAGGTGAGCAGAGTTCAATGGAAGTCCATTGTATCTGAGAGATCATGGGTTAGTGCTCAGTCAGGTGTAGTCTACAGAACTATATTCTCTTTCATTTCCATGTTGTTTGCTTATTCCAACAAGGGCTTTATAATATAGACAATATACACACACTGCCACTGTTGTCACACGGTCTGTACTTTATTCCCTACTTACGCCATTTATGTACTGCGGTTATACCTTACTTATCACTCATCGCTGACACTGCTGTTCTGTAAAAGTAACATAACAAAGGTGAGTTTCCACCCCTCATTAAATTGCCTGTACTGCATTTACAAGTTGATGCTTTTTTATATCTACTTTTATATTTTTATTTAATTATATATTATATTTTAGCATTGTTTATGGAAACTGCAAACCCAATCTTATTGCACATGTATTATACAGTATTATTCTATTCTACAATATATATTTTTATTATATAATTTTTATTATATAATTATGTAGCTTAATTGGAATGTGCAATGATTTAAAGTGTTTAAAGACTGGAGCTGTGTGCAAGTTTGAGTCTGAACACCCCCGGTTAAATTATCCATTTTGTAAAACAGAACAGAATAGTGATAAAATATTCTCATCAAACCACTTTTTGTAATATGCTATATTCAGCAAATAAAAATTTACTGTGCATTAAATGTGCAGAATTATTCTCTGTAAAGGGTGTATACTTTTCCCACTTAGAAAATCAAGAAAACTTATTATATGAAGGTGGGAGAAAAAAAATCATCATAAGTATTATAATATTTTATAGCATTATACCAATACACTAGAATCACAAACCAATGATTCCATGACTTGTTACAGTTTCTTTTACACATTGCTAATTTCATGTTTATACATATAATGAAGGCTGATACTGTGAAAACAATAAGCGCATGATAAAATGGTCAGATTTTCCAGCAACACTGAAACAGAGTTGCATTGTGTCTTTGTGGACCCTATGGATTATGATGTCTGCAGATGACAATGTGATATGTACTGAGAGTAGGGAGCTGTTGTAAAATACCTTGAAGAGGTGGAGGTATGCTTTAGAGAGGAGATGAATGAAAATGAGTAGGTCTAAGACAGAATACATGAGTGTGAATGAAAGTGAGGGCAGCGGAGTGGTTAGGATGCAGCGAGTAGAAGTGGCAAAGGTAGGAAGGGGGGGTGTTAAATACTTGGGATCCAGAACAGTCCAGAGTACCAGGGATTGTGGAAGAGAGGTGAAAAAGACTAGAAATAATAATAGAAAGAATAGAAGCAGGCGTGATCTGTTACCTGCAAGAATGAAAAAGAAGGTTTACAGGATGGTAGTGAGACCAACAATGTTGTATGAGTTGGAGATGGTGGCACTAAGGGAAAGGTGGACAGCAGATCTAGAGGTGGCAAAGTTAAAGATGCCAAGAATTGCATTGAAAGTGAGTGTATTAGTGTAATAGATGAACAGTTCAAGTTGGACAATTTGGAAACAAAATCAAAAAAGGGTTTGGATTTGTGCGTAAGAGAGACCATTGTGGCGACCTTTAACGGGAGCAGTCGAATGAAGGACACTGAAAAAAAGTTGAACAGGATTTTTTTCAATACTTCCAATTCATATTTTCAATACCTGGTTCATGAGTTTATATATGATACATTAAGTTTCAAGTCATCACCAGGTTAATGCTGTTTTCTATGTGCATTTTGAAGAATTTTCAGTAAAAAGAATACTGTAGAATAAAAATAACAGAAAGGCTAAAATTTTTTCAACACATATACAATTCGAGCAACGGTAAATGCAATGAGCATGAGAGAGAGAGACCAAGAGTAATCAGGAGGCCCCCTGCCTTTACCACTTTCCCCTTCCTCATGTTTTCACGTATTCTGCTCATGTGACTTGTCCAGATGCAACCACTAAAATCATTCTTTCAGCACCATTCTGCCCAGTTCGACAGAAAATCTGTCTTCATTCATAATGCATTTATTACAATGACTTCAATTTCATATGTGAAATCTGGACAGCACACACGACTCTCAATGCACTGTAAGGGGCTACTGTGGTGTGGAAAATAAGAACTGGCAGCACAAGAACAATGGGCAATTCATTTTAGATGCAAAATATTGTAAATGTGATGCAGGGAAAAACAAGTACAACTGTAACACCAGCAAAAACCAAGAGAAATTAAACCCATTTCACATTAGAGATGCTGTGAAAGAAACTGCCAAGGTCAGCTCTTTGGCTAATACTCCAACACCCACAGGAGATAGATTATGGGAACTCAGAAATCAGTACAAAGCGGACCAGTCACTCTCAGCCTCCTGAAAACCCCAAGCTAAAACCAAAACTGAAATACAGACTATATTGCAGTATGCAAATTAAGGTCTGAATAATATAACCTAATACAGCACCATCACAATTAACAAAAACATTTTCTTTGACATAAAAATAAAATCTGGGGTGGGGGGTGGGGGGGTGTTGGGCTGATCAGTAAAAACATGACAAACCCCTCTATCACTCTATCATTATAGTAATCTATAATTTTTAGCTTTTTAAAAGTAGTACCTCCCCTGTCATAAGTATTTAGTCAGCAACCAATTATGCAAGTTCTCTATGGAGATAGTTTAGTGTCAATATTCACAAATATAATTACACGATTCACAAATATAATTCATGACTTACAAATCACAAACCGTTAAACCTGCATTTACA
>JBBIGC010000001.1:31493229-31509590 GCA_037576955.1 Lepidarchus adonis
TATTTGTGAATCTTGTAATTATATTTGTGAATCGTGTAATTATATTTGTGAATATTGACACTAAACTCTCTCCATAGTTCTCCCACTTAAAAAGATGAGAGAGGCCTGTAATTTTCATCATTGCTTTACCCATCCCATTGTCTGATTATTTTTGCCCCAAGAAAATCCCATTGTTTGATTTTTAAAGAATTTATTTGCAAATTATGGTGGAAATAAGTATTTGGTCAATAACCAAAGGTCATCTCAATAATTTGTTATATTCCCTTTGTTGGCAATGACAATGTCAAACGTTTTCTGTAAGTCTTCACAAGGTTGATGAAAATTACAGGCCTCTCTCATCTTTTTAAGTGGGAGAACTTGGAACAATTGGTCGCTAGCTAAATACTTTTTTGCCCTACCGTAAATATATACATATATATATATATAATTAAAATTTTTCATCACATTATGGTTTTCTGTTTTATATAATGATATACCGAGCAGCCCTAACTCACAGCTAACCAAGTCAGCAAAAAAGCTCTGCCAAGATCCCTGCAGGATACATTAACAGGCGTCTCTGTTTGAACTTGGCAGCAAGTTTGGTGAGTCACTCTGCTTATGAAAAATTAACACCCACAATGTTCTTGAATTCTGACTGCCCTCACAAACTCACACACAGTTCTCCCACTCTAAAGAATGGGTGGACATCAATCATCCCTACCTGCACTCATGAAAGAACAGACCAGCTGGCAGATTGGGAGTTCAGAACACACAGTAGGCTGCTGAACTCTGTGTGTGTTTTTGTGCATGTGTGTGGGACAAGACAAGAATATGTGTCAGTACAGCTTTACATATAAAATCCTTACTTTTGAACAGCTTTAGCAGCAGCAAAAAAGAGTTTTAGTAAGAGAGTGCTCTGTTTCACATGCACGATCACATGGACATTATTTTGAATATTTTCAGTAAAATAATCTCTACTTTTTGCTCTTTTTGAGGCAATTTGAGAGCACTTCAAGAACTAGCGCCTTTTTAACTGCAGACTTCATCAAGGGAAGTTTGTCACTCATTTTCACTACTAAGGACTGTTCCACCATAATGAACCAGCAGATTTGTAGACCTGGCAACACCTGTGAGAACCACCAGTGTTTGTTAATATGTTGTGTCCATAGGATTTGGGCTTATTAGCTTTAATTAAATAACATAATAATCAAACAGTCCTGGTGATGCACTGAAAATGTTCAAATGTTTTAAACTTTGCTCACCAAAAGATTTAAATGTTGGCTCTTCATCATTAATAATTAATTTATTAAGCATCATACATTCATAAATTAATGACAGAATATTCTTTTAAAGGCAAAAAAATATGTTTGAGGTGGAAGCTAAGTTCTAGATGGTAAAAAAATAGTAAATAAAAAAAGATAATGTCTTTCTATTAAAGTGAAAGTGACTACTTGTCATTGTGACCTACTGATCCCAGGTGCAAAATCCTAACCACCAGGCCACCACTGCCCCTTGACTGAATTGATATTACAGGCTTGTTACTAAAAATAATGTAGCATTTATTATTGAATTAAATGTTTGAATTATATTTAAACTTGGAAGACAATTATTAGCAGATTTCTGTCCCTTATCGTGAATTAGTAGTGCTGGAAAATATGATATTTAACATTATTGTGATAAATTGTGACCACAATAAGATTTTCTGAGCATTCTGTGATATTATCAGTAGTTAAACACCATTTTATTTCAAAGGGAGCATAGTTACCTTTGTTTAAGTGAACTTATTGTACCTTGACACGCCCCTGGAAACCTTAACAGCTCTATATTGTTAATAACTACGCTGCAGAATTTAAGCTCCTTCCAACATCTGTAATATTCAAGATGAACGTGTACAACATTAGCAACAGCAAAGCAGCACAGGACAAAACTGATGTTTATGGATCCGATTCGAAGAAAGATAAGCCTAATCATTTTTGCATTTCATTGTAGCTAATTTTAAACAAAAAAATTAACATGTAGACGGATGATTGACATTGCTGCGTGACTGAGCAGTGCAGAGCCATTTTCCAGCAGCAAAGAAAGGTTTTTTTTTCTTCTTGCCAGAATATGATTGTGAGGTTATACTTAGTTATACTTAGTAAAGTTAACCATATGCTGCATTTAGACGCGATCAACCGCTTTAATTTAACAATACGCAGAGAGTCTCCATATTTTGGGGCATCAAGGACTACCATGGTAGTCCTCTATGCTAACTGGTAACCGATGCTAGTCCCAAAACAGAACTCTGCCACCGAGTGAGTCTCTGCGCTGGCTGGTTCAGAAGTGCATTTGAAGTTGGGGAGTTACTCTGCTGATGATGCCACTCAGCCGAAGCAGAGGCGAGCACGGGCAAGGTAACATAAGCAATGGCAATTTACATGTTCTGCATTTTATACTGACACGCCACTGATTTATCTTTTCCCTTGCATTGCTTTTCAATCTGATCATTGCTGCAATAAACAGTTGATTTAAATTTCACTTATCATTTGTGCACTGAATTATACTTTTAGTGAATGTGTTTTCATGTTTTTAGATTGAAAATCTAAAAATTGCCCCATTTAAGCAAACCACAACCAATATCAGGTTTGCAAAATCAATGTATAAGTTATTGTTGTGGAAATACGGTAAAGTCCAGTTTGGGACTCTTTAGTGATCTAAAATGGCAAATTAATGGTAATGTTGTCACACGGCTTTTTTTGCTTGCTCTATATCGACTCGTTGGTGTTGTCTGTGCCTTGATCCCGTCACAATGTTCATCACTTAATTGTATAGGTAGAGAACAGCTGGTTCTCGCTGTCTGTTTTAGTATGTGTTTATGCAAAGGTGTGAAATGCAGTAGTAGACTAATCTTCAAAGTCTGAACAATCGAACAGTTCCCAGTTTATATTCAAAAGTATTTGTGCTCGAAATGCCAATCCCTAGCAGAAATACTGTAAACAGTAAGCTCCAGAGTGGATGCACAGTCAAATAAAATTAAAGGGATTCTCCTTCATTGATCTGGTATGGTGTGAAAGTGACTGTGACATCTCTGATGAAAGACATGCATGGCTGCGAAATCCCAAAAGGGGTTCCTGAGTTTTCCCACAAAAGCTTCTTGGGGAGTACTATCAAACAGGCTCTTCTCTCTGTTTCACATCACTGAACAAATACGCAGGGAGAGGAGATGCCTGGCTGGGGACAATATACTTCAGTGTTATGCAGATATGGGACTAAAGAGACATGCTGAAGTCTTTGATAGAATGAAGATGTTCCACTCTTGTTTAATCATTTTATCTTGACAGAGCACATTTTTCAGAACAAGTGAAACATTAACACATCAGGTGGAATTATTTATCATATAAATGCTCTGTATTTGTTTGGGATTCAGTGTGAAATTCTGCAATACATTCTACTGTACTAAGGAGAAGGGGGAATGAAATAGAAACAGACAGTAAGAAAAGTGGATAAATGGAGATATAGACTTACAAGCAGCTGGCCCCATGTTCCACAGGCCACTCTGTCCCTTTGCCCTCTGCTCTGTGAATGACTGTACCCCCCCTTCCCAAACCCAAGGGCTTCTCTCTAGGGGCACCAGTCCATCGGGGCAACTAAAGCAAAACAAAAAGAAAACGATGGATTCATGAAATGAGGATGGGGTGAGGGTAGAAGAACAAACAGCAAAACTAAATTGTGCCAAAATCATTTGATAAAACAGGCACAAAATGAAAATGGTAGTGTGAGATAGATATTTATCATTATAGTGATAAATTACTTTAGTATGTTTCAATATGCCTTTCTTTGCATATCATGGATCAGTGCTCAAAGAAAACTGGCCAGCTGCATGTTTCAGTAAGCGTAATTAGATTTAAAGCAGTGTGTCAATTGAAATATTAAATAAAATTCAGGAGTACTGGGAGTTAAGAATAATAAGAATAAGATTGGATGGTCATCAAAAGCCATGAAAACAGTTACCCTCTCTGGAATCCTTTTTGCCCCTCTCTGTGTCGAGGAAATTTCTTTCTCTGTTTAAGTGTCCTCCAGTGTGTGTTGCTTCGGTGCAGTCTACATCCAAGATACCTGACTAAACTCACTGTATTCCACTGAATGTCTATTTGTGAGATGTCATATTAAATTGGTTGTATTAAATGGAGCTCTGTTACTACCGCCTCGTGAAATGTTATTACAAACATTACATGTGGCCACTGGACTGCTTTTATTTTCTAAAACAAATTTTACACTGCTGACATTTTAACCATGCGCTGCCACAAAGCTCTCTATTTACAGCTCCTAGACAACGACTGACGTAAAACAAATCATCTGGCTTAGACTCATTCACGCTCAAGCTGATTCCAATCATTTAAAAATGCCCTGCTCAGCCCTGACACTAATTATTATTATTATCATATTATTATCATTATTATTATTATTATATGTTTTGGCTCTACTGGTTCTTCTATATTTGAAGAATATGATATGAAATCAGTGAGACCACAGGATTTTAAGAAGGTACTGTACTGTGGTCAAAAGCTCTGCAATATTACCCCATGTCTAGACCCAAACCCCATCTGGTTCCAGTCAATCACTTACTTGTGGGCATGAAGCTGAACTCATTCATCTTGATCATATTATTTATTTAATTAGACTTTACAGCTAGAAGTACAATTAAACTGAGAGATCGGCAAAGATTCAACAAAAGTTTCAAGAGGGAGAAAAACTTGTAAGTCCTCAAGAAAGTCTCTTTCTGTGTGTAACTTAGAAGCTACGCAAGTTCCTTTTCTCAGCATCATGAATTATGTAGAAGGTTGCAATGTTCTAAGATGACCAAACACTGCTCCCCTGCTCTCGTCCTCCCCCACACTTACAGCTCTGGGTTTATTTTAGAGGTTTCAGTGCCTGTTGAGATCAGCGCCAAATGTGCTGATTTGATATTTTATTAATGTGAAGAAATTATAGGTATTTTTTCCTTGACATATTTTTTGTGCCACATAGCACAAAAAATTACAACCCCAACACACTGAACCTGTGATGGCATGGAATGTAATGACGTAAAATGTTTCATGAAAAATAGGTTGCTACACTCCCAGTTATCACGACTGTCTCTGTCTGTAGTTTTTGTGTTGAGTTATGCTTGATGGACCCTGTCAAGGATGAAAAAAACAAATCAAGTTAGCAGTATTAAATGAAAACACAATGTATCCACCTTAACCTTAACCATTTTGAACACACAGAACGACTGACACGGCAAAACATTCAAAAGTGTGGACTCATTTTACTAGCACCTTCATGAAACAAATCCAACACTTTATAAATGTAAAGCACCTGTTTAACTGCTTCTGCAATGCAGCCTTCTAGCTCCAATGCTGATTGACATGAATCGCTTACAGCTAACTTCAAACCAGCTGTTCTGACAGCTAACCAGAGATAACTAATTCTGTATTGGTGAAGGTTGTTAATATTTTAACTGTAGGGTGTATTTGAAAGTATTATTAAAGTTTAAATGCATATAACCAACCAACATTTGTTGACCAGACCATTGGAGTGATTGCTTCACTCACAATAAGCACACAGAAAATAAGCTTGTTATTCATGTACAAATGTAATAATAAATAATTATTGAAAAACTTCATATATTATTTCATGCCATGTCTTTATTGTCTGCACCAAACTGTGGAGGGTAGTGTCACGAAGAGTATCAATAAGCATGTGTACCAATAAGCAGTATAAGTACTGATATCTGCATAGACAATCACATGCTGCTCTTATCATCTCATTAAGCTTAATTATTTGAATGATGAAATTTAGAACCATGATTGGTTGTTTAGAATGATCTAAAGCACCATGTTGCTTATCGTAAATTTGATCAGTTAAGCTCATGCTGCATTATGTGTGGCTTGGAGAGAATGTAGCCATGTAATAAACTTCTTTTCACTTCATGCCTTTCTAAATAAATGGGCCAGAAGTTATGATATACAGAACTCGCTCTTGCATTTAAACACATGAATCTCAGCCATTATTACTAAAGTAAATTATAATAATAATTATTATCACAAATTAATAATCCACTACTGGATCCTTAACTGGTCCACCTTGAACAAAATGGCCTGGATTTAGAATCACAGTGCTGATTTTGTCCATGAGTAAACCATTTTTTTATGTTTGCATTCCCCAACATACCCGCACCATACACAGTGCCTGAAGCTCTCGTCTCAGCCCAACACTATGCTGCGTTTTACAGCCTTGGTTGACAGAGAGGTTAATAGACTCAGGAGGATCCGATGACTTGCTCAAGTGTGAAATAATGTATTGTTACTTTTGTGCACTCTATATTTCAAGACTGTCTCAAGGTGATTTTATTTGTACTGTAGTCAGTATAATCTTATCACTGTATCTGCCCTTGACCAGTGCAGAGGCACTGAATTCAGTGGTTCTTCAAAGCAAAAAAATAATGCAAACTGTAAACATGGGAAGAGCAGCTATGAGTGGGCGGAAGACTGTAGACCAGGGATAGTGATGGTTATAAAAACAAGCTCAATGTTACAGTCAAGCGTGTATGTAGCAGCAGCTGTGCGTAGTCCCAAGGGCCTCTCACACTGCGGTTGAGTGGAGATTGTACAAAGTGTGTGCTGGGGGCTGTGAGGTACTAGTGTTGGGGCTTCAGGTTAGAACAAGTGCTCTAAACGCAAAGTGGGAAATGCAGGTCAGTATGTCAAGACCATGATCTGGGCCCGAATCAACTATTAGTGCTAGTCTACAATGGCTCATTGCAAAGAACATTGCAACAACAACCAACAGCTAAGGAACTGCTTCTTGAAGAAATAGCTTTGTCCACGATTGTTAGGTTCCAACAGCAGAGTAGGAAAGGTTGACTCTCCTCCTCCTCAGAGGCACATTGCACAAAGTAAGAACAACAACAAACCCATGCAGTAAGGTTTTTAAGCAATCTTTGTTTAATCAGAATCAGGATCTTTATTAAACTTTATTAATTTAACACAACAATTTCCCCCCGGGATTAATAAAGTTTTCTGATTCTGATTTAATATTATTTGTTAGCAATATTAAAATATTAACTGGGATTAATTGGATAATTGGAAGTTATTACTGGTTATCAAACCAAGCACTTTAAGTTCATATTCATAAGTTCAGTGCTGTTCATATATATCTGTGTTTATTGTGCAAAAGTTAAAAAGAAGCTAAGAAATCCAAGGGTTTTTAGTTGTGCAGTTGTTTTGCACTCCTATTGCGTATTAAAATGAATTAATAAATTTAATGTTTAACATTGTTTTACAGCTTTATTACAAATGTATTACTTAATACCTATTAAATCTGGAAAAGATTGCACACAAACACAACATAGTTTGTTCAATGATCATGGTTTTCTTCATAGACATGACTATCAACACAGCGGAAACGGCTGATAACAATCCCAGTCTCGGGCTGAAATGTATAGACTAAGATTTAAAATGAAATGGCCACAGTGGATAAATGCTGAGATTGGCAATGGGATAGCAGAGGATTTTCATGCCAGGAGACATTCAAGCCAACCAAACTGAGACAAGCTGGGGACTTGACTCTTAACACCCTAATCATGCTTCATAATTGCTGGCTTTGCCAAGGGCAGCATATGTGTATGTCCAGTGAGCCTAAGTGAAGCTGGCAGGAAGGGAACAAATGTTCTGGCTGAGTCTGCCAGGCCTTTGCTCGCCATGTGCTTGACAGGACAACTGTGGATGAGCAGTCAGAGAGGAAACCTGTCTTTTCATCCACTCTGCAGAAAGCAGCTACGATACAGATAACAACCCTTAACAGTCTGAACTCCAGTGTGGACAGTAGCACATACTGACAGAATATAAGCTAGGACAGCAGTTCTCAAACCGCTCCACAGACAGTTCACATTTCTGCTCTATCCTAATGTGCTGGGAGACGAACTGGAGCAAAAATGTGGACTGCCTGGGGGTCGCTAATGACTGGTAGGAAAAACATACAAGGCTGTGTCATTTCATACCATCCACAATGTGCTGCCCATGATAAGAATTTGTCATATCGTGATATCAGGGCTTCAGACTGTGACCAAATGGATTTTGCAACCAAAATTCAAGACAATGTTAGTACACATCACACATACTCAGACATGTGCAGCTAGTAAATGTGTTGTTTTTAAGTGGATGGGAAAATGTAAAAATCTGGAATCTATTGCTACAGGTGACCAATGTGAGTGAGAGGGAATAGTCACTATAAGTGGCTAATATGAAAGGGGGAAGGTTCAGGACTGGAGTAATTTGATCGTGTAGCCTATCCACAGATAACTGAAGAAGGAGGTTTCACACAAAGCCTATAGATATTTCACTTGTACCACGTGAGATCAGTGAGCAATGGTTAAGCGAACAATTGACCCATACTTTCTCCAGGTAATCCCTGCGTGGTAAATCCTGGCTTAGGTCTAGAAGATAAATCCGAGTCAGATCCTGAGGAAACAGGTGCGTTAAAAAAGGCAGAAAATACAGTTTTCATGACAAATGGCTGTGTGAATTTACCTGGCTATGGTTCTGCAAAGACAATCATTCCAGGAACTGTAAGTTCTGTTGTTAATATACGCAGCACGCGGGTAACACGAAATTTGCTAAGTTACTGGTACAACACAATGCAAGTCTAAAACATAATATATGCTGGAACCTGTTCACAAATGGAAGTGACTTCCCTCTCCCAACTGTCTCCAGGATGTAAAAAATGGCTAATCAGAGCACAGAAGAGGCCAAATGAATATTAAAGTTTTTCACTGCAAAGCAGGAACGGCCATTTACCAAATATAAAGTACATTAAGATATAAAATATTAATAGCAGACACACCAAAATACACGTAAGATGATGATGGGTGCTTCATGTCAATTATGATTAATGGGGACGTGGATATCTCTACAAAGATACACAAGAATCCTGCAACAAGGGAGACCGCATCAAAGTGCCCCATGCACAAAGTTCATAAAGTCTAATTGTGCAATTTTGAAAATGACAGAAAATGTGAATTTTTGCATCACAGTTATGCTCCTAAGGTTTTCAGTTAGAAGCCACTGTGCTCCTAGTAAATAAAGTTAGTCTGGAGCCCCATTACTGATTATGTGTTCACATTTTTCTGAATCTCATATTTATTCTCAATATTTGCACATTTATGGAAGAAAAGTGTTTTACATTTCTGTTTGTTTTTTTTCAGGGGTTAAGCTATAAATCATGTGACTACTGGTGTTTGCAACTTCACTGGTATTTTAATTTGTAAATAATCTCTGTTCTACTTTAAATTGTATGTAACTAGTATAGTTTAATAAGAATTTGATGGTCATGATTCACTTTTACTGTTCTAGATAAAGGATTGTGTTTGATCACCTCTCAGTACTGTTTGGCCAAGAACATAATGTTGAAATGTTTATTTTATAATTATTTATGTAATTACTGCAACAATACCACGAGATCCTATAATATAATTTCAAGTCTACATCACCCATCCCTAATATAAATGACAACTATGGATGCTTCACTTTCAACATGATTTTACCATGACTTTGATAAAACTATGGTATTAAAATTGAGGCTCTAATTGAAAGACAGAGCAAGGCTCAGAAGAAGAATTGGGGAAACTATCAAATTGCATTTTAACTAGTAACTTCATTGCCATTTAAATGCAACTATTTTCTTTAAAATTATCTTTTTTTTCACATGGCCCCTTTTTTTGCCAGAAACGTCAGATGTACAGGCTTAAGGATTGCATGTTATATGTAATGTGTCACAGCATCAATTCTCAAGCTCGGCATGATTAGTTATCATTACTATTAATAAATGAATCCAATTACAACTTTTTAAAATTGGATAACATGGTAATTGTAATGAAAATTGCAGGCCTAGCAATGTGAAATGTTAACTCTGTCACACAGTTCAGCCCTAGTAACAAGTAAGCCTAGAAAGCAGTTGTCCTGTTAAGACTAGACGTCAGAGAGAGAAATCAGATTTTTCAACACCTTAGAGAACTGAAAATCAAATAACTGTGACACTGCTGTGCAAAAATCTGACAACATGCAATGGGGACATGTGACAATGCATCCCGTAGAAAAGTGTTATTATGTTTGATGTAACTTCATTGTTTATAGTATTTGACCAGTGTGAATCAACAGCCAAGTACATTCAAATTGTACAACCCCCCTTGTCCCAGTTCAGTCTTATTTTGTTGGATAATAATCATTCGTACTAAATTAGTTCCTGAGGGAAAATCACCTAAGACAGAGAGAACACTCACACAGAGCAGTGGGATGCCACTGTAGTGGTGCCCAGGGAGCAGTAGGGGTTAGGTGCCTTGGTCAAGGGCACTTCGGCCTGTAGGTTGGCTCCGGGTATCAATCCCATCGGTCAAAAACGCAGTTCTCTAGCTATTAGGCCATGATTGCCCCCATAAGTCTCAGACTATAAGCCCTGAACAGTCTGTTCAACCAAATTGTGAATGAACTGTATGGTTCCACTCCTACCCCAGATCTTAAAGATATACCTCCATGAGAATTTTGCTCCACACAAACCCCATAACACTGTTGTAAGTATTTCTGCTGATTGAATCCATGTTGAATCATAATTTAAGGAACACAGCTCACTCAGTAGAAGCACTGAAAACTGCAGGCACTGAGGAAGAACATCTTTTGTAGGACACGTGTGTCTTAGTGACTCCTCCTTGAATACTCAGCCGAAGGACATGATGTTCTCAATAACAGCTCCATTCTCTATGGAGGAACATATGAACTGTTCCTGTGTGAGTTAAATCCTGTGTTTCTCTTTGGGTGGTGCTCTGCACATGTTCCTATACAAACATGACACACTCACACACACCCCATTCATGTGAAATCCTCCTGACCTTGAAGCAGCTTGGTGGGCTTGGTTTTGGAGGTTATGCTGAAACTGAAGCCCATCAAGAAAAGCCTTCAGCCCCTTAGAGGAGCACAGAAACCACCACTGACTCCACCACCCCCTCCACCTTGTGTAGAGGTCATTTAAGTAAATGTTCCCTCCAGCTCCATCGATTTCACCGTCAGAATGCAGCTACACAGCGACCTGCCCATAGGAAACAACTGGCGGGCAACGAGGATGATGATGGGCCTGAAAACATCAAACGGTTGTAGCGCCTTCTCCAGCAGCCTTGCGCTCCTGCGGGGATACTTTACGATTACATTCGACCAAAAAGGAGGAGTCAGACAGTCCATACACGGGGACAGCGAGCTCCAGATGCTGAGACTGGGAGCCATGCTGGACCAGTCCATGCAGCAGAGCTGAAACGCGCCAAGAACAAACACAACGACCTTCTTCTTTCCTTCTCCACGACCGAGTAGCTTAGATGAGATACTGAACACACGTGGTGTGGCAGCTGAACACCCAAACGTGTACTGTATCAATAAATTCGGCCATTTCAGACCTGCTCTGTGGAAATGCTGGTACAAGTTAACGCCTCCAGGCTGATCCTGTATCAGCTCGTGGCTGTCGTTCCAGCATGATCACTGGGAGTACCAGGGTGATGTCAGGTGTTGGTGCTGGTAGGGCGCGCGCGCGTGTATTATAATGTAGGTGAGTGAGTGAGTGCGCGAGCGTTACGTCGACAGCAGCATCAGCATCATCAGCTTCCCCTTATCCAGCCCCAGCCTTACCTCCACACTTGGCCCAGCTGAAGAACGTGCACCGCGGCGTGCCAGACCCACACGGCGATATGGCAGCAGCGATCCCGGCCGTGCACGCCCGCCCTCCGGCTGAGCCCTTCCACCGCCCCGAGCCCGCCGCCCGTGTAGTCCTGCACGAACCACCTGAAGCTGAGGATCTGCACGAGCACGGAGGGCACGAGCACGAAGAAGAGCGTGAGCCCGCACCACAGGTAGTCCCTCCGCGCGTAGTAGTCGACCGCCAGCCACACGTCCGTGCCCACGTCTCCGAAGAAGACCAGCATCGCCAGCACGATCCACAGGCAGTCCAGCCACAGGCGCTCCTCTCCGGGCCGCGGGCGCGCGCCTCTCCTTCTACTCCTTCTCCCGCGCGCCGATAGGCAAGCGCTCCGGCAACCCCAGTAGCACGACGAGGAGTTGCAGCAGTGGCACATGTGAATGGCCGCGCTGTCCGCTGGCTCCTCGTCTTCCCCGGTCAACGCCGCGTCGTCCTGCTCGCGCAGCTGGGCGAAACCGGCGACGACCCCCACGCCATCGGATTTCGCTGCCATCTTGCGCTCTCAAACGCTTGGTCCCCCGCCTCCAACCCCCAAACACCCCTCTTTCCGGGGGGCGATGACGTCACTTCCCAAATACCTGGACTTTGCACCCCCCCCCTACACACACACACACACACACACACACTAACACACACTGGGCTATGAATTTGGAAGCTGCTTCATCAGTTCATGCGTATGAGCAGAAGCCGCTCTGTCCGAGACTGTGCACCTGGTGGTGACGCTTGTGCAGCTCAAGTTGTGACATAGTTCCAGCTTTGCAGTGGTCCTCATTGTAACACTGTAGCTCCATAAAACTTCACTGAGTTCATTTATTTCTGTCTATTTCTACCCCAGGTGTGTGACACTGTCTGCTTGTCTAATCCCAGTTGATTCACAGTATTATTCAGGCAGGACTGCAAGGCCAAAACAAAAAGGTTGAGATCCCAGAAGAAATTTCTCATGTTACAACTGCACAGATAAAAAGGCCCCAATAGACAAGAAGCACTAAAAAGATATAATATAAAATATAAAAATATACCAATATAAAAGCTACTAAACACTTGTTAAGGATATGATCTGTGCTGTATAGGCGATATGCTTTGGTGGGTAAGTAGATTAGATTTAAAGACTAAATATGGGGCAGATGATCAGTCAGATACAACGTTAAATAACACAATTAACTGTAATCTGAAATATGTTCATACCTCACCAAGCCTAAATATTGCCCATCATAATAATATTGCACACAGGAAAGAGTTATTACTTTTTTCTGTCTGTTATCACTCTCTGGTGTTGACCAGAGGAGGATGGGTTCCCCGTCTGAGCCTTGGTTCCTTTCAAGGTTTCTTCCTAAAATTAGGGAGTGGGGGGCTCGGACACGGATTCTATAAACTCTGTGAAGCTGTTTTGTGACAACGTCAATTGTAAAATTAAAATGCTGTATAAATAAAATTGACTTGACTCTTAATGGACAGGGTGGATTTCTAGCAATTCAGCTCACAAAAGTTATCAAAACTGTCCACCACTCTGCTATATTCCATCTTGTCCCTAAATGTTTTGCTGCTGAGCACACTGCCGCAATCCTGCAACAGAAAAATCAAACAGAGTGAACCTTTGTGTTCTTCCTGTCATGTCTATTTGGCTGTAGACACAGTGCAGCAGGTAGATGATGGCATCATCCTGATACTGGACTGGCAGGCAAACTGACTGGACAGATTAATTTGCCTGATACTGGACTGCTTCCAAACCTTTCAGCTGATTTATGGAATCTCCACAGCTAATGATTCCAGTATCCTGTGTGTGACTTTTGGCCACTTTGTCATTTTATCACCCAGTCTTTCTGTAGAAGGATGGTGTAAAACAAAATCGCTGTTCTTGACTGTGTAATGTTGATGTTGCGTGTTGATGTTCTTCAGGAGAGGTCACGTTGCCAACTAAGAGACAGCAACTACAGTTGCAAAGTAATAATAACAAAAATGTTTACAGTATAGTTTGAAGTTTTTTGGAAGGGGGATTCTCCTAAGAGGGGATCCCCAAAGAGAATGTTAGGATGAAGTGCAGAGTTTCAGCTGCTTCACCAGGGGTTTGATACCATTTTAATGTGGTATGGCATTAGCCAGCTGTTACTGTCATGTGTATTAGGTGCCACAGAGTCTGGGTGGATCAGAGATTGGAGCGTAATTCAGAGAATGATGGTTGTTTCATACTTGATGGCAGTGATAAGACGTTTTGTTTAAGATAGAGCAGCTTTGAAGCCCTGTGCATGATGATTTAGGAGAATACAGCTCATAGTGTGTCAGTCTGTAGTGGGGTCACATGGCCTTACATGGTTTGTGACCCTAGAGTCACCAACTCATGTTTTTATTTAGAATGGTTCTGCCGGTTCTGCCGGTTCTGCTTGTTCTGCTGGTCTTGCACTTTATAATTCTCAGGAATTTATGGGCATATTTCACCCAAGGTGCCATGAGAATAATAAAGAAAATTTTCTATGTGCCTTAGTTTTGCTTTGAGTACAGAATGGTGTTCTTGCTCGTAGACATTAAAGGGTTTGTTTTCTAGATATTCAGATGTTGTGCTATAGAACTATATGAGCTTTTATTATTACGACCAGTCATTTTAATAATTGGTTCATTTACTGGAGCTGAGGCACAAAGTGTGAACTTCACACTCCCTTTTGGTGGAGTAATTGCTGAAAGGAACGTGGCTTATATACATCCTGTCTGCAGGTCTGTAGTGTTTAGTCACTGATTTTTCATGATTTTTTTCTTTTTCATAACACATGACAATACACATGACAGGACAGACACAGAAAAACCAAAACAAACCATACAGCAAGGACAAGAACCAAGGGACAGAGACACACAATGTAACAGTGGAAATCCCTGGCCATTCAACATATTCTGTTCATTTTCTATGTAAGCATGCACTATGTGAAACAATAAAACACAAAAAGTGGCCTGTGCAAAAGTTCTAAACAAACAAATTTAAACTAAATGCTAAAAAATGCAGAAATGCGATATTAAATTATATTTAAGTTGTTATTTTCATATGAAAATTTGTAAAACATGTCATTTGAGTGTTAAACCATTTGTGTACGACTGTATGATTATTATTTACATCCATTATCTTCTTGCTATTTGTGTCTGTTTTTTTTTTATTTTTTTACATTTTAATCAATTTCTACAGATTTTCACAATCCTGTCTTGACTCTGCTGATAAATCAATCAACAGATTTATTTGGATTTACTCAGCACTTTGCTCCATGTTTCAGTTTAATTAATGTCCCAGGCAGGGCTGCAGTCTCCAGCTCTCTGAAAAAAACTAAATCCACAGCAGTTCCTTTTTCACACATGGCAATTGCCAAGATTAGCTCAGTACAATCATAACCCTCTGTCACAGAAAATGATTAAAGCCCCTGTCTTCAGTATAATCCTGCAGGACACACAGTGAACAAATCCTGACAAGACACATAGTAAGGGCCTATCAGCTACTTCCCTTATTAACTTGACTGAACTCCAGGGGGACACAAGAAAATGAAGCAATATTGCTTAAAATCATTGCGATGTCTGTACTGCTCTCACGAATATATTGTTTGGCGATAACACACCAGAAGGATGGACATCTGACTGTATGAGCTTGTTGGACATCCTATTCCAAAATCATGGGCATTCACATGGAGGTGCCCCACCCTTTCCCATTTGGCACTAGAATAACCTCATTCTTCTGGGAAAGATTTAAGAATAAGTCTGTGTGTGAGTTTATGTCCATTTAGGTAAAAGAGCATTTGTGAAGTCAGACACTGATGCTGAATTAAAAGGCCTGGCATTCCAACTGACGCTTCATTCCACTCGCTATGTAATTTGTGTAGCATTTGGTTCATCAGACTGCCAAATAATAAAACGTGTTTCATAATTACAAGGAACATATTTCCACTGCTCCACAGCCAGCACTTGGTACTGTGCATAGTGATCAGTGATCTCAGTCTTGGCCGCATCTGCTTGGCCATGAAAACCTCCACATGTTGCCTCCATACACAGACGGGAGCTCGTCTATGAGATTTTTTTTACATGTTTCATGCTTCAAGACCCAGCGATTACTCTTACACTAGTCTACACAATTTTGTGATGGTAGATGTTACTGCTGTTGGTTTCCCATGCTGTATCTCCAGTGTTCTTCTAAAGATGATCCACTAAATGTGCATTTTAGATTCAAAAATTGACCCTGTATATTCTGGTGATGTTACTTATTTTCATGAATAGTAGAAAGATGCAGAGTAAGGAATTATGGAAAGCCACAGCTGTTGCCTGATATTTTACTTGGTCAGGAACCTGAAAAGACCCATTTGACTTCATGCAGTGTCTACTGAGACTGCATCCCTGTGCTTGATTTTACATATGTTTTAGCAAGCGTTATAGCATTAGAAGTAGCTCTTTTCATTATGACAAGCTTCATTTTGACATCACTACAGTAACAAAACCTGTTAGACACACAGTGTGGGCAGCAAGAAGAACACAGATCTTGTACACTGACCATCTGACCTACAGCCTAAATATGGAAGAAATCCCTCTCCAAATAAAACTACTGTGTGTGTGTGTGTGTGTGTGTGTGTGTGTGTGTGTGTGTGTGTGTGTGTGTGTGTGTGTGTGTGTGC
>JBBIGC010000001.1:31521458-31547980 GCA_037576955.1 Lepidarchus adonis
GAAAACTCCAAACGCTCTCACTCACAGCGTGCAGCAGTAACGAGCCGCACCTGCAACCACTCTGACATGCGCAGATTCTTTCACACACACACACACACACACAATGTGTTGCGCAACGCTGAGACGTTTGGTTTTTTTTTAAAAAAACGAGCGGATGAAGAGAAATCCGTGCGTTTTACACTAAATACACAGAAAATATGCAAAGCAACATTGCAAGTGAGTTCAACAGCAGGGTAAGAACCCTACTGTGTTTTGAGGTTGGTTTTTTTTTGGAAAACAAGACATCATTTCTTATGCTATTTCATGTGTCTAGTAAATGTTTTAAGATTTAAGATTTTTTAGGTATTTGGACTGAAAACAGGAGAAAACCGCAGAGTTAGAAAAGCATTTGTTGCAGTGTATATTCTGTACTTTGCACCATATACGTTATTACTGACAAATATATTTGTGTGTGTGTTGTACTTTTTAATTTAATTTAAAGGTTTTTTATAGCACTTGGTCATCTTAAGCTGTGTTTAAATGTGGTGTATAAATAAACCTTGCGCTTACTACATTGATGGTAATAATTTAATGAATAAGCTTCAAGTGAACTTGAGATAGTGTGTGTGAGTGTGTGTCTTGTCTGTAATTGCTCTTTTGGGAGACTTACCTTTACACAACTAGTAACTAAAACAAGTATGTATGTATTTAAGTATGTTTTTACACACATTCATTCTATCTTTTTGATTCCAGAAAAAAATCAGCAAACCATGAGAGTATTCTTCATGGGAAATGCATCATGTTTACCACAGAAAGCAGCTGTCTTGACAGACAGTTTCCTCAACATGCACCTCACTGACATGAGGCCTCAGTCAACGGCTTAACTAAAATGAACCGCACCTTGAACCCTGGTTACACTCTGCTTTATTATTTTTATAACAGCTGAAGAAGCGACATGTTTGTGCACTTTCTAAAGATTTTAGTTCTGTTTTTGAATAAAAGGTTTGAAACGAATGCTTTTCTTGTTTTTGTTGTTTATCCGATTAATCAATTAATAAAAAAAGAATCAACAAATTAATCAATTATTAAAATAATCGAGTACTGTATCCAAGCATATTCATAGAAAGTTGAGTGGAAGGAAAAAGCAAAAATTCATTCAAGAATTTAGGAGAGCTTCACAAGGAGTGGACTGAGGCTGGAGTCAGTGCATCATGAGCCACTACATACAGACGAATCCGAGACATGGACTACAAATGTCACATTCCTCGTGTCAAGTCACTTCTGAGCCAGACACAATGTCAGAAGTGTCTTACCTGGGCTAAAAAGAAAAAGCACTGGACTGTTGCTCAGTGGTCAAAAGTCCTCTTTTCAGATGAATTAAAATTGTACATATGATTTGGAAGAACACAGAGTGAGGAGGTACAGAATCCATGTTGCTTGAAGTCCAGTGTGAAGTTTCCACAGTCAGCGATGATTTGGGTGCCATATCATCTGCTGGTGCTGATCCACTGTATTTTCTGAAGTCCACAGTAGGGGACTACTCATTTAAATATCGATATTGCCGCCGGTGTATCGATTATCGCAACGCATGAGCAAGGACGACGATATATCGCAATATCGATATTGTGGCCCACCCCTAGTCCACAGTCAACACAGCCATCTACCAGGACATCTTAGAGCATTTCATGCTTCCTTGTGCTGACAAGCTTTATGGAGATGCTGATTTCATTTTCAGGCAGAACTTGGCACCTGCCCACACTGGCAAAGGTACCAAACGCTGGTTTAACAACCAGGGTGTTACTGTGTTTGATTGGCCAGCAAACTCCCTTGACCTGAACCCCACAGAGAATCTATGGAGTATTGTCAAGAGGAAGATGAGAGACACCAGACCCAACAATGCAGACAACCTGAAGGCTGCTATCAAAGCAACCTGGGTTTCCATTACACCTCAGCAGTGCCACAGGCTGATTGTCTCCATGTCACGCTGCATTGATGCAGTAATTCATGCAAAAGGAGCCCAACCAAATATTGCAAGCATAGGAATAAACATACTTTTCAGAAGCCTGACACTTCCGTTTAAAATATCCTTTTTAATTTAATTCTGAGACAGTGAATTTCGGATTTTTTTTTATCTGTAAGCCATAATCATCACAATTCAAAGAAATAAAGGCTTCACATATTTCACTCTATGTGTAATGAATCTATATAATATATGGATTTCACTTTCTGAAAGGAATGTCAAGAAATATTTAACTTTTTCATATGTAACTTTTTTTTAGGTTTAAACAGTAGTGTCTAACCTTCAAGCTCAGGGAGGAGCTCTTTAGTCATATTTGCTATTTGTGCCACTGCAGACCATGGAAGCCCACGCTTTGCAGAATACATTACACTCTCATACACAAACTCCTGGTGCAAATGTTGTCTCTGGTCGTCGCCATCAAACTCCTTCCACTGATAATAGCTGCCCAAGCGCCGAATGCCTTCGTCCCTCTACAACAAAACGGAGCACGAAGACAAGTAAACAAGAAAATAGGAGCAAGAAGAGAGCAGATGCTCGCTTTAATTGTCCTTATATGAAGGAATCTGCAGACGGTTTTCTCTGCGTGAGCTGTCGGCTTCTACAACCTTCCCGGTTTTGTTGAACCAACCGGAAGCAAGATGGCTCGTTTTTCTGGACCGTTTGTTTGGATCAACTGCAATTGTTTGTATAAAGGTAAGTGCCCCCTTCTCAACCAAGTCTCTATCGACCACAATTTCAGGTTCGAATGCTTTCCGTGGTGCGGAACCTGTTGCAGTACCGTTATGTGCATTATGTGAAACACAGCAGCGGGTTTTGAAAAGTGAGTGCTGCTAGCACAGAGCGGCGGCATTAGCAAGGCCTCTATACAAGGTAAAACACAGCTAAACACAACCGAGCACCTCAAACGCTGCCTGTTTTTCACTCGTTCATTCAGTCGTTCGTGCGACCACAAACCACTCCACCGAAAAATTGACTAGGCTCATAAAGAAGTGGCCTGTTTAAAGATTATGTAACCCTTAAGGTAAAATGACAAAAAAAACCTGAAGGACTTCACCTCGAATGTCCATAACCTCTTCAACATGCTCTCTACTGAGTCCGTTGCCATGGCTGCTGGCGTTGTTAGGGCGTGCTTGTTGCTACGTGATGTGCGCACACGCACGCGCTCTGGAGAGCTGAGTTTCAGACCTACATAGATTTCATTAAAGCGTGCCCGCCCCCTCGGCCTTTTATAATGTACTAGGTCACAGCAGGGGACCACCCTGTACCACTGTCAGTCATAATCCTAACGGTGGTTTACAAATACTAACAACACCAACAATATAAAATATAATCATCATCATCATAGTAAAATAGTGGTGGTAGTGGTAATAATAACTGTAATTTTTCTAGATTTCTTCTCTTTGACACTATAGTGTGTGTGTGTGTGTGTGTGTGTGTGTGTGTGTGTGTGTGTGTGTGTGTGTGTGTGTGTTCAAAATCACAGTTCAGTACAAGTACATACAATAATTGATCCCTGTACTAAAAGAAAAAGGGGTAAAGTGTAACAAAAGTATTTACCCCCTGAACTGTATGAATGGTTGCTTCTTTATAAAACATTAAAAATATATTAAAATAATAATTTATAATCAAATATTAAGTATAAGTAAAACATTATGTATATTTTATATATGGTAAAGAAGTTCAGTGCTACGGCCAATGAGTGAATCACCTCAAACTATTCATGTGCATTAATTATCTAGCGTTTTCATTTTGCCTCAAATATTATTGGCAGGTTCATTGACCTGGACGTGTGCTAATCTGGGGCCTTTTCAAACTGGCAATGATGTGAATATTGTTGCCTTGAACCCAGACAACATGCCTTGTTTGTGGAGAACCAAGAGTTAATATCTTTTGGCACAGATGGCTGAACAGTATAATCCTCTTTCATAGTAGTTACTCCTCCTCCCTGTATGGAGGTCTGCATACATTTGACAATTAGCCTAATGGATTGAATGGTGACAGAATGGAAGGTGCAATATAGAACAGTGTCATCTCTCCAGTGGAAATCTGTGGGTGTTGAGTGGCACTCCACGAGGGGGGTGACGCCATGCTGGACCTGCTGCTGTTTCATCTTTACCTGCTTGTGCGAGAGAGAACAGCCATTTTAAGTGTTGCTGAACCTGCTGAAATGGCTTACAGGATTACTTTATAGGCACTTCCATAGTTGGAGTCTTTTTGGCATAGCATGCTGTGATGAGGAATCCATGTCCAAAGGGTAAGCTGCTGATCTGTGCAATGTTGTTCGGAATTAGAGTGAGAGAAGGTAGGAGTAGGGGTACAGGGTGAAGCTCCAAATGGAACGGGGCCTAGTTAGTCATAATTAAATCTGTGATTTACAGGTTGGATGTTTAAATATATGCAATATGAGAATAAGTCACCTTGAAACATTTTAGAAATCGTCTGGCAGACTCAACGGTTAGTGTCATAGTGAAGTAAAGCTTCTGAATGTCAAACTCGACAGGGCTGTCCTAGAATCCTGTGAGCTAATTAGGCTTTACACTGGCCGAGCAGGCGCTTACGAACTAATGAAGCATGCGCCACAATATGGAAGCCGTTGATTAAAGCAATCATATTCTTTTTGTCATGTTGAAATACTTTAAACATTCTTTTAAATGGTTTCTCTGTACTGTCTGTATATAACAGCATAACCTGGGGATGAACGGAATAAATTAACTTCATTTATCTGTTAATGTATATCACAGCTGAGTTATTTACCTTTAAAGTCGTCTGTACAGATAAAGCCATAGATCTCATAATGAAGCAGGATATGTAACTGTAAAAACAAATGAAAGTAATCGTGAAAGTCTGCTAGAGTGTCTCTAAAGATTTCTGTATACTCCTAATGTATTACAGGTGTGATGTGTCCCTTGAGGAGCTATTATGCCTTTCACCTCACTTTCCAGCAGACAGCCTGTGGGCCCTAAAATGCTTCTGCATCAGATTAGTGATATGCGTGTCTGACAGAGCTTCACAGCAGACTGCTCCCTGTGCTCTCACAAGCTTCTGCTTGAGTTTCTGATAGCTGGAAGACAGCAGTCGTGTGAATAACCTGCATTTCATTGGCCTCTGATGTACTGAGGATTGACTAAGTATGGCGTTTGTTTCACTATTTCCTCTATTAATGTTTGTCACAAGTCTTTTTTTCTTTAGCCAGAAAGGCCTGTGAATTCAGTGATATGTGTTATTTTTTAACAGGGATTAGTGGCCCAATGAGAGCTCCCCTGCTTCCACCCCATCAGTAGACACACACAAAATGTGATAACAGGTTAACAAGGGGTGATGTACTGTGGATATTTTGCTAACAAGGGAGATGTCACTTCTCATCACCTCCCTCGAATGCATGAACCTGTGATTGGTATTGCATTAATTTTCAGCTTCAAGTAGACACAAGAGGATTTCTTATTCACATTAAGAACTTTGAAATGACGAAGCTAGAAATGTTCTAGAAATGTTGCTCTGAATTGTAATTACACATACTTTTCAGCAAGTGTTTCATGGAGGTAACACAGGGTGACTTTGCTTAAGAGTCCAGAGGATGTGCTGGCTTTGCTAGAGATTAGGGTAAGCCACTGTCTTGGCAATGCAGGGGTGAGTTAACAGTAGCACACGTTATACACTTTATAAAGGACTCTACAAACATTCTTTCTTTCTTTCTTTCTTTGCCTTATTTTTCTTTCTTTCTTTGTCCTTTTTTTCTTTTTCTTTCTTTCTTTCTTTCTTTTTTTCTTTCTTTCTTTTTTCTTTCTTTCTTTTTTGCCTTATTTTTCTTTCTTTTTTCTTTCTTTCTTTCTTTCTTTCTTTCTTTCTTTCTTTCTCTTTCTTTTTTTACTGTTGTCAGAAATGCATCATAAATGTTCACATATTGAGGAAACATTATTATAGTATAATAACTGTTATAATTACTACCTCTGAAATCGTTCACTCATTGAGTTATAAAAGGACACTGTAGGAATTCTCAGCTGAGGTCAATGTCTGGTGCCCTAAAAATTGCATTCTGATGTAACCCCTGAATATGGCCCAGAACTATATACAGACACTCCACACTTTTGTACAACTAATCTCCTCTGTCCAAATACAGCCATTCACCATTTACCTGTGCAGTGCATATTGAATTCACATTGAAAAGCTATAAAGCTCATAGTGAAGAGAAGGTCATGCAAATTTTGCAACTTCAGCAGTAGTTAATGCTTCAGCATTAATGAGCAGTGACAAACGTTTTCCTGAGCTGTTTAAAGGATGTTTCAGAGAACCAGTCTCTGTCCTGCCAACAAGCTGCAAATGAATAGCCATATCTGTAGTAAGAATTGTAGTTGATTTGCTGTAAATACAGGTTAGAGCATGGATTTTTCACAGCTTTATCTGCTCTGTTTGTATCTCTTTGTGCCATTTGGGCCTCCCTGTGCTGCGTCTAATGTCCTCCTAGTTTTCAGTGGATTCTCAAGATGATTAAAGGAGCTTTTCATTCTATCCTTAGCTTCCAAAGGACATGATTAGTGGCTAGACCTGTTGTGGGAGGGCTTTTGAACTTGTAGTACCATGACAGTTGCTACTTTTCACATGGCTGGATGTTACCTGAGTTATGCTGCTGCTCTTGGTCAAGTAGATTTGGTTGTTGGTTATTTATTTTACCAATATTTGTCAACATTAACTTGGATCATGTGTCTTATCAGTGTGAGTATATTGTCTGCTTCATTATTTGTTTGCAGTTTTCTGTTTATTTAACACATTTACTCATCTTACTTACCTTTTATATCAAAATTGGTTAAAGGGTATTTAACATGGGTGATACCTGAAAGAAAACATGAGGATGATGTTACTGGAGCTGATTTTGGTCATGTTACATTCAGTCAGGTCACGTGTGGGCCATGTTGTCTACTCAGAAAGCATTTTCCTAAAGTAAAATGTGGGAAATTCGTTTGATTTTGGGTCAAACATGGTACAGATTCTGATAAATGAACAAAATGTTGTGCATGAACATACAATGATAATATTAGATGTTAATTTATGCCTTGTGAAAGACCAAATTGGGCTTCCTAGTTACTGGGTCTTAGTTAATGTATGTGCACTCAGTAAGAATTGATTGTTTATTGCCATTTATGTTTGGTAAACGTGTGTGTACATGTTAAATGTTATTTTATTAAATACTATTTTGCCTATACTATTTTGAATGTGGTATTAACGTGCCAATTAATGGATAAGAAGGAAATGCAGTTTAAATTGGCCTGTAACTTTTCCAAAGATCCTGAACAGAGGCCTAGGTTCCCAGCTGCTTTCAAATATGGTGTATAAAAATACATGAGTAACTCAAACTGAGAAGTTTTCTATTGCACTTAGAGAATGACTGAAAAGATAATAAATAAATGCAGTGATTTAATGATCAATAACTAATGTATTCATAACTTTGCACTGTGTGAACTCTAACCCCCTTCAACATTTGTTAGCAAAAATAAGTATCAACCATTGAAGTGAAGCTGTTATTAGTGGCAAGATGGAGCTGCCTTTGTAGCAGAGCACCCCTTACCTAATCTTCTATTATGTAACAGCAAAATCATGAATATTTGTGTGCAGAGGACAATACAGGTCTGGAAATATTGTGGTTAGGTTAAATCTGGATTAAATGAGACACTGTCATTTGTGATTTAATAATTAAAAGTGGAAATGTTCTGGAAGTTTGCTATGCATTGTTACAATCAAATATTTATATGAGTTTAATGAAATCAGTTATACTGCTTGTTAACTTCTAGGTTGACTGGACAGACCATTTTACAGTATAGCCCAAAGGTATGGACATAAAATAATTGTAAATATAGGATTAATTTAGGAAATTGTGGGTAAATACAAAGGCTGAGTATTGCCAACAACCTCACAATATGATACATATCACAATACATTTTGAATGATGCCTAAAAACATCACAAGTATTCTAAATAGCTGAACTGTCCATTTTTATTTTGAACACTGGAAAATCAGTCCTACAATAAGGAATCTCACTTAAGAAATGTATATACAGTATTTTTAATACTCAAAATGACAGTATTTTATGCCTTAATTTGCCTAAGCACATTCTGTTTGCTGAAACAAAGCCCACAATGTAAACAAGTACTAAAAAATACACAAAATAAATGACAAACCTAAGCATATTGTAATTAAAGCTACTGTTTAAATGAGACCATGTTCCAAATATTCAGACTATGTTATTTGCTGACGCCATATGGCTGTATTGCACAATGCACAATAGGAGATATCTCTTTTCTAAAACTGCTGTTACTCCAAAAGTGTAAAGTTCTTAAACTGCCAGTATTAAAACAGCAGCATCTGTATTGGTTAATGTATTGTCTACAAGTAGGTGCGGAGTATTGTCTACAGATTCATAGTTATTCTGATTAAAAGCATAGGTTCTGTTAAATGACAAATAAAATCTATTTGAAATATTCTGTTAATGGAAAAACATTTAAATTACTGATTTTTGGAAAAAAAATCCTACTTTCTTTGTATTAAAAGTTCCTTAACCTTTTTCTGACCTGAAACCTGGGCTTTATGTTCTCATTTCACCTCAAAAAATAAATAAATGCTGAGAACATCTAAGGGATTTGAATGGTTTGGAAAGTGTTTGGCTGTTGATAATCTTGTTTTGAGACCTAGCTTTTAGACTGAACTGATGACATTTTTAAAATATCTCCCTTACAGTATAGAGGGAGAAGGAAGAATGCAGAGAGCAGGCTCCTCCAGTGCAAGCAACAAAATTAGGAATGACACTCACCGTCCAGCATCTCGCTTCTCCAGCGTGACTTCTGCCACTCCGGCTAAGAAAATCACCTTCTTCAAGAGTGGAGACGCCCAGTTCACTGGTGTCAGGATGGCCATTCATAAGAGAAGCTTTAAATGCTTTGATGCCTTGTTGGATGACCTCTCACAGAAGGTGCCTTTACCATTTGGTGTGCGAACAATAACCACACCCAGAGGCATCCACTCCATTCAGCGCCTGGAGCAGCTAGAGGATGGAGGATGTTACCTTTGCTCCGACCGTCGCTATGTTAAGCCAATTGATGTGGAGGCTGCAGGGAAAAGGCCTACTGTCTGGCACCACAGTCACCCACATAACAGCCGGAAAAGGCCCTCTCGGCCCGAGGAACCCCCCACAAGCCAATCTGGCCATCACTACCATCGGCATCCAAAGAGGATTGTGCTGGTGAAGAACAACGACCCTACAGTGAGAAGGTCCATTCTCTTAAGCAGAAGAACAGCTCGCAGCCTCCGCGTCTTCATGGATGAGATTTCAGAGCTCATGCAGTGCCATGTCAGGAAGCTATACACTCTGGAAGGACGGAAGGTTAGGCACAGTTACTTTGCTTTTAAGGATTATTAATATATTTCTAACAAATGCTTTATGCCTCAGTCATTCATAATCTTGTCTGTTTCTGCTGGAAAGATGTTGGCATCATTTATATGTTCTATGCTTCTACCTCATGCAGCTTCTATGCAGAATTATCAGTTAATCAGATATTTTATTAATTGCCATGTGTGATATACAGTGGATTATTTCCAGATCGTTATACACTTGCTTCCTGCTAAACGTAACCTGGGTGGTTAATGAAAAAAAGGGAAAAAAGGGAAAAAAGGGAAAAAAAGTCCCAAAAACTCTCAGAAAAAAGTGCTGTCCAGCTTTCCCAGGTTCAAAAAGTGAAAGTTTACCCTCAAAGGTACATCATGATTCTTAAGGTCTAATTGTGTATCTTAACAGATGATCATCTTTGTACTTTTTAATGAATATTTTAAAGAAGATAATTAAATTGCTTACTCTGGTGGCAGATAATAAATACAACTGCAGGTAGATTGCAGGTGTTTGGCTTAAAATATATAGATTTTGGTAACAGTAAATGTATGTCAAGTTATTGCAAAACCTGTTTCCTGACTGTATAAATTGGCACCTACAGATTGACAGTACTCAGAGTCTAATGCAATGCCCCAGCGTGCTGGTGTGTGTAGGCCGGGAGCCCTTCAAGCCCCTACTGCTGGAGAACCTGAGAAAGCACTCAGATGAGAAGTTGCCTGGGATGGGCACAAGGTCACGCTCAAGCACCTGCAGTGAGGGTCATGAGAGCAAGAAGAATGGTATGGGCCTGACCACATGTGCTATATTCCTGAAAAGAAAACTAATCCCCACTAGTTTCCAACAATAATAGGAAGACAAATCAGATATCTTCTACAAGATGATGTTTTAGTGGTGATGTTTTCAAATGTGAATTATTCTGTCTGGACAACTCATTACTGAGGTAAAATAAATACATGTGCACACTTAAAAGTAAATGATCCTAAATTTTTAAGGTTTACACATATAGTTCTATGATAAATATGTTATGTGAAGGTGCTTTTACAGTTTCTTTGCATTCATAGCTTAATATTTTAAAAAGCTCATTATTATTTAATATTTTGTATTTACAGTGAACTTTGGGCTTGAGACCAAGAAAAGCATCATCCATCCAAGATCAGATTCTAGTAACAGATCTACAAGGTTTTCCCTGTCCTCGGAAAAGTCATACTCAAATGGATTATGCATGACGCCAGGGCAGTCTGGTTGTGTCAGCACCTGCCCCTACACAAAGGAAGTCATTTTGAATGATGACATTGAAAAAAGAGTCCTTGTTAATAAAGATGGCAGCCTGTCCGTGGAGATGAAAGTTCGTTTCCGACTAGTTAATGATGAAACACTTCAGTGGTCCACTGAAATCAAGAAGTCTGCAATAACTTTGAATGAAAGTAATTCCGTAAAGGAGAGAGATGTACATTATCTTCAGAGCAAATCTGAATACTCTGACCCAGAGTCCAACTCTGCATGTGAGGCTGAGGAGGCCTGCGCGCCAAAGCTCCACCGAAAGCATCTTGAAGAATCTCACTGTCAGAACTGCTGTAACCACTGCCAAGAGTATGATATTTGGAAAAACCCTGTGCACAAGGACAATGGAGATGATAGAGCCAGGAATTCGCGTAGTTCTAGTGGATCATCTCACAAAATAATGTGCAAAAAGTCATCTGTGGATAGCATACACACAATCTCCAGGTCCAGTGAGGAATACACTGAGCATGTGGTTGAGAAGGCATCATGCTTTCAGCAGACTGTCGAGGAAGGAGACACAAGGGTTGAATATTGTTCAGTAAATCGCTGTTGCAGCCGCAGTGAGCTATTGGGTACTGCAACAAAATTAAAGACCAAGAGTCCCAATGAGAACACGTGTGAGACTAATATTGCAAATGTATGTCACTGTAATGGTGACAGGAAATCAAATTTGTTATTTGAAAACACATTGACTGATTTAGGTATTTTTGAAGTCCCAAAAGGAACAGAGGATCGTCCGATTTCTGCAGTCAGCAATTCATCAAAAGTGCTCGAATCACTTAAAGAGGATCAGGATGATGATTATGATGACCTCCCTCCAAGTGCATCCAGGGCATCTGTGTGGTCTCAGAGTGACAACCTTGAACCGAAAAAACTGTTTACGTGTGTACACTGCTACAGTGGTCAAGAATCACAAAATTTCCATTTATCCCCCAGACCACCCAGTATGGTATCAAGCTGTTCTGCCCATTCTTCAAAGCACAAGAGATACAGAAGTATGCACGCAACCCCAGACAGTGCCAGATCTTCCATTTCAAAAGTGTCCTCAAGGCCTCCCTCCTACATCTGTGGTGCAACTACACCGGGCTCAATGGCATCTGACACACAGAGTGGGTTAGATGGAGAAATTCCAATTTCAGCATCTAAGGATAGCATAGTGTCTAATACATCTAAATTAAGAACACATATCCATAAAGCAGGGGTGTCAGATATGCATGGTGTATGCGAGGAAGGTACAGAAAGTGGTGAAAAAGCTAAAAGTGCCATATCAACAAATACAAGTGTCTCAGGAAAATCTAGGAATTCCTCTGCATGTCCTTATTGCAAAGGATGTGAAAGCTCAGTTCCAACTGCCTCTAGACTTTCAGGAAACACTCAGGATGCACAAGCTCAGGATGCTGACAAAGGTTCTGAAGTTAAGTCAGTTGGAGGCAGATCATCCAGGTCACACAGGTCTGAGGCATCTGCAAAGTCAAACAAATGTACACAAAAAATGTATGTTGTTTCAAATGTACTCGAGAATGGAGAAACTGTTCAAAGTAATTTAGAATCACAGAATATAGAGGTTCGCTCTGTGTCTGCATTGTCTGGATTATCAAATCCTTCTGCTACTTCAAAGCAATCAAATAGATCAAACCATGCAGCATGCGAGAAATCATCTGTTGCCGAATCGCTGATTTCTGAAAATGCTGGAGTGGATGACGTACAGAAAAGAACCAAAAGTGCCATGTCAGTAAAATCAAATGCATCTGCAAAGTCAAACATGAGCAGTGTCCTACAAGATGAAGCATCAACAACATCAGTATTGGACATTCAAAAAACTGAGGATAATTGCCAAGATGTGAGAGCAGTAAGTCCAGTATCAGGCAAATCAAACAAATCATCTAAGTCCAGGTTGTCACACAAATCCAATTGTTCAAATTATGACCGTCCAAAAATTCCCAAATGTAATAACTCAAACAATTCAGGACAAACACCTCAAGACAAAGATTCAGAAAGAAGAGACAATCCTGTATCAACTGCATCTGCTAGTCATGGACAAGAACCAGAGATAACTGAAGAACTGAGAGTGGATAGTGCCATGTCAATGAAATCAAATGCTTCCTCCAAACATCCATCCAGTGTTTTGGGAAATACAAGAAAATCTGTCACATCCCAAGATGAGAGAATGGAGGACACTGTTTCTCCAGTGGATACTGCACCCGAAACAAAGTTTGATCAAGATTCAGAGTTGACCTTACAGGAAAGAGCAGGTAGCGAACTGTCTCATACCTCCAAAACATCGAAGAAATCAAGCACATCTTCAAAGAATTTGCTTTTGCTACAGGACAATGTAAAATGTACTAAATTAAATGAAACAGAGAACAATACGGCCCAAGCTTCTGATATGAAGTCTGAAGAAAGAGTACCTAGTGCAATGTCAGGTAAATCGCACTCCACCACAAGATCTCATAGGTCTCACAAATCAGACAACATTGCAGACACTGCAACTATCTCAGAACAAATTGCTACAGCCCTGGTTACAGAGAACCTTCAAGAGAGTGTAGATGAAGAGAGACCAACAAGTGCAAACTCAAAGAGTTCCAAAATGTCAGCAAAGTCAGATACATGCTCAGAGAGAGCTTCACAATCAGTGCTGAAGCCACCTGGACAAACAGATGACAAAAGGGAAAATGCACAAAATTCCTTAACAGTGTGTTCTCCATCACACAAGAAGATGAAAAAAGTTCTAGCACCAAGAACATCAAAATCACCCATTACCACTGGGAGTAAAATACCTGCTAATTCTAGAGAATCCAAAAAATCCACAGGGTCCAAGTGCCACTGCTCCTTAAACAGTAATTTGAAAGCAAATTCCAATATCCAGTCAAACATTGACGGTTATGTACAGAAGTCAGCAGAATCGCCTGCTCCGTCTCCATATGGCCAGTCGGATGAACCATTGAGTCCAACATCAACAGCCTCTGTCTCTCTTGGACTTGGTGAGGAAGATAAATCTGATGTGTTAAGTGAAAGATCTATAAGCAGCACAAAGTCACAAATCCTAGAGCACAAATGTCAATTAGAAAGATCTACACCTGAAGCAGCCATGTCAGATCATGCTGCTGACAGTTCAGAAACAGTGAAAACCAAGGAGAGGGCCAAAACAGCCTCTTCTGTCAGTTCAGCAGTTTCAAAGAAGTCCAGAAGGTCTACAGTTTCGCATGGCCTTAGCAAAAGTTCTGAGCGAGCTCTCTCCCCTACTTCAATAGAAAAAGCCGATAGTGTTATATCAACAAAATCGAAAGCAGATAGCGTGGCCTCACATCCCAGTGAAAACGATTCAACCATAAACCAAAGTAAAGATGCACCTCAAGCAGTTACTGAAAACAGCAATCATGATGAGAGTCAAATTGACAAGTCGTCAACCAGATCTGGAAGTTCTTCAAAATGTAATCAAAATAAAACAACAGCAACCCCAAAATCTAGGGATCAAAGACTTGCAAAAAATCCAAAACTTTCCACCTCGTACCTTAAAATTAAAGCAACCAATATACCATCAGATTGTGCCAGTGATACCAGCAGTGTCAAGTCATCCAAATCAGAAAACAAAATAATTGTGAAAGAGGAACAGATATTGAAGGAATCTTCAGTGGTCATGTCTGATATAACTCATAATTCGGTGAATCCTGCACAAGAGATTCCACCCAAAATATTGATGCCAATAATACATCTCGATACATCAAGTGACAGTGTTTTATCTCACACTTTCTCAGCAGCAGATCTATTAAGGGAGAAGGTTGGCAATGCAAGACCATTTAGTAGAGGATCAGGGTCAAACACGGGCAAAAACTGTGATACGGAAGAGGCAAAGAGTGTTGAGAGTAAATGTGAGAAGAGGAGCAAATCTAAACAAAAGAAATTAAGCACTTCATCACAGAACAAAATTGAGGATCAGTGTTTAAAGCTGTTGCCATCTAGTTTACCTAATGCATCTCCTGTAGAGTTTATAAATGATTGGCTTAGAAAAATACCAACTGATGGTCTAATTTATGAAATGGAGGACGAATTTAATGAGGAACATAACAAATCAATCCCTCATGTGATCACTGTGAATGAAGAGGAAGAGGAGAACTTACAAAATAAAGCAAGTGAAATATCTGAAAATGTAATGAGCATGAATGAATCTCAAGAAATAGAAGAGGATCCTGTTCAAGAGGATGTGGGTGTCATCAGTAATGAAACAGAAGCTTTTAATGAACCATGTGAAACAAATGCAGCCATAACTGATCCTAGTCCTCTTCCAAAATTAATCAAGAGAGAGGGTTTCCCAGCACGGTGTCACTCCTCAGTGCAGGTCATGAAGGTTCTTTTAAGCCCAAAACTGGACAGATGCAATAGTCTGCCTGAAGTTTCAAATGTATATGGCAGAAAATTAAGCACATCAGCCAAAGGACTGCTAGACTGCCTGGCTAATCTGCAGCTGATTGACTCGGATCCGAAAAATAGCAAAGGGGACAAATATAATGAGATAGCAAGCATTCTACAGTCACTGTGGATCTATGAGCCATCTGAAAGTGAGCAAGAAAAACAGAATATAAAAGATCAATGTTCTGCAGAGGATGAATTAAACCCAAGGTCTTCATCAGGTGTAGATGTAAGCAGTGGCTCGATAGGTTCTGGCAAAGGCAGCAATAATGGAGGGGTTGAAAAGTCGGAAACAGCACAAGAGCGAACAGCATCTGTTATTGACCAGGAGGCTTTACAGATTCAAGAAGACACTGTTCAAGAAGAGGAAGTTGACCCTTCATCTGTTACACCAGAAAATGCACATGTACCTTCTGATCCTCTTACTCCAGACATTGCAGAGAGAGTACAATGCAGCCCACAAAATGAAAATCTAAAGGACATGGAGCAAACAAATGAAGATCTTCTACCTGAAAATCAAAAAGGATCAGAACTCTCTAACAAGAGCTCTGGGAATGAGACAAATGGTATGAAATCACCAGCTGATGAAGAAACAGATGCCCAAGAGAATACAAACTCAGAAATGCCCCCATCCGTTCAGAGAAGTGTATTAACTCGAAGAGTTTCACAAGACCCAGACCCAGTTTGGGTGCTAAGTTTATTGAAGAAGCTAGAAAAGCAATTTATGTCTCACTATGCAAACGCAATGGCAGAGTTTAAAGTGAAGTGGGATTTGGATGATAATGAGATGCTTGATAAAATGATCAGTGAACTGAAACAAGAGGTTGAGAAAAGGATACAATCTAGTATAAACCGGGAGCTCCAAAAAATCCAAAGTAGAGCAGGTAGAACACCAAGACCACCTATAAGTGCTCTGTCTCGGGATTCTACTGTTCAAACTGAACAACGGCGAAAGCGGCTAAAAGTTATGCGTAATAAATCGATCAATAGCTCTAGAAGTGAAGACATGAACACTGCCTCAGGTACAGAGTTCAGTGATCAGCGCAGTGAGGATGACTATTGTCCATGTGACACCTGCTTACAAAAGAAGATGGCATCTAAAGCTGTTCAGCGTGCTGAAGCTCTAAGCTTGGCTCCAGTTCTACAGGAATTTGATCTTAGGAAAATCTTGCAAACAAAGAGGCTTCCTCCAACTACTATGACAACAAAGTCACAGCATGAAGAGCCAGCACATCTTAAAGAGGGTACTAGGTGCAGTAATGTTCAAAGCAATTTGGATGTAGTTCATGAGGAGTCAAAAGTACATAATGATGTTAAGAGCCAGATAGATGAAGATAAAGTGGAGGTTGAAGATACTCCTGAAGAAGCTCAGACTTCTTCTGAAAACTTGATAGAGGACAAAAATCTGCTCTCTAAGAATCATAATAAAGATGCAAGGTTTGTCAATGATGAAGGAGAGGAAGTGGGAAATGTATTATGTGATGATGGGAATAAAACAGAAGAGGAGAATTCCGAAGTTCAAGCGGCAGAAGATGGAACAGTTGAGAAAGATGAAGAGAAAGCAGAAGAGGGAGGAACTGAAGCAGAGGAGGAAAATGTTCTGAAAGAACAGGAAACAGATGACAAAGAGGAGGATGTAGAGAATAGAGAGGCTTCTGTAGCTGTCGATGATGGCGAGGCAGAAGATGCAGAAGACAGAGGTGCAGGAAAGGAGGAGGAAGAAGTAATGGAAGAAAATGAAAATGGTGAGCACTGTGATGAAGGAGAAACAAATAAAAAGGGAGAAACAGGAGGAGAACCAAAAGAACAAGAAGTTGAAGAAGAGGAAGCAGATGAAGGTGAAGAAAAAGTAGAGCCAGCTGAGGAGGGTAATGTGACAGAGGGTGGAAATGGAGATGAATCTGAATCAGCTCTGGATGGCAAAATATCTGGAGATGAATCAAGAGAACTTGACAAGGTGGAAGGAGCTTGTGAGAATGATGGAGAAGATGAGAAGGATGATGGGCCATCAAATGAGGATCATGTGGATGAGATTCAGGATGCCTCTTCTCAGGTACAAAGTGAGGCTAAAGATGAGGCAGGTGAGGATTTTGAGCAGACAGAGGGGGGGAACTGTGGAACTGATAAAGAGCAACAGGATGAGATGGAAGCCAAGAATATTGATGATGCAAACGACCAAACTGAGAGCCCTGACCACAATACTGAAGAGAAAACCAAAAGTGAAAAAGAGGGTCTTGCTGAACAGTTAACTTCTGATGGCACTGATGCAGATACATCTGGGCAAGCGTGTGATTCGGGCCATAGATTAATTAAACAGGTAACGAAAACATCAGTTGAATCTCAACCAGGTTCCATGGAATCTGCCACAAGCCAGATAGCAAAGCTAAAGGATATTCACAGTTTTATGGAAAGTTCAGAAAGTCAAGACGACAACATAGTGGTGATTACCAAACAGTCTCCTTTTACGGAGAGAAGAAGTATCTCTAGCAGGCATGGCAACAAAGACGATATAGAGAATGAATTGATTGAATGGCAAATTTCACCTAAGAGGAGGAACAGATCTCCAGCAAGGGCCAATAAACAAAGGAGGCCAAAAGACAGTGATGTTAAAGTTGACGATTTAAAGTTCTGATCACTCATTTTACATTCATTCTTCACTTTAAGCACTTTATTTTTCATTCCTGGATGGGTTTTCTTTAACAATTGAAATGTAACTTCTGAGATAATTATCATGTAATTATGTACATCTCAGAATGCAACCTACATTACGAACAGCTATTTAAAACTGTATATTGTAATATGTATAATATTGTGTATACAGTACATAGTCAAGTGTCATTACAAATAATTTACCATTTTATTGAAAATGATTCCTTTAAAAGAAATGTTTTAACAATGACTGTGAAACAAATCACATAAGAATGCAGATACACATAGGCATAAAATGATTAATACTCTACATATCAAACTGAAGACATAGGATATACTATGTATACATCATAGGGTCTTTTACAGCGACGAAAAGTTTACCTCAGGAGGTTAAAAATCTTTAAAGTGTATTCCACCATTTACCTGAATGTGCTAACAGAAACCTTTGAAGGATGTAATTATGTATATGAACACTATGTGCTACCACCGATCCTAGACTTTTTGTTAGAATAATGTTGAAGGTGCACCGCATATTAGTGAAAACTGCTGAAGGGATTCAAAAACCATTTACGGTGAGTACAGCAGCAACGGAAAACAAATGTTCACTTTAATACTTCATTGAGATATCCCATGAAGTGTTGTTTAATGATTGCTGCAGCTGAACTGTTTTCTGATGATAACAGGTTGACTGGGGACTGCGTTTCATACACAGAATGCTCTAATGCATGGTATTTTAAGCTCTTGGCCAATGTTTGTGGAAATGTTTGTTATTCTGTACATTTAATAAAATATCAAAGTCAAAAACATTGCAAGTTTACTCTGGTATAGGTGCATCAAAACAGTTATATGGCATAGTTCCTTTGAGTCCAGCAACTGAAATAGTACTTGCGTCATGCTAATCCCATTGCCTTTGCAGTGAGAGTATCTTTAGCTGGGAGAAAGGATTAAGACTGACTCGCACTGGTCTCAATCTGGGATGGATATTATTTCACTGACTAGAGCAGTATTTCCAGAGACTATTTCTGCAGCCCCACCTGCACTGCACAATGTGCTTTCCATCTTCAGTGAACGTGATTCAGCCCAAGAAGAACTTGATCATAAACTAATGATTCAAGTTTAGGCACAACAGGGGCCTATTAGAGTTTTTTGCATTAACTCTTGGAAACAATTTACCTACATTCATTCAAGGATAAAATCGAGGACCGTTATTGATGGATTAGGAACCCTCGACAATGTTAGTGAGTATGCTAAAGAAGAGCATAGTCAGAATCTTCATTGTAAAGGAAGTCCAGAATGGAGCCCATCTTGCCATTTTGAAAATACTAGAGCAAGAATGTTATTCCCACAAAACTGCAGTGTTGCATCACTTACATTAATATCGGAATATCTGTAAGATGACTTGTGGAGGTATTATTGTCATCTCTATTTTTGTATATGATATAAATGTGTCTGCAGGTTTTCTTCATGTTAGGATTAAGCTCATTTGTCCTTTGGTGACTTTAGAGAGAAAATCTGAAATATTACAGTTCATCTCTACATCCACAAAGTCTTACTCCAGCTCAGAGATGTGTTCAGGAACCAGAGCCATTAGCCTGTGCTGAAGGTTTATAAACCCAGGTCTCTCCTCAGGGTTGGTCCTCCAGCAGAGCAGCATGATATCATAAAGTGCTAGAGGGCAATCCGGTGGTCGCTCCATCCTGTATCCTCTCTGAATTGCCTTAATGGAAGTTGTTTTGTCTTGTCCTGAAATTTTTAAAAGGTGTAGATGGTTTATACAAACTCAATAAACTCATATCTAATGCAACCCCTCCTGCACATTTGGTTACCTGGGTATGGGTCATTTCCATATGTGATGATTTCAGTCAAGAGGATCCCGAAAGACCAGACATCGCACTTACTTGTGTATTCATTTCCATCCAAAAATTCTGGTGCCATCCACTTTATGGGAACTTTTACATCTATTGGAAGAACATTAGGATTACTAGTGTAATAGTGGTAGTATGATTTAAAATGATGCAGTAAAGGTGTAATGCTGTTTACTTGAGAATATCTCCTGGTCTCCTGGTAAGATAAACTTAGCCAGTCCAAAATCTGCTATCTTGCAGAACTGCATGTCAGTGAGTAAGATGTTATCAGCCCTAAGGTCCCTGTGAACTATGTTCTTGCTTTCCAAGTAGGCCATCCCTTCTGTAACCTGTCATCATGGAGATATAAAAAGATATAAAGAGAGATGGGAAAAGCCAAAGTTAAATCTTCAAATGGTTTTAGAGTGTAAGAACTACAACACTAAACTCTGTCAATCAAGATACCTGCACGGCGAAGTCAACCATGAGTGAAAATGCAATGTCTCTGTTATCTCTGTGGTCTGATAGAGAACAAAATGGGAACATTAATCACGTGTTTTTAATCTTAATGTTATATTTTGTGAACTAAATATAGCATTATTGCACTTACTGATGAGGTATTTCTTCAAACTGCCATTTTTCATGAGCTCTGTGATAATACAGAAGGGCTCACTGACAGTGCACACTCCATAGAGCTTCAGCAGGCGCTCATGCTGAAACTCCTTCATAATCTTTATCTCCGTCTGGATGTCTGGGCTAATGACTGTAAAAAAAGATCCAAAGTCACTGACATGCCTGGGGTATTATGGTAATGAATCTCTTCAAATTTACCTCGACATGTAGACCTTTTCCCATTCTGAACTGTGACAGATCAGTGTTAGTCTTTTTAATGGGTTACCTCGAAATTCTTTAATGGCTACGTCAGTCTTATTGTTCCACACTCCGTACCACACTTCTGCAAATTCCCCACTGCCGAGCTTCTCCACTTTGGTGAGTGAGTTTTTGTCCACTTCCCACACGGCATCATATGACAGGCTGGGAAGTGATGGCCGGTCCAGCTAGGAAATCATTTCAAGTCAAGCAATATGTACTGTACAATATAAAATACTGTAGGTCAAGGTGTAAAACGCTACTTTATCAAAGTTATTGGGAACTTACCATAACACAAGGGCTACTAAGGCTTGTACAGAGTCCATCCTGATTCTTGGAATAGTAGTCCACTAACTCACACAGGGTATGGAATGTTTTCTGACTTACAAGGTAAAACTGATGATCAGTTTCTGTCTCATTAACTCTGTAGTGCCTTGCATGCACTCCATTCTTCACTGAAAATTGGACAAGAAATTGTTTAGGGACAACAGTCAAAAGCCATTTTTTTTATTTTCATGTACACGTCCTCTACAGAGCGCACACTTCTGCACATTTGCATGAACAATAAATGGAAATTGTGGGGTAAAAACTGGCAAAAAATATCAGTATTTAAGTGTGGTCCCTATAGAGGATGTGAACTTGTGACCGTATAATTAGCAGTTTTTAAATTCAGTAATTCATCAAGGAAAACACATGCTCTTTATATTTTGGAGAAACAAGTATGGAACATTTACCAGATAGGTAGAAGTAATTGTTCTCTGTACTTCTCCACACAAGAAAAGCACCCTCACTGTTTTCTGGTCTCAGCAGACATCTCTTGGCCTCAAAGCGATTTTTGATGTTTTCAAAATACCATCTATAAATAGAAGGATTTTTTTTATGTCTCGTTAAATTAGATCAGACATATGCAGTGCCCCCTAGAATTATTGGCACCCTAATCAGAAATTTCCTATTAATGTTTAAGAATTGTTGTCTTCACTCAGCTAATGAAAAAAATATATAAATTTGACTAATCCCAAACTTACAGGTAATCATTTTATTGAGACTGCATTTCATACACAGAATGCTCTAATGCATGGTATAAAGCTCTTGGCCAATGTTTGTGGAAATGTTTGTTATTCTGTACATTTAATAAAATATTAAATGTACCAAGTCCTTTCTTTTAATGTTTTATAAGGTCAGGAAGCAGGGTTTTCTAACATTCCTGAGTGCAGAATCTCTTCAGATTTTTCTGGGTCTTCTGCTGTGCAATCTCTTCCTAGCTTAAAGTCAGGGAACTGATATGACTATGGTAAATGCTTGATTTTTCTGTTCACTGATTTTGATGTCCTGTCACATAATCCAACTATGACCTAGTTTAAACTTCTTGGCAGAGGCAGCCAGACAAAGCACTTCCTGGAACGCTTAAAGCTGCATTTGCAAACAATACTGCCAACTTGAGTGTTGGAGTGAAAAAAGTCAGTTCCTTCTTTCCACAGCAAAAGTTCCAATGGCATTTTTGGTCATATGCATCAACTGATCTTTACAAATCAATAAACCTTTCCATTATTGTAATGGAGTGATCTTTTATCTTCACCATGGTAATGGATGACTGAGGGATTTGAGTGCTGTGTCACCTCATTTTTATACCCCACTGAAAAAAAATCATTAGTGAATACTTACAACCTCCTAAACATTTACGCCAACTTAAAATGAGTAAATATACAAGGTATCATGTTTAATTTGCATTTCCTGAACTCAAATTTCTTTAAGTGCTAGTATTTGTTATATTTAAATTGTATTTTTGAAAATTAACATTTTTATTGGCCTTTATTGGGTGCCAATAAGTCTGGAAAGTACTGTAGCTATGTTAAGAGGTGAGCAAAGACTGTGAGCAACCTATTAGATGGGTCCTTACATGACACAATGCATTCTTATTTCCTCTTGGAAGCTGTTTACAGAAAAGACTGCAATCTAACTTGACTAACTTGAGAAACCAGTTATGGGCACATACCTCCTGCTACAGCTCACTGAATGTGGATGTTTTAAGCTTTTAAAGAGTCGTACTAAAGCACCGAATATATAGCATTAACATTCATCAAAATCTACATGTGGATAACGTGGCCCAATATACCTGTTGCACTCTTACTTTAACCCTATACTTTAACCCTATACTGTAAGGACCTATTTGTGGGTACTTCAATTCCTCCCTCTCGTAACAAAATTCTATAATTATTCATTTAATTGTATTAATCAAATAATAATAAATGATTCATAATTCAATAAATCAGAAGATCAAGACATGTAAGTTCACCCATAAGAAGGAAATAGCCAGGAAATGAATCTTAAAGACACTGTACACATACTTTTTAAAGCTAAATCTAGTTTATAGAAATGCTAATCTAATCTACTTTGACAGCAGTGTGTCCAGTCATTCTGTGGAAATACTTACGGCTTTGCTTCCAGACTATCCACAGGTTTGACAAAGTCTCTGGGGACATAGCCCTGCTCCTCAACAAATCCTTTCTGCTTTTCATCCTTCAGTGCGTGCTTCTTTACATAGAGCCAGTGCTGGGTCTCCTCAATCACTTCTAGTATATCCCCTTTGGTGAGCTTTAGATCCTTCAGCGTACGACAATGGTAATCATAGAGCGATGTAACTCTGCGACTCTTAATTGACTCCTTATTTTCTTCTTCTGAGCAACAGCAACATTTACAAGAGCAGCCACAGTTGCCCATGTTTCAAAGCTGTATCTGAGGTCACCATGCCAGCAGTTATAAAACGATGGGCTACATACCTCAGATGTTTAGATATAACGTGGTTGTGGCTGCAGAACTTGTTTGTGTAGGTTCCCAGTTCTTGGAGAGGAAGCAGATTTTTTGCATGACATAATCTTTAATCTTCAGTTGTTATTTGTGCACTGCATGTGTCCTAATAGTGGGCTTGAAAAAAACATATTTGCAAAAGTCTATTTTTTCTTTTAATCTGAATAACAGAACAGAACCAAAAAAATACAACACGTTAAAAATGTACTAACCTGAATTTGTTTCAAGGAATTTGCCAGTGTAGTCACTGTCTTTAGGTGTGGAGATGCTAACCTTTCCTAAAAGGGCACTATGGCCAAAGGAGCCTCCAGGTAGGTATGGCTGACATTGGAGTGTCTAGTAGGAGGGGCAATGTTGAGTAGGAGGGGTTACTGTTAGGCCTGATAACATCTGATTGATCTGATTGGTCCAGTTTTCTGTTGTTGTTGTTTTATTCTGTTGCTGCCATAGTTCTTGAAGCCACCCCCTAGGTGTTCCTAAAGCCACACCACACTCTGAACCTGCACATCATTCTTTAAAGAACCATTCATTGACAGGTTCTTTAAGAAGCCAAATGTTTCTAATCATGCAAAGTGTACCTTGTGGCACCCTTATTTTTATGGTGGGCTAGGATATAAACAACGACTAACGTTGTAGTTGGGTCCAAGAGCCTTAATCTAGGTCAACAAAACAAACCATTTTCTAGTCTACTAGATTTAACCCATTGAACATTGAGGGCCTGTACTGTATGTGTAACCACACTCACTCTCATGCCTACAACATTAATGCTTTAACATTAATAACAATAATATGTACTTGGGGGCTTGGTTGCTTCCTTGTTGGGCACTGGGGTGAGCTCTAGGCCACTGGTGCCACTGGGCTCCCTGCCTGGTCCACATTGGGTTGGTGGTGGTGGACTGGGTGTGGGGGCTCCTTGTCCCTCTTTGTGCCTCCTCGAATGGGGGTTGGGGGTCTCCTCGCTCCTCTGCTGGCCTCTGTGGACTTGCTGACTTAGGCCCATGTGCCTGGGGGGTGGCTGCTGGCTGCCTTGGGGCTCGGAACACATACAGTACCCTCTTCACGCTCTGGGTGGTGGGGCAGTGGGGCAGGGCCCTCTCCCCACACTTTAGCTACAAACCAACTCCAGTGACAAATCGACTCACACAAACATACTCGAATATAAGAACATGCAATATCAACAACAATATCACAGACTCCCCCTTTTGAAGAGCAAAAAGCCTCTGCAAGGCATCCAGAAATCCTACTCTGTTTGCCAAAACTGTCAAGACAGGAAAGGCTTTAATAAATAAATAAATAAATAAATAAATAAATAAAAATAATACAAATAGTAATATGTAAGAAGAAGAATCCAGTTTATTTGTTTTTTAAGCTTTTGGTGCATTGGTTTTGTATTGCAGGCTTCAAGATCACTGCATTAAGAGAACCTCAGGCAGGCGGCCACAGCGTCTCGAATCACAGGGTGAGCATCTAAGTGGGATTTAGCCTCTGCAAGTGTGCAGCCCGACTGTAGCATCACCAGTGCAGTGGGAACTACCTGCCATTATAACAAATCCAGAACAAAAGAGAGAATCCAGAGAGTTACGTTGGGGTGTTGCACATTGTCAGAAAGAAGGGCAGTGTATGGGTCGTTGTTTATTCATTAAGGCACAAACAATGTAAATTTACTCTCCAAGGTGCAACAGCGGTCTAAAGTGTGTCCCTCAACTTAACTCTGAATGTATTGCACATTCACTTTCCCAAGAGAAAAGTGCAGATTTTGACCTTTTAATATCTTTTAAATAGAGCAATACAATAAAAAGCGTGGACTCATGAACGTCCAATATAAAAAAATATATAATGACAACAAAATATGGTACAATTAAATAGAGACTTGGTCTACCACCTTGACAGCACCTTTAATAGTTTTTTGAAGTGCATAATTTATGTGCAGTTATGATGCATTTCATTATATTTTAGTTATACATGATTGTGTACATTGTATACAATTGTATACATTGTATACATTGTATATTGTATACATGATGATATGTATTAGTCTGTTAAAGAGCTCTCACCCTGTCTTTTTGGTTAGCCATAATTGTGTGTTGTGTGACATCTGCTGAGCTTATCCCATCGGGCAGCTCCTCCACATCATAGATAGATCTCAGCAGAGCAGTTTCACACTGAGATTGTGTGCCTTTTGTGAACCTCTGAAGGTGACAACATAAAATAAATGATGCAGTTAATTAATAATTTCAACCTGGTGCAGGGTCACATTGCATTTTGTGTTTAATTGCGCTGAAGAGCTGATGAATCAAGGGGCGTTCCTTAACTGCTTAACAGCAACATTTAGCATCTGTGTAACACTGCAGCCATCAATCATTAAGGTACATTCATTCATGCTCACTCATGGCTAGCGTTGTAACATTTGCAGCTTTAGGATTAAGGGCCACATTAAGTTGAATGTACTTCTAGGCTTGTGCTGGCTTTATGTGGAACTGGCATTTATTTGTAAGATTGCATGTATGCTCATTCAGTTGAGCCTGATTATACTGTTTGTATAATGCCTAGCCCTTATCCTTACCTGTAAGGTGTGAATGGCTCTCCTGTAGAGTTTGCTGTTTGTTACTCTGAGGTCTATCATGTAATTTCCGTAAACTTTTCCTTTTAGGATGTGAGCACCTGTGCTGATTGCATTGAGGCACCATTTGGTGGAAATCTCCCAATTCTGTTTCTGTGTAATAGTACAATAATAATAATTTACACTTATATAGTGCTTTTAACAAAACCAATGTCATTTTACACATGTGAGGAAAAACGCATTTTGGAAGAGATGGGATGAAAGGAAGAAAAGAAGAGTCTTCAAAGAGATTGTGGAAGAGAGTTCCAGAGTTTGGGGACAGCAAGATGTGCTACACACAGTGGAAAGATGAGCCTGAGATGAGGGACTGTCCGAAGGTTGGTGCTAGGGGGACTAGTAGGGGTAGCTGGGCTCAGGTAGTTTACTAATGTACAGGGAAGCGAGATTGTTAAGGGCTTTAAAGAAGTGGAGTAAAGAAATTAATTGCTTTATCATTAGCATTTCTTGGAAAAAAAACATTGCATTAAAAGAAACACACATCATGGCTTACCATTAGCACTGAGTTCAGCTCACTTAAAGATGAAGACCATGTAATTCTGAGGACAGTCTTAAACATGGCTTGAACTCTTTCCTGAAATTTGCATTTTGAACATCATTACAAAAATAATATTTTGGTGTAAGCCACAGCCCAGGAGAATGTTTAACCTTTGGAAATACTAACTAAATGCATGTGAA
>JBBIGC010000001.1:31569571-31601887 GCA_037576955.1 Lepidarchus adonis
GTGTGTGTGTGTGTGTGTGTGTGTGTGTGTGTGTGTGTGTGTGTGTGTGTGTGTGTGTGTGTGTGTGTGTGGTCAGGTGACCCTTCAGTAGAAGGTCTAGACATTTCCAGAAGCCTTCTGACAGAAGAAATGGTAATCATCATGACTGTGCTACTAATGTGGGCAGGTGATTAACTGATCTAAAATCTCATATTCCTCCCAGTTTGTAGGTTATTGACCTCATTTACAATAAGAAAGTTTAGGTTCACGCATTATTACAGTGTTCCTTTAACATTTTCTTTGACTGTAATGAAAATTTGCTTTGTATTTCTTTAAATGTAATGAAATAGGACTAAGGAGTTTGACCTTAAGAACACATAAGGACATCTGCTTGGTTATGAGTGTAGTTTGTTTCTTCAGATACGCAGTGAGTGTTTTAAGGTCAAGGAGATCTGATCTGCTTTCCCCTAATCAAATGTATTTATCTTGTTGCAGCTGTGATTGCTCTATTCTGTAGGCAGTACGATATCATCAAAGACAACGACTCCAGCAGCCACAGCAAGGAGAAGACTAAACCTCTGTCTGAACACAGCACCCCAGACTATCGCCATGGAGGTCTGCTAGGGAGCAAGGTGAGACAGAAGTGTATTAAATTGGTATTAGGATGAATCTGCAAGGATCAGATATGGCCACATTGGCTCCTAATCCACAACTGGCAATGCAAATTATGTTCTTGCTATTTCTGAATGCTTTGTCTGAATTGTATTAAATGTGTATTCATTACAAAGACACTGGCCAAAAATGAAATTGATCAAAAAGTAAAAGAACTGCAATTGGCCATAAAAATGAATTAGATGGGCACATCTGGCACCAGTAATCCTTTGGTAAGCTCTTATTCATTAAACAAGCTTATTAATAACAACACAAAAATGATCTGAATTAAGCTCTAGCCTATTCATTTACTATATTAATAATAATCACTGTTTACATGTTGTTTAGTTAATGTAATTCCTGAAGTCCTGTATCTACTATTCCTCAGTAGTTTGAATAAAGATGGAATAGATTTTTTAACTTATTGTTTTGTATAAACATGATATCCATAACTGAATCTGTCTTGCTGTTTTTTTCCATAGTTCCAGAGAACACAGTCATCAGTTAGCATCATCAAAGTCTGACCAGCACAACCATGCAGAATCTGGTCTGTCTGATTCTCAAGACAGAGAGCAGAAAAGCCTTTGTTAAGAAATCCTGAATAAATCTCTTAATTATTAGCTCTGCACTACATTAGCAGCAACATGCAATGCACTGTATTTTGTACTATATTATGACAAATAATCTGCTGGAGAATGGCAATAGGAAGCTATCACTGCAAGGAATGTTATTGGAAGAAGACAAATTAAAAAGTTCCAATCAGTATAGGGCTAAATTACAAGCCAACATCAGTTAGGCTAGTCTTCTTTAGAAATTGTCAATTTCTAGATAAATAATGCATGCTGAAATCTAATTATAATAAAGAAACCTAAAAATGTGTTCTGTTCCTCAAACCTTCTATGCAAAGCTTTAAAAAATGTCATGCCATCCCATCTCAATTGGGGCTATATTCGACCATTAAATGTGACCATATTTGTTTTTATTGGTGAATTTATTGACTATTTTTTATGATTATTGAAAGACATACAAATGCTATACTACCAACACAATCTTAAACGGCAGTTTTACATATCTCTATATAGTTAGTATATAGAAATAACACATGATAGAGTATATTACTCCGAGGCTCAGTTTTAAGACAAGTCTTGGACAATGAAACTTTTTCAATTTTCTAAATTGAAATTAGTTCTAGTACTAGGATTATTCTGTGTCTGATGTGTAGTTACAATGCAACATAATGTTAGCAAAATGGTTGCTTTGAGTGTTAGTGTTTATTTTAGTGTTTGGCTGTATAGAATGTTTTGTATCTAAAGAATTGGAAGGTTATACATTAATACAAATATCTGGAGCATTACAGTTAGTTGTTCTGAGGATAACATGTATTGTGCACTGAAAAGGGTGTTAGATTTCACATTGTGTTTCATAGAAGAATTGAATTGAATCTTTGTTTTTATAAGGCAGGGATTCCATTGTGATTTACCACATAACTTTGTATATGGTATTGATTCAGCTAATTGGTTTTTTTTTTTCTTTTGCCATGTTTTATATATACTAGCTGTTGAGTTGGTAAATTTGTCAAAATTATTACTGTTCCTCACATCTGAAGATTATTACAATAAACTGAATTAAACTTGATTGTTTGCCTGTTTGTTTTGGGTCTACATGGCCAAAAAAAACCAAACAATTGCCCTAGAATCAGATCAACTCATATTTTGTGATGTTGAGTAAACTATTATAGGACAAACATCTGCTTTTATAATCCAAGCTTGAAACAGAAAGTACTTCTTGTCACTAATGATAAATCACACATGCAACTACAAATCAAAAAGTGTGTGGTGAAATTAAGCACACCCCATTAAATTACTTTCATTTTGTCCTCTTTGATACAGTACCCATAGATAAAAGTTATACTTTGAACAAAATCACAAAAAAATAGCCTTTTCAATCATTTTTCAACAAAAATTTATTCTATGAGGAAACTACATGCTTATCTTCAAAAGCTTGTATAACCACCTTTTAGTTCAAATAGCCACTTGTAGGCAAAATTCTGTTGCTTTTTTGGCAGATATGCTAGTGTGCTTAGGTGTTGGTAGTCAAAAGGTCTATCTCCAGCTTGTGGACAGATGCCCTCACATCATCTTTAACAACTGCTAAATTCAAAGCTGAATCAATGACTGCATGTTGCACAAACCCTGAGAAAGCAAAGCAACTGCAAACCATAATATTTACACCGCCATACTTCATAGGTGATATGGTATTCTGTGTGTTATTGGTTGGGGCATAATAATTACCTTTATTATCAGGCATTGTATCAAGACTGAAATATTTCAACGTGTAAACTTGTTAAATAGGATATATTTATAAACTCTCTTCCTCTCTCTTTCTCTCTCTCTCTCTCTCTCTTTCTCTCTCACACTCACACACACACACACACACACACACACAGATGAAAACCATGGATTATTCCATTATCTCTAAAGGAGTGCCGGGAAGTGGACAGACAGATCTTGATGTGTTAGAAGCATGGAAAGTGGGACAAACATAAGGACAAAACTGGTTGGCTTGTTAAAAGGCTACAAAAAGAAAGTTTGTGAGTGAAACAGTTGTGTACCCAGTGTACAGGAGAGTGAAGGACAGCCTTTCAGTCCAATTCCACAGAAAAACCTCTGTAGCACAAGTTGTTAAAAAGATTTATTTGTATCTTTATGCATTCAGGACTGTGTAGAACATACCACTCAAAGTGCCCATACTATCCCCTTTCAGCTGTAAAAAATAAAACACCTACAGGTTAGACAGGTTAGTATCAGAACTGAGCTATGGAGTGAAGGTCGTCTGATCTCATGTGGACACACATTTATTTACCTGTGGAAGAGATGGCACAGGGATGCATGTATTCCTAGATTTTAAGAAAGCATTTGAAACAATCAATCACGACATATTAATAAATAAACTGGAACAGTATGGGATCAGGGGAGTAGTACTGCACTGGGTGGTAAATTATTTAAGTGACAGGAAACAATTTGTGAAGTCTGGTGAACTTTACTCATCATGCTTGGACATTGCATGTGGTGTTCCTCAGGGTTCAGTACTGGGTCCTAAATTATTTATTATTTATATTAATGATAATTGTAAAGTATCTGATATATTAAAATTTGTATTATTTGCAGATAACACAAATATTTTTTGTTCTGGGGGGAATCTAAAGGAGCTACTGGATACAGTCACGTTAGAAAAGTGCAAAATAAAAAAGTGGTTGGACAGGAACAAATTATCATTAAATTTAAGTAAAACTGCACTAAAGATGTGCAGATTCATATAGATAGTGTGGAAATTGAAAGAGTTCATAAGCACAAATTTCTCGGTGTAATAATAGATGATAAAACAAGCTGAAAGTCTCATACAAATCATATACATAACAAAGTTTCAAGAAGTATTTCAATACTGAGTAAAGCAAAACATAGTCTGGACCACAAATCTCTTCACATTCTCTACTGTTCACTGATTTCACCTTAATTTAATTACTGTGCAGTAGGTTGGGGCAATACTTACAAATGTTCAATATCATCATTATCAATATTGCAAAAAAGGGCCATAAGAATAATCACCATACAAATCCTCTATTCCTAAAATCAAAAATACTAAAATTCATTGATCTGGTTAAATTTCTCACTGCACAAATTATGTAGACAGCAATAAACAAACTACTTCCTGATAATATTCTAAAATTGTTTTATAAAAGGGATGGGGGATATAATTTGAGGGGGGAACTAAATTTAAAACATCCCTGTATCCGTACGACACTAAAAAGTTTTTTGCATCTCTGTGTGTGGAGTGAAGTTGTGGAACAGTCTGAGTGAAGAACTGAAGCAATGTCCCAGTATGAATCAGTTTTAAAAGCAATACAAAAATATGTTTTTTGCAAGGTATCGGGAGGAGGAAGGGCTTTGACCAGGTGTTTTCACTTGCTGTTTTCACACTGGGTGTGTGTATATACGTGTATGTGTGTGCACAAAAATGTTTATTTAATGTATATATATCTGTAAATATGTATATCTTTTGATGTTGTACTGGGGTTCTTAAACTAATTACACATAATAAATTGTAATGAAGAATTTAGTTTATTTTTTATTTTTAGTTACCAAATAGTGGAAAGGGGGTGGGATTTAATAAGCTTTTGCCTCTTCCTACTGCTTTTGAACATGTAGTTATTTATTATGGTTATTATTGTTGTGTTTTCCTTTTGTCTTGTTTGTTTGTGTTTCTTTTTCTTTGTGCTTGGTATATTATTTAACATGTTCAAATAAAAAGCTAAAACTAACTAAATAACTAAGGTGTAAAGAAGGTATTCGTTCATTCATTCGTTTTGATTGATTGGTTGGTGTGTTGGTTTCTTTGGTTGGTAGTGATTTGGTGTGTCCTACATAAGACCTCTAGAGGGCGCCTGAGCAACCGTCGCAGGGTTGAGACACGCGCTGTAGTGAAGCACTTCCTGTAGTGGGAGCGCTTGCATTGTTGTCAACATGAAGTCCTTCCAACTTAGTGCAATATACAGTTAGCTTACTAAATAGCCGCGTACCTAGAAGTAAGCAATATCTTTATTTTGCGGATACCGTCTTAGGGTTTAGTTAGGACGACAAGAAAAGCCACCCAGTTGTTTTTGTGGACATTGTAAATGCAGTTATGCGGACGTGATAACGCGGTAGGCTAGTTATGCTAACAGTTATGTTACTGCTATCGAGCTAATGATCAGCTTGGGCTAAAGCCTCTTGAATTAAACCGAGTGTTACTCGTTTTTAATTTGTCGGTAGTTACTTAGCAAGTAGTCCACTCATTTGCAGATGGGCTTACCTTACATTTATGGCAATAATTGTTAGCGTTGTTGTTGTCTGTAGTTAACTACACCGGCTGCCCAAGAACTGTTGTAGTCCGTCGGATATGTTGGTGAACTGTTGACTGTAAGTCTCAACACGCTTAGATGTCCTAGAATGGTAAACTCAGTCAAAAAAACTGGGCTTTGTATGTCTAGCTAGTTAAAGTACAGTTATTTCAGCTCATTCATCTAGTCAATTCTTTCAGCTTGTACACACTTCACATGTGCTGTCATATAGTTATGAGCTGAAGACATACAACACTTCAGGTACTCAGCTGTATCTCATATAAACTAAACTCGATTTTACTGTTAATGCTGCTTTTAATTTTGTAGACTAGTTGGGCTTCTGTCTGGGTCCTGTCTGTGTTGATCTGTCTTTAACACTGATTGTCAATGATCTTTAGTCTACAGGAACCTAGTCTACATCAAAACTAGTGTAATAACGCCAGCCAATCCGCTGAGTGCGAATAGCTAAGCTGTTATTTCATGAGGTTGCGAAGGAAAGTGGGCAAGAACCACAATGAGCAAGCTGATGACACTGATAGCCCTGTCTTTGTCTGTCGGTGGAAGAGGAAGATGACAGTGTAGGTGGGGAACGAGCTGATTCGGAGTTGACCAGAAGAAACGGCAACGCAAAGACTGCTAGAAAATGCCCAGAAGAAAACAGTCAAATCCACAGCCTGTGAAATGTAAGTATTACTAATAGCTTTGTGCAGCATGTCGCCAGAGTAGTTTGCCATGTGTTGTTTCCCCCTCACCCATCCAAAGTGTCACTGTAAACTTCAGACGGTATTGACTTCTCTGTTGTGTTGGGTTGGTTCCTTTCTGGGCATTCCTATGGATATTAGATCTGAACTGTGGCTTGGACTTTTCAGTATTGTAAAAGGCCTGTTCTTTTCTGCTGACAAGTCCATTTTTAGCTACCTCACATAGATTGACTGATTTAAGCAAGCAACTTTAATTGGAGTGTTAAAATAACCTACTGTGTCATATCTTGTTGCAACACCGTGCTCGGGTGATATCTTCACTTAAACGTCCTGCTGGCCTTCATTCTTCCTTTGTAATTCTTTCCTAGCTCCATTTCCTGTAAAACTAACCCTATCTGTGCCAAAAACCTAGCTAACCCATCCCTGAATTTATCTGAAAGCTTTCCATGGTTCCTTCCTCAGTCACTTGCTCTTTTTTCCTTTTCCTCCCTTGAGCTGAGAACTGCCAGTTCAACATTAAGAACCATACACTTTTGAGATTTGCCACCTAATTGTCATTTGGGTACTTGATCTAGCCCTGCCCTTGACCATTTTGCTATCTTAAAATGTGGATTTTGAAATTGGAAAACCTTTGCTCTTCTGACTGTCACATACAGGTATATCTAAAAAAATGTAGAATATTGTGAAAAAGTTCAATCTTGGAAAGTCATGGTGTCGCACCCTAATCAGCTAATTAACTCAAAACACCTGCAAATGTCTCCTGAGCCTTTAAATGATCTCAGTCTGGGTCATGGGGAAGACTGCTGACTTGATAGACGTCCAGAAGACCGTCATTGACACCCTCCACAAGGAGGATAAGCCACAAAAGGCCATTGCTAAAGAAGCTGGTTGTTCCAGCAAAAAGGACTGCAGCATGGAGAGGATTGAAGCAAAATCAATTCAAGAGTTTCGGGGAGCTTCTTAAGGAGTGGACTGAGGCTGAAGTCAGTGCATCACGAGCGTCTACGCACAGACGAATCCTAGACATGGGCTACTAATGTCACATTCCTCATGTCAAGCCATTCCTGAACCTGAGACCAAAGTCCTATTTTCAGATGAATGTAAATTTTGCATATCATTTGGAAATCAAGGTCCCAGAGTCTGAAGGAAGAGAGGAAAGGAACAGGATCCACGTTGCTTGAAATCCAGTGTGAAGTTTCCACAGTCAGTGATGATTTGGGGACCATGTCATCTGCTGGTGTTGGTCACTGTGTTTTCTGAAGTCCACAGTCAACACAGCATCTACCAGGAAATCTTAGAACACTTCATGCTTCCTTCTGCTGACAAGCTTTATGTAGATGCTTATTTAATTTTCCAGCAGGACTTCGCACCTGCCCAAAATGACCAAACGCTGGTTCAACGACCAGGGTGTTACTGTGCTTGATTGGCCAACAAACTCACCTGACCTGAATATTTTTTTGTCAAGAGGAAGATGGGACACCAGACCCAAAAATGCAGACGACCTGAAGGCTGCTATCAAATCAACCTGGGCTTCCATTACACCTCAGCAGTGCAACAGGTTGATCGCCTCCATGCCATGCCGCATTGATGCAGTAATTTATGCAAAAAGAAGTCCAACCAAGTATTGAGTGCAATGTAGGGGTGCAAATTATTCCTCATAATTTGATTATAAATTGATCATTTTAGTGGTTAATACTTTGCCCCTGGGATTAGAAGGTCACAGGTTCAAGTGTCAGCCCAGGCACCATTGAGGTTACCCTTGAGCAAGTTACCTTCTCCACTTCACTGCTCCCTGGACTCTGTTAGTGGCTGCCCGCTGCTCCGTCTGTGCACATGTGATGGTTTAAATGTAGAGGTCATGTAGAGGTGTGATGGTGTGCTCACAATGACAATAGTCACTTTTACTTAATAATTGAATTAAAATTTGAAGCCGTGCAATTCAGTTTGATACTGGGGACTGCAGTCAGTCTGACTGACTGTTTTTCACACGATTTGCTAAATTTTCATCAACTCGCACATTTTGTTATTAAAAAGAGATGTCCTAAGCAAAAGCAATTTCTCAGGTAAAATGCAAGTAAAATCAATTGTGGAATGTACACACATTGATTTATGTGTCAGATCAATACATTGGATCACTCACTATTATAGTTGATGCATCAGTACAGATTGATTGTTACACTCCTAAAACAATATGCATCATGTTATAATTTTTCCTGAGGTTTCTTCTAGTTGTAAAATAAAAATAGAAACACACAATCATTTTCTTTTAAACATTTCACAAATTGGACTACTCTCAAATCAATTTAAGCATCATTAAATTGCTCTCTTTATATTTTTCACTGTTGATCAATATCCAAATTAGATAGAAAAACATATTGTGGCATGATGTTTCATCATTAATCAACATTATTATTATTGTTATCAGGAACGACAATAAATAGATTGTCCACCTCTATTGTCCACCACTAATGAAACATTAACATGATTGATATTATTTTGACATAGCAGTCAGGGAAGTAAATTCATTTTAGGAAACCAAGTATTTAGTCTTTTAAACAATATGACGTTGTGTTTAATTTCACCAGAGACATGATGTCAAGTTGTCTTTAAATACATACTTTAACACACAATGTACTTCTCTTCTAAGTAACTCCTTGTTGGTTTGTTAGTGGGATCTGAAGATGTTGTTGGAGGTGTTAATCCAGAGAGCCTGGTCCTGGAGAGTGATTTCCTCCTTGGACAAGACTTGGCATTTGAAGAGAATGACTACAAGATCATAGGATTTGAGAGAGACTCTGGTTAGTAATGTTTGGTGTCGTCTCAGTATTTGATTACAGTCCAGTTTTAAGTTTAAAAAAAACAAACTGCCCACATCGTTTTTCCAATATAAGATCAACATTGATATTGAGGAAAATAATCTGGTGCTTTTTTCCTGATTCAGTGACTGCTGACATGGGAATCCCAGCATATGCCTTTAGTGATGAAGACTGCTCTAGTTACAACCGCCTTAGCATGGAGAGTGACTTTGAGGACCCACGAGACACCGAGAGCGAACGAGAGGAGATAGGTGGGGACACTGGCTTCACATCCTACCTCTCATGCAGGCGGTGTGGCCAGCTCCTTGGAGACCCTCTTAGTGGTGCCCTGGACTTAGCAGGGCTCTACTGCCTCCGATGTGGAGGTGAAGAGAGGGGAGCAGAACGGGAAGTCAGACGGAGAGAGGAAGTTCTGGCTGCAGATGGTTCCAAGGAGAAAGGGCACAAAGGGAGGACGTCTGCCAATAGCAACTACAAAACCTACTCGTGCAAACTCTGCAACTTTACCTCACGCTACTCCAACCATCTGAAGCGGCATATGAAAACGCACAACGGCGAGAAGCCTTACCGGTGCCAGCACTGCGCATACGCATCAGCTCAGCTGGTTAACTTACAGAGGCATGTGCGTACACATACTGGGGAGAAGCCATACAAGTGTGACTGTTGTACATTTGCCTGCAACTCCCTTGGAAACCTTAAGAGGCACCAGCGCATGCATACACAAGAGAAGTCCAACAAGTGTAGCCAGTGTGATTTCTGTGCAAGCAGTGGCCAGACCCTAAAGAGACACATGATGAACCACAAGACAGATGTGTCAACACCCAAGATGGAAGGTATATATATGTTCAGGCTGTTTGCTCTCATTAAAGAAGGCAGAAGTCTGCTATACTTTGTCTCTCTTGTAAAGGAGCAATTTGTGTAAGGCCCAAAAAATTGTGCATAGTTTGTGTATTTTTAGTTGGCCCCAGTTTTTTATCATAAATGCCTGTAGCTTGAAAGCATTGTTAGTCAAAGAGGAAGTACACAGTGCACAGCTCACATTTAAACAGCATGTGTCAAGGGAAGTAACAACAGTTAAGTTCCTGAAACTGGGTTTCCCACAAAAAGGAAGAAGTTTATTTTGTTAATGTCTCACTGAAAGCTCCTCCCTTTTCTCTCTTGTGTCTCCAGAGGCTGTGGTGTCTGATCTGACTCTGCACATTAGTGGTGATCCTGACTTCCTGCATAGCTATGGCAGCCTGCGAGCTGATCGTCATCCCCCAAGCCTGCTGGACACGGAGGGGCTGACCCAGGAGCCAGAATCTGGGCTGCCCGAGCTGCTTTTTCCCTTCACCTGTTGTGTATGTGGCTCAGTGTTGGAGGACGAGGAAGGTGGAGCCACACAGATCTGTGGCAGATGCACTTTGGATGTACTGGCTAAGGGATCTCCTGCCAGCCCAGAGAAAGGAGACAAGCTATACTCTTGTACTGCTTGTAGCTTTATTACACAGTACCCCAACCATCTAGCCCGTCACATGAAGACACATAGCGGAGAGAAGCCCTACAAATGCCCGCAGTGCAACTACGCATCCGCCCACTTCGACAACTTGAAACGGCACCACCGGGTACACACTGGTGAGAAGCCTTATAAGTGCCACCTATGTGACTATGCCTGTGGAAACCTGGCCAACCTCAAACGGCACGAGCGCATCCACTCCGGTGCCAAGCCCTTTCAGTGTGGAGTGTGCAACTACAGCTGCAACCAGAGCATGAACCTGAAGCGACACATGTTGCGCCACACTGGCGAGAAGCCTTTCAAGTGCCAGGAGTGTGCCTATACTACAGGACATTGGGACAACTACAAACGCCACCAAAAAAAGCATGGCCATTCCACAGAAGGGTGGATAAAGATGCCGCTACCAGAGGAAGAGGAAGAGGAGGAGGGGGAAATGTAGCAGAAAGAGGAAATGTGGATAAAGTCAGTTCCCTTTTTTTTTTAAAAGAGCTCTTATCTCCTGCTCTTCATGTCAAACTCATGTTGCCTTACTGTCACTTTACAAAGGTGCAACTACATATAGCATGAGTGCAGTTTAACATTTGTGCCTTGTATAGGGTTCTAGAAAATCCACAGCTCAGTTTTACACGTTCTGCTCCTCTTTTATTGATGCCTAATTAATAGTGAGTTCACAGACGTCTTTGAGGTTTGTTACAAAAGGATCTTGTCAGAACAATGAACAAATGTTGAGAAATCACAACAGGGAAGCAAAAAATAAAGCACAGAAAGCATGGATGTGAAGGGAATTGAATACTGTGTGGTTTAAGCTAAACTGCATCTGGTGTAAAGGCCAATCAAATCAAAATGAATCCCAACACATTAGTTTTCAGGAATTCAAACATTGTGAAATCTGCTTTTATAAAATTGTTCAAAGAAAACTTACTTATATATATTATACTTATAGATTATAGTTCTGCACATCTGTCCTTTTGAATTTTCTGTGTATAACAGCATGAGTATTGCAATAAAGCCAATGGTTCACCCATTCCCAGGTTGATACTGCAGCTACTTTTTTATTTCTTTGTAGTGGATTTAATTACACTGAAAATCTCTGGTGGCTGCTAAATTATGTAGGATGCACAATGGCAGTAATGTCTTGGTGCCTTTTTTGGGAGGTGGTGTACACCATTCCCTGATTTTACTGTATCGGGTGCCACTGCAACAATGCTGCACTGACGTAGGAGGTTTCCAAAGCCTCCAGCACACACCTCATTTATTTTCCAGGGCATTAGAGTAGTTCTGTTTGCCTCTGCGGGTGTTTGTGTGAGTGACTTTTAAATCACGTTTCTTCATTTTGTATGCGTGTTGCCTACTGTGAAATGATGTCAATGGAAGAAAAAAAAACATGAAATGTGATAGGATGATCATTTTTTGTGGGAAGAAACTTTTTTGTCTGTTTTTTTGCTTGTTTGTTTTTTTCTGGAGTGTGCAAATCTGCAAATTGATAGAAAAGAAAAGGGACCACATATTGTTTCTATTATTTTATTGATACAGTTACAGACATTACATTTCCAAAAACATTTCTGTAGATGTATGATGGTTATCAGTCTGTTGTATGTGGTATTTTTGTTACACAAAAGGGCATAGCAGTTATTAAATGGCCAAGTTGATGATAAATGTCATTTAATGATATCAGGGACTAAGTCGAGACATTTTATGCATAAAAATGAACATGTGATGTTTGGTTTGCTACATTGTTCAAAATGATTATTTATGTACTGTATATTATTTTTGTGGTTTGCCTTCGCTTTATTGGTCTGAGGACTTGTCAAGTGACCTTTGACTTAATAATAAAACATGTTTTTAAAGTTTTTATTTATACCATCTATTGACTTTTCTTCAACTGGAAAAACGAAAAGCAGTGATGGGAGAAAACAGTTCAGTTAACAGTTCCAGCGGTTTGCCCCTAGAGGGCAGTATAAATCAATGAAATTGTGACTAGGGGACAGTGTTTGGCAATATGTGCATCTCCCTTTTAAAGAATGGAAACTAACCTTATTCATGGACACAATGTATTCTCCTCTTTTGCAAGGGAGATATATTTGCAGTGAGGGTTAACTTGTGGGCTGATATCACGGCGCAGTAGCTGGTTGAAGGGGACCAAACCTCACTTAGACTCCTGACTTGGTTCCGTTTTACCAGCCACTAAGACGTGCTGCCCCAGGAGAAGTAGACAGGTGAGATAATACCCCTTATTGCACAACCTGTAGATGTGAAGAACCAGTTCTTTCTCTCTTTTAGTTTTAACATCTGCTTATATGAACTTTCATTGAAGAATCTTTATTATTCTTATATTTGTGAGTGGCAGATAAATATCTTTGGATTAAAAGGAAACTTGTTCATCTTGCAACACTAGGCCAAAAGTTTTTGTCCAGTGGAAAAACGATCAAATGCACCATTCCCCAAAACCTTGACTAAAACCTTACTATAATAAAGCATCAACTATTAATTATCTATATTAAAACTTTGCTTTTGTCCCATCCCCAACTGTCAGAAAATATTAACTTATTACTGCAGAGCTAAAGCACCATCTGCTGTTCAAAAACTTTTATTAGTCTGATTTCAGCTTTAGCTCTTAAAGCTTTAAACAACAAAAACATTAATAAGTGTTATATTTTAACAGCAAAACAACAATTATGATAATTATATAATTTTTAACAATAATAACAGCAACAATAATAATAGTAATCATTTCTGTTGCCAAGACATTGAGTTTGTAAATAGATGTGCCATTATGTCCTGTATGGAAACAGCCCACCCAAATTAGCCTCCTCACACCTGTCCCTCTATTTATAAGAGTAAACTCTTCTCAGTGGCTGCACCTGTGTTCTGTCACTCAGACTGCACCATCACAGGCCATATAGGATGCGATTCCGGTATTGCCTATCAGCATGCTTGTCATGGAGGAAAGTTTGATACATATATAACATGTGCTGCCCATGTGCTGTATGTATGACCTGAGACTGACTTTGACATTCCATTCATACAAAAAGAAAAAGACAAAAAGACATCAGATGAAAACTGGTTATACTGTGCACTTAGGTGCAATATAGCACAATGTCAATAAAGAAAATGATTGTGTCATTGTCAAAATACTCGTTTCATAAGCTTTTAAGTGTTTTTAGTTATTCCGATTTTCAATGGGCTTCTTTTCAGGAATGGCAGGTTTCCATTTGTGAGATACACTATATAGCATATCACGATGATCATATCCCTCTGAAACCACACACTTCCTTACATTCCATAGCTGGATTCATTATATGGGGATATAAGGAAGTATGTCATCTCAAAGAGTAGCTGTTTGTCCATCACATGCATTTTAACTAATAGATCCTTTTCATTAGTTCCACCAAAAGAAATGTGCTCTCTTTACTCTTAAAGATCAAAGTTGAGACAATGGAATATATAATGCGTATCATTTCAAACACAGTAATTAATTGACTTAATTGTCCATATGGTTGGACGGTTGCATGTAATATTGAGTTCATTTTAGTTTGTTGTAGCTAGAATGTTGTTAGGAATTTAGTGGTTTAGTCGACCTATGTCTAAGTGTGATTTTTTATGCCCATAAAGGATCTGCAGGGTGAATTCTGGGATATGAATTCTCAACCCTGTTACAAAGAGAACCAAGTACATGCAACCATACAAAGGTGAGACAGATTAAATGCTGTGTTCAAAAAGCACATGTCAAGCCAAGGACCCCTCGTTCACATTCTGGGCACCAAAAATGTGCAAATTAGAGCATTCTGGGAACATGAAAACCCTCTTTCATTATGAAACCATTGTGAATCTGAACGCAGTGAAATGACTTCACTGAAAACCAGTTTAGATGACCACATTACTTGCCCATCCCTTGAAAGTCAGTCCCTCACCCGACGTGTACTCAGATACTTAAAGGTCCCGTTTGTCCACCTCTGTCAGTGCCCTGTTCCCTATGAGGCTCTGCCGTCCATATCCTCCTCCTCTGCAGTCGGCTGCTGGACTGAATCCAGGCCAGGCTCGCCTTCCCTGCCTTTTCTATGAGCTGCCCTCCCCCTTGCTGGCGGCCGTCCACCTGTCAGTGTCCTTTAGAAGCCTGCGCCTCTCCTGCACCTCCTGTTCCCAAGCCTCAGCGCTCTGACAGGGCCGGCCAGCCTGTGAAATCACACCTCTCAGCTGTTCGCACTACACTTGAGACACCCTATACCCCACTGGCCACTCTTCCCCAGAATGTCAATGGCTCCTTAAAAAAGGAGGGTTTCTGGGGGCAGGGTGGGCCAGGAGACAACTGTGAGGAGCTTTTATTGGGACAGTAGAACAGAAAATGGTTCCAGGAGCACAGCTGAGAAAGGAGTTTACATTATAAATATGGCATACTCGGACCTCCGGGCAAATCTGTGCATTCTGTCTGGAGTAAAAAACGTTAAATGTGACCTATGCAAATATTATAGCACATTTCATATTCTATTTTTAATTCCCCCTTATATCATTAGCAAACTCACCAAGCAGTTTGTGCACTACAATTTGAGGAAAGCGTCCAAACTGGTTCTCTATAGAGGATGTGCTCATTTATTTTTACTAAAGGGTGTGTAAAATTCGCATAAGACCTTATTTCTCTTTTTGCTTTGGTTGATGAGATGTTCAGTGGACATGGCTATGAACAACAGGGTTGTTCCAGCAGGCGGTAGCAGTGAAGATATCATGAATTATGCTTCAGCACTGATTTCACAATGATTCAGATGTAGTTAAGGAACACATGTAAATGAATGCACTAGATAAACTCTGGTGAAATTAATTTCCTTCTTTCCATTTCAATCATCCAAGCATTTCATCCAGCAGCACAATGTGGTTCCTGGATCACATGCGCCTTCAGCCTTCCAGGGCTGAAGCTCAGGCTGCTAAGGTCAACACCTGTGCTCTAAACTCGAGAGAGAGAGAGAGAGAGAGAGAGAGAGAGAGAGAGAGAGAGAGAGAGAGAGAGAGAGAGAGAGAGCTCAGTTATAAGATAAGCTCATAGTCATTAGACACACTAATATTGAAGCCCAACACTGGATCTATTTCAGTTCTACACAGAAGCTGAAAATAGGCTTGGCTCATTTTGCGTCCGCTCTTTGCCTGTCAGAGCCCCAGAGGAATCACCATGAAATATTTGATTAAGAAGATCTGCTGAGCTGATTTGATTATGGCCCCATGGCTCTGACACTCTCTCCATGAAAAGCTTTCTCTACAGTTCACTAGTTCCTCAAGGAACGAAACATGTAAAAGTATCCTCAGACACAAGGACTTTTAAAGGTACTATTTTCACTGTCCCAGGGGAATGTGGCATGTTTGTACTACTTCATAACTTAATAAATCAAATCAAATAAAGCACCAGGAGTCATGAATTGGAACAGAATGGGGTCAAATTGAGCTCCCTTACTAGAAGAATAAATGAGCACCATCTCAGCGACAGCACTAGTTTAATATATTGTTTTCTGAGAGTGCGCCCACAGTTTTGCTCAGTGTTAGAATACAGTGTTAGTTCTTTGGCCGAGTTCGACTTGATTGGTGTTTGAATGGCTTTTTACAGAATGTGTCTCATAATGGGGTCAGTCAGCTTATTCTTAGCCTGCTAAATGGGGTGGTGAGGCTGGGTAAAGTGATAACTTTGTCCTCCATTCAAGAACTCATTTGTGAAGAGATGTTCAGCTTAGGAAGTCATACAGCCAGTCATTTTATCCTGTGCCTCACATGATGCGAAACATCACCTGTTAAATCATCTATAGGGATTTTACATTGAATACAATGTTTAGTGGGTTAGCTGCTGTCTAACTGCTAAAACGATTAAAGAAATATAAAATATAGTATTTTGTGAGTTGTACAGCTCTATATGCGCTTGTTGTAGAGGGGGTCGGGTGTTTTTGTTTTAATATTATCTCATCAGAAGTATTATTGTGTTTTGTGGTTGTTGGAGTCATGGTCTGTATTGGAGATTTAGCTGGGTTGTTGTCCTGCTCCACATAATAGCAATAGCATCATAAGTATAAAATCAATAGTCATGATTTCCCTTACTTTAGCTAAATATATTCTCTCAGAATAAATGTAGTATGATGTCACTGTGTATGTCACTTATGCTGCACCCCCAGAATTAAGATGCCATCCCAGATCCCTTGATTGAAACACAAAAATAGTGCATGAAAACATTTATTGTTAAATGTTACATTAAATGACTAGGGAGGCATATGAAAAGTGCCACTGTGTTTTTATGGAAACACTGTCTACTTAATTCTTTCCTTTACAGTTTTCTTGTGTAGGACAGTGACTCAAAGCTACATCAGCCCTTTGACAGGACTTCACAAATGACATTCTCACATGTGCGTGCTGACTCATTAGGGCCTGTAGCATTAAAGGAGAGGGAAGTCCCTGTGTGTGCCGGCCAGTTGCTGGCCCTGAGGTTGATACAGCTGTTCACCAAGGGCCACACGAACAGTCCCTTAAAGGCCTGCCATTGTGTATGCGCCTATCACTGAGGTCAAAGGTACTGTAATCAACAGCTAAAAAACAGGTGGCAATTGTGACTGGACATAACATGTGCCATTTTTTTTCTTAGTTGCACAGACTTCTATACCATCTGACAAATTAGGCTGTCTGTGTCCGTGTCACTGTGGTTGCTCACTGGATAAGAAGGGTAATAAATACAAAACCCCATTTTTGGAAATACTAGAGCAGTTTGTAAAAAACAAAAACAATCTTTGGTTTGTTAATTCTCTCAAACTTTAATTTAAACTCAGAAAGTAAAAACAAACAAGTTTCAGTGTTTTCAAAGTTTGTTTTGTAAATATGTGCAAATTTAGAATTTTATGTCTGCCACAAAAAAATGTAAGACTATGTTTTTTACTTAAAAATGTAAGTAATTGGTTCCTTTTGTGTTCACCTTTCGAGTTAATGACATAATTTTAATGAACACTTTTTAATCACTGGAACTGAGGATACTAATGGTTGCAGTTTTGAAAGGTATATAGAATATTTGCCTATTCTTGCTTGATGACTTCAGCTGCTCAACAGTTCAGATTCTCCTCTCTATGATGTTCCACACTTTTTAAAATGAGAGACAGATCTGGACTGCTGGGAGGCTACAGTTGTACAGCATATGCAGAATGAAGGCTGGCATTGTTTTACTGAACTGACCATGGACTTTCATGAAGGCAGCATATATCTCTCTAAAATCTCAATATATGCATCTGGTTCAATGGTTCCTTTATACATTCTTATGCAAAAGTTTGGAAAGATGTTAACACTGTCTAACACTGTCTCTATAGGACATGGGGAAAGAACAGCAACCATTGATGCATAGTTACTTTTTATGCCTTAAATTGAACAAAAACTTTACAAATGCTCTGGCTCTTTAAACCTTGTGCACACACTTGTGGACACTCAACAACCATAGGTTCCTCTAAACAGCTGGGTAAGACTCTGAAAATGAAAGTTATTGATGGCAGTGCCATAATGTTTTTGGGTTTTTTGGTCAATTATGCATCAATATTTGCTGAAAATATGTATTTTTTCCATGTCCTAGAGAGACTGTGTTAACATCTTTTAATGACAAAATCAATCAAATAAGTTATTTATCACAGGGTGCCCAAACTTTTGCATAAGACTGTGCATATAAATGTCAACCATGTTGTGAGCCCTGCAACATTCCTTTACTGTGACAGATGCTGGCTTTTGCACCTATGTCTGGAATCTGGAACACCTGGATGATCCATTTCATCTTTAGGATGGAAAATTCAATAATCCATAAACAAGGTGAAACATGGTCTTATCTAAACACAGCACATGTTTCTACTATCTTTTGGTTCACCTGGAAACTTGACATTGTTTCTATCCCTAGCTTTTCTATTTTAGCTTATCCCATTTCCTTTGTATAATGGAGATTCAGGTTACATTTCTTGACGTGTTGGACTCTGCTAAGTGACAGCATTTTTTCAGCGTTTTTCTGAACTCATGTGGCTATATTTATGTGTTAGAAATTTGATTGCTTCTAATGTAGTGCCTTCTGGGGGTTGGAGGTCCTGAAAATACCACAGTGGATTCCAGTCTTGTTCTACACATAAGGATTTCTTTGTATGCTATGAATTTTCATATGAAATTTAATTACTGATTGAGGTATTAAAATGTGGGCCCATGTCCCTACAATTTATTCCTCTGAGGTCCATTTTTGACATTTAAATGGGGTCACCATGGCCTAATGGTTAGAGGTGTGTGTTTGTGACCGAAAGTTCATGGGTTTAATTCCCAGAACTAACCTGAGGGTAAATGGAATTAGGTTTGTATTTACTGTATTTTGGCAGATAACACAGTACTACAAAGATCTTATTATATTTTTTTGTTTAGAAATAGTATATTTATAGTATATATAGTATATTAACAAGCTTTGGGGCCAATTTTGATTACTTGATTACTGAAGGCTTTCTGCCATTTCTAGATTGTTACAGGCTATAAGAAGAAGCAACAGCTTCTTTTCTGATGGATTGACTCTGGAACTGAAGTTTCATATTTCCATGTTTAGTTTAGAATGGCCCACAATTGCTAATGCACAATACCATTAACTTGTTAATATGCTAATATACTCAAATCATGTAGGGGATCCTGTGCTAGCAGGAATTAGCATTATATAGCATCATATGTAGACTTTTTTGGCTTACATATATAAGCTAAACTGAAGGCCTATACTAATTATCATGGCTTTTTGAACAATAATTATTTATGTCTAAACTGGCTATGTCTAAACTTGAATTTAAGTGTTAATCTGGTCACTTATCTCAAGAGAAGTTGTAGGTGACAATATTAATCTTAAGAAAAGTGGGGTTGGTTCTTTCAATTTATAGACTAGTAGCTACCTTAGAGACAGACTACCACAAAACCTTGTCACTAAGACGGACCCGCCCTCCTCCCATACCACTGTTGAAGAGGCAGCTGGAGAATGGCCCCACCTCATACACAACACGCTGAGGGTGTTACACTTGGTCCACAGGGCAGAGCAGGTGGAGCCTGACCAGAGGACTGGCCTCTTCAGCAATGTCACCTCTCTTCAAGGCCAGACTTTTCAGCTGGGATGTGATTAGTGTCTGTGTCTCACATGCCTCATCGTTTAAGTTCCTGCGAGCTTTGAGGCTGAGCAGACATGTGCATTTATTGCATTATCCAAATCTCTGGCATGCCATTCAAGCCCTACTGTTTGCTCTGACCCATGACTGCTGTTTCTGCCCTTGTTTGATGACAGCTGTGAAGTCATTTGTTTTAAAAGACACATTCTTCTTCACAAAGTTGTGTTATGTGGATCTGTGGAGCGCCAACCAATGAGAGACAAATATATGACCAAAAATATGCCGCAATATGCCTTTTCAGGGGAAGCAAGTATTTTGAATGAATTTGAATCATGGATAATGTCTTATAAATGCTTGTTTCAACAAAACATTCTCTTTTAACAACCGATAAATATTATAATATGGGTTCATGAATGTTAATGTACAATCCCAATTGCAGAAAAGTTGGAACACTATGTAATATGTAAATAAAATTTACAGAATAAAAGCAGAAATACAGAAAAAATAAAATACATAAAAAGCATCAAATGAAAAATCAAAATGAAAATCAGACACAGCAGATTACCACAGCTTGGCATTGTAGTAGAAGAATCTGGGTCCTGATCTGGTCCAGACCTTTAACCAGTGGAAAAAAATTGAGCCATCATTAAATACAGTAAACATGGTCCAGACTTGAGTGTTGCTTTAAATGTTGCTGCCATCAAATTCAAAATGTTTTTTTTCATAAACATTTCTCCTAGTGTGATATATTTTTACCCAACGATTTCCCCTAATTGTGTATGATTCCCACCCACTTGGAGAAATACACCAACTTTTGACACATACTTTGCCTAAGCATTATGTGAGTGACTGAGGGATAATGCATGAAAATACAACAATAGTTAATTAATCAATTTATTGATTATCTCAAAGTCAAAGAACAAGCATGTCTAGCCATAACCACTGCCTTTACTAAGGAACCTGGAGAACCTCTTTTAAAGCCACTGACTATGGATGGTGTCAAGGGTTCTTTTCTTTTGAGCACAAGTAAAGCAAAAAAAAATCCCATGTCAGTCAGCAGTGTACGAGTGGAGCAGACTGCCCTGTGTGACGACTGGCAGAGACAAATTACACACAACTTTCTCTCAGCACAGCTGTGTGATTGACAGCTGCTATCATTAAGAAAGCCCATATCTACTTACACCTCCTTCAGTGCAGTTCATCTGAGCACTCGGTGCACAACCCACTGCAACTGTTCTTACACTTCTTTCCTCTTTTTTATTACAACCTTACAATCTGTTCTGACCAATGTGAGATGGAGGGAGCTGCCATACTACAGTGAACCATATTATAATGCTCTTAATCTCATTGAGCCCTTCCTGAACCAAATGGGTCAAAAGATCTTAGAATAAAATGCAATTGTTCTACTCAATTTTGACATAATAAAATTAATTTACTTGAATTAATGGAAGCTTTTGAGAGCATTCATATTTAAAGTGACCTTTATAGGGTGCTTTAAAGATTGTTTATATTTTTAGCTCATCACCTGAGAATTGTAGGTATTTGTTTACAGCCCACACAGTCTTAAACTGTTTCATTTGATCCTGTCATAGCTGCCATACTGAACATTTGCATAGAGGGTTTTGCCCATGTGAATAGGATAAACAGATGTTTCCTGATTAAAAGAGAAGTTTAAGCAGAATAAAGAAGAGAAAGAGAAGACGTGGAGCTCTTATTATTGGTTTCACATTTAACCTGGATAGTACAACCAAGAATCATATTTTTCCAACCACCTGTGTTTCTTCAGTACGCTCACTATTGTTTGAGATTATTAAACCATAGTTCCTGGGTGTGGTTCACAGGAATTGACCATGTAGTATTAGTTGTATAATGCATCGTTGCATTTAATATTCCCTTGAGTGACCACTGCTGTAATATGAACAGTTATTTTCATGTAAGGATGGAACACCCTGATACTATCATTGTCACCCTCATCAACGCTTCAGTGGCTTTGAGGACATGAGAGTGCCTCTGCACATCAGCACGGTTCATCACACAGAAGAGGTCAACTGCATAGCCGGCATCAATGGGGTTGGTAAGTCATTGGCCATTTTAATAAGACTTTAATTTTCTGACAGCGATTTCAGAATAAAACCAATACAATAGTTAATGCATTATGATACATAATCTGACTAGATGCCCCAATCAAAATGCAGTCAATGCATGACAGAAAAAAATACTGACGCTTGCAATGCAGTTGTTACTTATTGCTGTACTTAATACATATTACTAGTACTTACAGACACCTTATCATATCTTTATCATATGGTTCTGAGTGATGCCATAGAGAAGCACAACTTAAACTAAAACTTATTTTTGACAGTGAAATGTGCAAGTGTAAAGAACACAGTGTAAAGGATTTATACCATATTTTGTTCCTTGATCAATATATACAAACTACCGTATATTTAGAATGTCATATAGTACCATTAAGAAAATCTATATTTTTTAATGATTGTGTTAAATTAATTAAATTAAAATTAAATTAGAATTAAAATACTGTAATTCAATTGCAAACACCCTAAAGACATCAGCAAATGTTGTGAGAGAGGCATGTTTATCATTGTGTTCCATCACCTTTCCTTCTAATAACACTTTAAAACCATTTTGGAACTGAGGAGAGTAATTGTAGCAGTTCTTCCATTAGACATTTTGTCACTGTCACTGTCACTGTCCCTGTCGTCTGATTCTCCTGTTCACTATGCACCATACTTTTCTATAGGAGACAGATCTGAACTGGCAGCAGCCCAGTTAAGCTCATACAATCTAAGTCTGTGATTCCATACTGTTGTAGCCTGAGCAGAATGTGGTCCGCCATCGTCGTGCTGGATGTTCCTAGAAAGAGATGTTGCATTGATGTCAACTTAAGTCTCTCTAAAATCCTAATATACATCTCAATAATATTTTCACATACATGCACCACCCCAGAGAGCTTGCAGGCATTTCTGCATAGAGTTGATCTATGGCTTCCCTTTGCATAATACAGTTTTAAGTTGCATTTCTTGATGCAGCGATTGACTGATTGATGTTAAGTGACTATGTTAAGTGACTATGTTTTGGTGAAGTACCCCCAAGCTCAAGTGGCTATATTTTTCAAAGTAGCATGATGGTTTCTTAAACAGTCCCATGTGAAAACTCAAAGAGAATACATTCAGCAGTGGTTTCAGACCTTTCCCTTCACAACGAGATGTCTATAAATTCACCGAAAAACATTTATGTACTATAGAGGTCAAAATACCTAAATTCTCTGCAATATTTTATTGAGAAATGTTCATTTTGAACAAATAATGAGGCTTTCTCACCTGCGGCCAATTAGAGTTTTCCAAACCTGTGTTACTTGAATATCCTGTGAACTTTTCCATGTTGTTTCAACTCTGTCCCAACTTATGTTGTGTGTTACTGCCATCAGATCTTAAATTCACAAAATACAATTAAGTTAGTCAGTAAAACTATATTTAAAAACTTTTCTTTGTACCATTAACTGTTCAATAAAGCTTAAGATGAATGAACATATTATTGCTTAAGTGCATTTGAATATATTTAAACTTTTCTGGAAATGAGGTTTGTATGATGTTTCACAGTTCTCTGAAATCCTTGACTTTCAGAAAATTTCACGACCAAAGCTCTACCCTGGAGATATTCTTGAATTCCCTCTTAATAAGTATTTCTCCCACTTTGGAGTTTACTATGGAGAGAGGGATGGCGTTCCTTATGTTGCACATTTGACATGCAGAGGTAAGGGCATTTAGAATGTGCATTTTAACTTCCCCCAATATACACAGATTTTTTAATTTGATTTGTATATGTAACATTTCTATAAATCTCTGCAAACTTTGAACATCTTTAAGATTCGGACACAAAAATACTCCTCTTTGGACGAGGTTTGAACTCCTCTGTGAAGCTGGAACCACTTGACATAGTTGGGAAAAAATACAAAGTGAACAATTACCTTGATGAAAAACACCCACCTCGAGACTTCTACTCCCACATCAAGCCTGAGATTGAGGATGTGATGACAAAAACCATCACATTTGACATCCTATTTCACAACAGCGAACACCAAGCAACTATGTTTCGCTATGGGGTCAAAAAGTCAGAGCAAGTGAGTCATGAATAATACATTATTAAAAATTAATTTAATGATGTAACATTATGATCATACCATAACATATACATTTTATATTCTCGTTCTATTTTATACCAAGTTATTTTCTTTAATTTGAAAAAATCATTCATGATCATTTTATATCTTTGTGGATGGCCTAGATGATGTTCATTTCACTCTTATGAATACAAAATATTTACGTTAATTATTTTTCTTAAACTGCCTCCAGATTGAAAAGGTCTATGCGAAGATAGTTCCCACCTGGCGTCAACCGTTTGAGAAGAAAGAATTTTGATTCAAGAACTTTTATGGCCGTTGCTGAGAGACAATTACTTCAAGTTTTTTTATATTGCTGTTATATAAATGTCTCATCATATAGTTGTATTTGTAAAATAAGCAATTTTCTTTTTGTAAAGTCAGAACAATTATACACATTTAGGTTCCTTAGGCTGTGTTCAAACCTGGCACTGAACTGCATTCTGGGTGATCTGATCACAAAGAGCACCCAAAACACAACTGCTACATCCTTCCTTGTCTTCCATTAGCTTAACTTGATTCACTCAGGTAGCAGATGAAACATTCTCCAGCTTAAGTGTCCAAACAGTTTCCAAAAAGTTTCCAGACTTTCTCGAAATTTTCAATAATTCTTTCGGCTAAGGCAACAATGTGAATATAGGTGGCACTTTGTAATGGCTGCATTACGATGCTTTAGCATTCAAGCATTCACACTTGTACTTAGCTTAGAAACGACGTCATCTAGGAACAGTGCCTTACACCAGTCAGATATACTATGTGTCCACTTGAGGGCAGAATTGACCTATTCTGAGGGAGTGTTTAAAATCCATTTTCTTCTTATTTCGGTTGCTTCCATTAGGGGTCGCCAAAGCGCATCCTCTGTTTCCATTTCTTCCTGTCATCTGCATCTTTCTCATAAACATAAAATCCTTAATGTTTTTTACTGGAGATATTGGCTTTCAAAACTTCCAATACTGAAACGTTAGAAAACAGAATTATGTATAGTCTTCACTTTTAGTCTGTGATATTACATTGAAAATAATGACTAAGCAGAGAGAGAGAAGACTACTTCCCTGACAAAAAATATAGATTTTATATTTCTTTTTAAAATAACATTGACATTCCTACAAGCTTATTTCTGCCATTTCTGAGCCAGAAAATTTAACGTTCTCATGTTAGTTGGGATTTACAAAAATAAACATAATAAATAAATAAAAATAAATAAATAAAAAAGTATAAATCTAAAGATATTTTTGTAATTACACTAGTATTATAGATGTAACAACCAAATGTTCTTTTTTGTTCTCTTTAACTTTATGCTTAGCAATGATGATCTAATTATCAGAATCAGATTCCACCACAGATATTAACTTATAATAATATCTAAATCCTTTTGATTCATTTGTTTGTTGTTGTTATTTTTTACTGAAATATTACAAATGTGATATTTGAGATGCTTGCATTTTGAGATTATACAGTAGAAAAGATACCTTCTGACCGTACTCCGCAGTAAAGGTAAATGCCTTTATTGATGACATATAACTGAATTGATATTCTGCTTTCTCGTGTACAAATGAAGGGGTTAAATCATATAAAAATAAATAAAATAATGGAAACATCACAAGAAATTACTTTTCTTTCATTTATTTATTTATTTTTGCAGTTTCTGCAATTTTCTCCCCAAAGAGATAAGCAACTCCAAGTGACCTGAAATCAGCAACCCCATCTTCTGGAGCAACCACTAACTCAACATCATTGGACAGCTCACCACACTAAGAGGAGAAGGCTAAGTGCTTATTCTGCTAATGCATGTCCACAGGGAGGACCATTCGGCCAACCCTGGTCTTTTGACTGGGAAAGGGAGGTGATTGAACTCGCATTTATCAACCCCAGTCCTGCCAATTTGTTCAGATGCTTGTCAGAAGCACTACAAGGTATCTATGAAAGTGATAAAGAACTCTACATCCCCTACCTAACTGCTAGTGTGCCCCACAAACAAACATTTGAACAAAACACAAACAAATGGCCAGATTCCATATTTTAAAGACAATAGACAGATAGAAAAAATAACTGTACTAATTTTGGTGAAGCAAAATCAAAGCAGAAGTCTGATGGGTCCAGTCTCTGGACAGGTTTGTCTTCCATAGGAAGCTTTTAGCCCACACAGACTGATCAAAGCAGGTCAATGTGTCAATAGATCAATGTCCTACTTCATCTTGATGAACACTTCCTACTACAAAACATATAACAGCCTTCCAAGCATGGCAAAGTGCTCTAAAAAAATAAATGAACTAACAATATCCTTTTATTTTGAGATACTTCTGTCATTTAGACTATATCTTGTAATAAATATTAGACAAAGAACATTTATTCCAAATTTACAAAACTAAGTGAAAGAACTAATGAAAATGAAACCGACATTAAAGAGAGGCTCCAAACAAGCATTAGCAAAAGCCAAATAACATGGGCCCTGCACTGCAAACAGTTGGCGATAGACAAAGGCTTTAGGCCACTGACATTCTGTGCCTGAGTGATTATTGATCTCTCTGGTTTGTGGCGTGGCATGACTAAGGACTGCGTAAGACAGAGGAGGTTTAGTGTGATGTATGGCCTGATTATTTCTTCAGGCTGTGTATGTGCGCACACACGCACACACATGCATGCAATAAACAGCACTAAATTGAAGAACGTTTTTATTACAAACCACAGTTGAACTGGATATTATGTTCTGGCAGATACACATGAGAATATGTAACTTATAACAAATGTCATAGAAATTTAAAATGATTATGAGTAAATTATGCTTTAAAAGGTCCTAAACATACATATATCGCATATATTAGACCACACTATAGACACACTGAGTAGAGAGTGAAACATGGCGAACTAAAACAAATGCAACATGCATAGTCAAACTTCATTCATTGTTTGAAAGAAAAGCACTGATTAAAAGTTAAAATAAAGGGAATTTTCGCTCATCTCAGTATACTGACCAAAATATCTGGTGAGACAAAGGCAGCAACAATACAAGTTTTGTAAAATTTGTGCAAAATTGATAGAGGCAAAGTCCAACCTTGCATTCAAGTAAAGTACCTATTATGGACTCCAACAGTAATTTGACTAAAGCTGCAACAATGCAAAAGACATGATGCCAGTAAGGATGGTTGAAAATATCAGATTTAAGCTGCTGATTAAAGTAACTGACCATTGTAACCAGCTCCCTGGCCATAAACATTTCTCTCAGGCAACAATTTCCCTCCTACACATGGAGGGTTGAGGGACTATTGAAAACGAGCTGCAAAGTGCATCATACTTCAGATTTCCATTGACTTTAGATCAGATTTTTGGTCAGTGTCCACATCTGAACCATATACAACTATCCACTCCATTGAAAAGGAGAAATATAATGTGTTCTGTAAACTGCTAAAGATTCCGAATTGATACTTTTTCTTTTTGCATTGACCAAAGAATTTATATGTCAATGAATTCAGATTTTTGTTTATTATGTGTACATATTTATATGAAATGCAGTTGTAAAATTTGTCATGTTCAACTTTTGATGGAAAAAAAAAATATTTATGGCAGATTTAGCCTTATGATATCGTCATGTCACTTTAGAATAAAATGAAACTTTGACAGAAATAGTGAACTGATTTTTTATTTTGATATTTATCAATATCAACTGATATGAAAAAATATTTTGATACGATTTTTTTTCCATACTGCCCAATGTAGTGTTATTATAGGTACCCAACTTAACTACTCAAATACTGTGCCACCTGTGATCTGTTATACACATACACACACACACACACACACGTACACACTTTTTCTAACCACATTATTTTCTAACCACAAGACAATTGTTTGGATGATAAATTGTGTTCAGTTTCGAAGTGACACTGATGTGTGTAATAACCCCAAGCAACAATGTTGTGCTTCATACATTCACTCCAGTACATGTATGTACATGACAGCAGTCTTAAAACTATACACCACATATTGGTTAGACATCATAAAGCAACCAGGGAATAGAAGTATAAGGTCAGCGTTTGTAATAAAATGGCCAATTACTGTATATCTTTAGTGTTAACAGAACTCATATTAGAAAATTGCTATAGTGTGATTATTCACTTATTCATCTATTTGATCCTAGTTTATAAGATGTAAAACTCCAGCATGCAATGCTTTTCCAGTAATCAAGATAGTGATGGTTGCTTGAGATGGTCAGCAGGCTTCAGAAGTCAGTCAAACCAAATAGGCACTTCACAATCATTTGCATAATTCATTTAACTACACTAAATCTCATGGCCATGTTGCTATTTGAAGGAGTTAATTGGTTTAGGCACAGTCACAGTGCCAGTACATTTATGAGCCTCCCTCTTAATGAGCCTTCAGTAATGCAACTGTCCTGCTGTATTAAGTGTGACACTTCACAAAGTCGTAATCTTTAGTCCAAGCTGAGCTTTAATCACCGCTCTCAGACACCTCATCTCATCAAGCTAGCTTTAAAATTTCATACCCTGGCCTGACAATCAATGATGACAACAGAAACTGCAATAAAAACCTCAGTCAATCAAAGACACAGAGTGATCAGCTTGATTTGCTCAACCTGACTATCTGTCTTCCGTGCAGTGAAAGTTTTAGGACCAAGTTTTTCTTTCCTTCGCCCTCTTTTAGAGTGAGATCTGTAACGGAATATTGTTGAGCTATTCTATCCAACAGAGCTACAGGAGAATTAAAAATTAAAAATAAATCCCAGGAATAAATGCTCCTTTCATGCTCTTATTTTTTTCATGACTTTGAACAAGAAACCCCTCAGGGAAATAAAATGGAAAATCGCTCCGAACGAAGTCAGTGAATCGGAACAGTAATTTCATCTGTTAAGGCTCTTTCTCTATTGTCTGCATTTTGGATGGTAGATTAAATCATGTAGTAAACTCATTGAGGGAGCGCTCACATGTATGAACGCATGCTGAGAGCTCTACTGAGTCTATAATGGTGTTTTTAATAACAATGTAGCAATTGAAAAAGTTTTTCAAATTGAATTATTAGTCTGAAAAAAACTGCAGATGTGCACATAGGCCTTCTTCTCTCTATAAGTAGTTTTTTTTTTGCACAGTGTACCCACAAGAAAATAAAATAAAATATATCCAAACTGAGAGATCATATACTGTAGGTATGGAGAAAGAAAAAAACAGAATCAGAATAACTTATCCAACACATCCCTCCAGTGCAGAGATTTGGGAAAATTGAGGTCAAGTCAACATGAAACACTATCACGTTGATCAATGTTTACAGAGTGGGGCAGAGTGCATCATTCTGCTGAAAAAGGCCTCGGCCTTTAAGGAATAATGTTGCCAGCACTGCCCAAAGCAACAAATTGTCTTTGCAGACTAACTCTAGGTAAGGCCACCTTCTCCTACTGTTCCATGGTCTTATTCTGACACTCACATGCCCATTGTAGGCACTTTCATTGGTGGGTATGGGTCAGCATGGACCCTGGTCTGTGGCTACAAGGCCCCATACACAGTAAGCTGTACATTCTCCTTTAACTTCAGACATCAACTTTTCTTAGTAGCTTTTCTATAAGATCAGACCAGATGGGCTAGCCCTCAGACATCAGTGAACTTTGGGTGATCATGACCTTGTTGCTGGCACACTGGCTGTTCTTTCTTGGTCCATCTTTTCGGTAGGCACCAACCACTGCATACTGGGACCTGCTGTTTTGGATACGCAGCCTAGTTATTATAATTTGGACTTGCATCAAGTCACTCAGATCCTTATTCTTTTTCCAGTTTCCAACACATCAACTTCAAGAACTCATTGTTCACTTGCTGCCTAATATACCACACCCCTTGAAAGTCATTGTAATGAGGTTATTCACATCACCTCTCAGTGGTTTTAATGTTGCAGATGGATGAAGGTAATTTTTATAAACTAGTGCAGATTTCCACTGAAGGTGAGAACAAAGCAATACAATTAATTCATCATTCATTTGCTGTCAATTTGAATATCTGGTAGAATGCCAGTCCCTGTGGTTGACCAGCTATTTCACCATCTGTCCAGTCTGTGACTGACAGTCCTTCAGTCCCATGAACAGTGCCATTGAGAATCAATGGCCATGGCTTGCAAGTTTAAATGGCTTTAGGAAAACTAATGTTCTCTGTGTGACATTGCTTACATTGACCCTGTAGACTGTCCCTTGAGAGAGCTTAACCTTGCTGAGAAAGCCTCAAAGTTGATCTATTACTCTTGGTATGTCCGTATTGACGTGCTTCTGCATCATGTGAAAAAGGCTTGGTGCTAGTCCTTGCTTTTATCAAAACAGTCCAGTCAATATCACAGACATCAGAAATACACAGAAATATGGCATAGCTTATAGGTTATAGTACATGGCATAAAATAAACTGACTCTACATCACTGCTTTGCGCTTCTTTCAGTCCTGTAGTTACATATCCCCATAGTACTGGTGTGCTTACCTGTTTATACACTTTTCACTGCAGTTTAGAACAAGCTCTTCAGTCTCCTCACTATCAGGTGCAGGAACACAGGAAAGTAAAGTGGGTGTACAGTATCTCATAAAAGTGAGTACACCCCTCACATATTTGTACATATTTTATTATATATTTTCATGGGAAGTTATGACACTTTGGTACAATGTAAAGTACAGTGTTCAGTGTACAGCTTGTATAACTTCTTGTCCGTTTTCTTTCCCCAAAGTCATGTTACTCGTTAGTGTTGCAAGGTCTCAGATGTGAATGGGGAGCAGGTGCATTAAGTTTGGTGTCATCGCTCTCACACTCTCTCATACTGGCCACTGAAAATTCAACGTGACATCTCATGACAAAGAACTCTCTGAGGACCTGAAAAAAGACTTGTTGCTCTAAATAAAGATGGGCTATAAGAAGATTGCCAACACCCTGAGCTGCAGCACAGTGGCCAAGACCTTACAATGGTTTAACAGGACAGGTTCCACAGAACAGCCATGGTCAACCAAAGAACTTGAGTGCACATGCTCAGCATCATATCCAGAGGTTGTCTTTTGAAAATAAATGTATGAGTACTGCCATCATTGCTGCAGAGGTTGTAGGAGTGAGGGGTCAACCTGTCATTGCTCAGACCATACACCGCACACTGCATCAAATGTCAGTATGACTGTCATCCCAGAAAGAAGCTTCTTCTAAAGATGATGCACAATAAAGCCCACAGTTTGCTGAAGACAAGCAGACTAAAGACATGGATTACTGGAACCATGTCTTGTAGTCTAATGAGACCTAGATAAACGTTTGGTTCAGATGGTGTCAAGTGTGTGTAATGGCAACCAGATGTATACAAAGATAAGTGTGTCTTGCCTACAGTCAAGCATGGTGGTGGGAGTGTCATGGTTTGGGGCTGCATGAGTGCTGCCAGCACTGGGGAGCTGCATTTCATTGATGGAACCATGAATTTGTAATTTGGACATTTTCACTTAGGGGTGTACTCATTTTTGGTGTCAGTGGTTTAGACATTAATGGCTGTGTGTTGATTTTGAGGGGACAGCAAATTAACACTGCAAGCTGTGACAACTTTACATTATATCAAAGTGTCATATCTTCAGTGTTGTCCCAAGAAACAATCTAAAATATTTCCAAATGTGAGGGGTGTTCTCACTTTTGTGAAATACTGTATAGTAGTATACAGGACTGTGCAAAAGTATTATGGATCTGAAAAACTATTTGAAAGCATTTTTTCCTCCAACAAACATAAATATTAGTATAATTGTAAAAACCTAACACAGTAAACACAGACTTTGTGTCAATATGTTGTCTTCACCATTTCCAGACCTCTCCTCATGGAAGCCCAGTTTTACTTATAGTTGCCATCAAATCCCTGGTTTGGCCTCAATGAGTCCTTCTTTACATTAAATCAGGTGCTGCTGGAGATTCACACATCCATACAATGGCTAGAGAAATGGAGCGGAGCTCTGGAGTTCACAACATATCAATGACTATAAATCTTTACAAAGATCCAACTATTGATACATTTTACAGTTTTGTTGCTCATGTTGTGGGATTTGGCATGTTTCATGGGGAGCAATGAATTGTGGACCATATAAGTAGTGTCTGGTTCAGGAAAAGAGTAGGGTAATACATGTGGAAAACCCGGTGAGTAATACGGGTGGAAAACAGGTGGGTAATATGGGCAGGAAATAGGTGCATTCGGGGACTAGCAGTGAGAGCACGAGCTGGGAGCACATACGGTAGTAGCACACAGTTAAATGCAGAAAAAGCTTTAATGTAATACAGTGAGGGAGACAGGTGTTAGCTATATGGGTGCTATGTTGCACTTCCATGTTGTTGTGGGATTTGGAGTTTTTCATGAGGAGCAATGCATTGTGGACTATGTAGTGTCTGGTGCAGGAAAATAGGTGGAAAAAACAGAGCGAAAATAGGTGGGTAATACAGGGGGAAAATGGGTGGGTAATACAGGGGGAATATGGGTGGGTAATACAGGGGGAAAATGGGTGGGTAATACATGGGGAAAATAGGTGG
>JBBIGC010000001.1:31601987-31621840 GCA_037576955.1 Lepidarchus adonis
AGTGTGGAAAATAGGTGGGTAATACAGGGGGATAATGGGTGGGTAATACAGGGGGAAAATGGGTGGGTAATACAGTGTGGAAAATAGGTGGGTAATACGGGGGAAAATGGGTGGGTAATACAGGGGGATAATGGGTGGGTAATACAGGGGGAAAATAGGTGTGTAATACGGGTGGAAAGAGTTGCTTTCTGGGAGTAGCAGCGAGAGGCAGTTGGCAGCACATATATGGTAGTAGAATGCAGATGAACGTCTATCTGCGATATCAGCATTGCAGAAAGTGCGGTTGCAATAATGATGTAAAGATGATTTATTGTGCCTAAATTATCACATGTGCACAGCCTTCATCCAAATCATGGATATTTTAACAATTCAGATGTCACCTTTAAGTCCTAACGTATATTTATAAGACATAAAGAAGTTAAACATTTTGAGGATAAAACTGCAATTTACATCAATTGACAGCATTATGTGTTGTATTTAGGGGGTAGGGCTGTGAGCATAATAGAATTATAAAGACAAATTTAAATTCTTGTAATATACACATGGCTGTCAATACAAAAAATGAGGGCCATATGAATTGCTATGTGAACTTTACAATTCCATCTTAACAATGTAATTGGCATGTCTACTTGCATTGTAATACACAAACTTTGTAGAATTGCTATTCATTGCTGTGACCAGTTACTAAGACAAAACCAATGAGGTAGTAGCTATTTAATAAAAGCCTTCCCCCGGTAAAATGTCAATACTAACAATTATCCAAACATTGTTATCCAGAACGGATGGAGTACTGTATTAACGGTGTTATCACTATGGTCTACTGTTTATTGAAACACAGACTACATTCATTGATTCACTGATTCACTACATAACTATAAACAGTTAGCAAGAAATGAAGTGACACTTTAAACACAAAGTGCTTTAGGGTTTATTCTAAAACTTGTCACCTTTCTTTAATGGAAGAGACAAAGGTGTGCTGTTTCTAGTGCCCCTGCTCTGCCTGCCTCTCCTCACTTGATTAAAAAGAGGCAGACTCAGGTCACAGTAATCAACTTGCCTTAACAAAGAGACCTGCACTGTGTACTTAGGGGCTGGTTTCCATGACTGTAATCAAAGCTACACCTCAGGAAATGACAGCTACCATCTTGTTTCCAATCTTGATAACAGCGAAAGCTTTGAATGGGTTGATTAGAGGCTGTGAAGATGTAACAATGTGCTGTGGAGTTGGAACAGGATTAATATTTCCGCTGAGAGTTTATATCAAGCGATATGCATTTCTCTAGCTGTGTTTTGTGCACACCGTCATGAAGATGCTGTTTATTACAAACACACATGGCTTTTTTTGAGTTGTTTTGCATAAAGCTTTTAATAAAGAAACCTTCTTGGAATTAAAATGCAAACTTCAAATGATACAAACTAATAATATGCTGGCAAGTGGTGCAGTGCTCTATATTAATTCATCGTACTGTAAAAGCATTCATATATATCAGTAAATATAAATCACTGAATCCCAGCTGTAGTTGGTCTACTTGTATCGTTGCTGCATCTCACAGTTTTGGAAAGATGGATATGGATGCTTTCTTGTGTGTCTCTTTCAGCCAAGAGATGAGGATTTCATTGACCTCGGCAGGCCTGATGACAAAAAAAGAAAATATTACACAAATATTCAATGGAAGTGCAAATATATATAAGATAAATTTCTTTTTTTTTTTTTTTTACTAATTTAAGATTCTACATCCCCCATTCACCAAACCATTTAACCCCTTTAAGAACAAATATACTGTAGCACCTTTATTTTTAAGAGGATGTGTAAGTTGCTGGCTTTTAATGTGATTTTAAAAGGGAATGCAGCATTTCTGGAAGGTTCACAGTGTCACCAAACCTTCAACTGATCAAGTAGTAGAGAGTGGGTGCAGAGGCAGAGACCATGAACAAAAAATGTGTTGTTCTTCGTGATCTCAGGCCATCTTATTAGAGAAGATGCTAAAGCTACTGCCTCTCCATTTTACCTTTTTTGACTGATGACTTGTATTACTTATACCAAATAAAAGGAACATGTAAAAGAACTGGCGAATATAAAGTACAAATATTAAAAACAAAAACAAAAAATGCAAAAACATATTCAATTTACTGCAGAATCACAGCACCTTCAGCCAAAATTTTTTAATTCCCATTGGACCAAAATGCCAACAGTTGGAAGGTGGAGCAATAGATGTATTGCTTAGCTCTCAGCAGAGATTGATGGAGTTCTCACTTCCACTACAACGTCTGATATGGTGCCTGCCACTACTATCATCCGTCACTAGTGGAGTGTGTATGGATAGGGGTGTGGTTTCAAACCAAAAACATGCATCATTTCCATCTCCATAACTTCTAATACTCACAGTGAGGTGACCCATGTACAATATGATTATCTAATTTTTCTTTTATAGGGCACATTTTCTCCCCCTTCTTCAGAATAAGATCCTCAAAAAATGTATTACATTAAATCTCTTACTAAAATTACTTACTAAAAATGATACCTCATCAATTACTGTCAGACCAAGATAAACGCCTTTGGATTCTTAAAGGCAAAAGTCCAGCACACCATGGCTGTCAGGATTTGAGGAAGTTCTTGTGCTGAAATGGATTCAAGCTTGGGATGTATAACCTTGTGAACAGTTTCCTATGAGACTGGCAGTTTAATGTAGTGACAGCAGATTGTTTTTAACTACTTCAATGTCTGCCTTGAAATCAGAGGAGAAGACCTCTATCTGGTTCAAAACTTTCTGCTTTTACATTACAATCAAGAGGACTCTCTCTTCAAAATGATTGACTTTATTCCAGAAATGCTAATATACTATTATATAAATGAGTGCTATTCTGTTTATGTGTGTTATGAACTAAAAAAACATGAGTTGAACTGATAATGAGTGTAGACGAAACAAAAAAACATGTTCAATAAGAAACAAGCCCAGTTTATCAATGAAAAGTGTGCAAATCTGAAGATGAAGGTTGGGCTACTGAAAAACAGTTGATGTACCTCTCCATTTGGGTCCAGTGTCCACAGTCCTCAATGTGGCCCCTTGTTAAATTGGGAATCTTCAAAATCAACAGATTAAAAAGCAACTGAGAGGAGCACTAATGCACAGTTTGAGTGACATGTTACATGAAATATTGTGATATTAAAAGCTTTCAAGTTAAGTTTAAATATGGACGGCTGACTTACAGTGTTCTCCATGCCAGTGCTAAAGCTGGGCAGAAGCACACTGTCCTTTCCTGCAGTCACCATCAATGCTGGCATCAGGATCTGCATTTAGGAAAATGTTTTTTTTAAAAGCATGAGTTGCCTTAATACACTGAGCAATAATAGAGCTACCTGTCTAAGCTTGATAAGAACAGCATAAAGAAAAGCTTCTTATTTCTTTATAGAAGACAACTAAACAGAATGGTCATTGCGGAACAGATCCCAGCAGATGGAGTGGCTTGGTTGTGGTTTGCATCCACTGCATAAAGAGATATGTTTGTTAGAAATGTCATGGGTGCAGCAGAGCACTTCAAGCAGGGCTTCTCAGGAACAGATGTTAGGGAACTGAAAGAAGAGGCCATCTGTTGTGTGCAATCTACATGATTGTGTTTAATGGTATGCGAGTTTGCTAAAGAGCAGGGAGCTGGGGTGTTTTTGACAGCGAAGGTGTCAGACCTGGAGCAAAACTAGAGGAGATGGAGCACACTTGCCTTGCCCCTCGGTCTGGAAGACAGCCACCGCCAATTCCTCTCTATATTCCTGTACCAGTTCAGAGGACCCCTTTAGATAAAAATATTCTCTCAGTACAAAAAAGAACAATTCTGGCAAACACATACATGTATGCAGGAGTAATTAGTGCACAAATTGTTGACAAAAAAGTTACCATCATCAAAAAAATCCATCTTTTTTACATTTACAGCATTTGGCAGACGCTCTTATCCAGAGCGACGTACATGGTGAGCAGTTGGGGGTTAGGTGCCTTGCTCAAGGGCACTTCAGCCTGCTGTCCGGTTGCGAGAATCAAACCTTTTCTTCACAAATCCACTTCTCTAACCATTAGACAATGGCTGCCCCTCATCTTTTGATGGTTATAGTCAAAGTTTTCATCCTCACAACTCAATTTTCATCCAATTTTAAAGTGGTTCCCACCCTTGTTTCTTGAGGTCTCATGTCCTGCACATTTTAGTGTTTTTCTAGTCTTACAACCCACTTCAACACAGAAATGTTTTGGTAATTCGTGGATTAGAGGGATCAAGTGTGTTGATGGTATAAAAAAACCTCAGGGATGAGAAACACTTTTGAAAATTTCAGCCAGTGCTGGGCAATCTGATGATATGTATCGTTATCGTGATTCATTGTGATATTGTCACTACTTAAACTCATTTCATTTCAAAGACAGCATCATAAGTTTAGCTTAAGTGAATTTATTGTATGGTACTCTAGTCTGAGAAACAAAAAAAAATAATTTACTCTCATTATGCATTTTTAAAATTTAGCCCTGGTAGCTCAAAGTATCATAATATTATATCTTTGCAACATCGCCCACCCCTAATTTCAGATTCTTTATACATTGTGTGTGTTTTTATGGATGAATGGGTGAATATAAATGGCCCAAAACTTCTGGGAACACATTCAATTTAAGATACTTAAAGTATTTTTCTATTTCCTATAAATGACCATTTAGGATACTTTGGATGTCATGTCATGTTTGGTGATATACAGTGTAAATAACCTTTTTTACCTTTTTTAAGTCAAATGGAATAGGAAGACAAAAGATTAACAAGAAGCCAAAACATACGTAATTGAAACAAAGCTGAACTTGATTTGCTCTATGTGTACCTGAAGCCAGTCTTACTGTACTGCTGGACATAGTACTGCAGTGCCTCTTCACTAAGAAGGGCACTTCTGGGAACTTCCTCTGGCAAACCAACAAACAGACCTCCTGAAAACAACAGGAAAGAAAAATATTCCCAGAGTCACAAAAGATGCTGCACAAACTAAGGTATCAAATCAAACACAAAGGCTAGTCCATGGAAATCAAACTGCCTTCATTTCATGACCTATAACCCACTATAAACACATTATAGTGGGTTTACAATATAGTGATGTTTGTGTGATGTCATACTGAATGATTCCCTGGCACCAGGCATGCTATGCAATATGTAAAGTATTACTCACCAAAGGCTTAATTTCAGTATACATGAAATACACAAGCAGCCATAACATTAACACCACTAAGAGCTTAAATAAATAACGGATTATCCTATCAGGGGGTGGGATATATTAGGTTATTATTAAGTTAACAGTCAGTTCTTGACATTGAGGTGCTGAAAGTAGGAAACATGGGCAAGCATAATGATCTCAGTCACTTTCACAAGGGCCTTATTGTGAGGGTAAGATGTCTACAAAACAGCAGGAGTTGCAGTTATGCAATAGTTAGTACCTATGAAATGTGATTCAAGGAAGAACAAGGTGAAATGCAGTCACACCTACACCATATTAGGCTGTTGGTGTTAATAGTATGGCTGATCATTATGCAGTGGAGGAAATAATCATTTGACCCTTCGCTGATTTTGTAAGTTAGGCCACTGACAAAAAAGGAACAGACAATAATTTTAATGGAAGGTTTATTTTAACAGTGAGATAGAATATCAAAAAGAAAATCCAGAAAATCACATTATATAAAATAAATTTGGATTTCATTGAGTGAAAAAAGTATTTGATCCCCTAGCAAAACAAGAGTTAGTACTTGATGGCAAAACCCTTGTTGGCAAGCAGAGACGTCAGACGTATCTTGTAGCTGATGACCAGGTTTGCGCACATACCAGGAGAAAATTTGGTCCACTCCTCTTTGCAGATCAGCTCTAAATCATCAAGGATTTGAGGCTGTTTCTTGGTTACTCCAAAATTCAGCTCCCTCCACAGGTTATCTAGATAATTAAGGTCCTGAGACTGGCTAGGCTACTCCATGACCTTAATGCACTTCTTCTTAAGCCACTCCTTTGCTGTATGCTTTGGGTTTTTGTCATCCTGGAAGATCCATTCACAAAACATTGTCAGTGTCTTGGCAGAAAGAAAGGAGGTTGTCACTCACAATTTTACAGTACATGGCCCCGTCCATCCTCCCATTGATGTTGTGAAGTTGTCCTGTGCCCTTATCAGAGAATGCTTGACAATGGGGATGTTCTTGGGGTCATAGTCAGCATAGTTATGTTGAGGTCAAAGAGCTTGATTTTGGTCTCATATGACCACAGACCATCTCCCAAGCACTCTCTGAATCATTCAGGTGTTTATTGGCAAACTTCAGATGGGCCGTCATATGTGGCTTCTTGAGCTGGGGGACTTTGCGAGCACTGCAGGATTTTAGTCCATTACACTGTAGTGAGTTACCAATGGTTTTCTTGATCACTGTGGTCCCAGCTGCCTTGAGATCATTAACAAGCTCCTCCCATGTAGTTCTAGGCTGATCTCTCACCTTTCTCATGATCAACCTCATCCAACAAGGTGAGATCTTGCTTGGAGCCCAAAAACGAGGTTGATTGATGGTCATTTTGAGTTTCACTGATTTTTGAACAATTGCACCAACAATGGTCTTCTTCTCACTCAGCTTATTGCTTATGATTTTGTAGCCCATTCCAGCCTTGTGCAGGGCTACAATCTTGTCCCTGACATCCTTAGACAGCTCTGTTTGACATTCTATGTCTTACTGGTAAAATAAACCCATTATTAAAAGTATAGAATGTTCATTTCTTTGTCAGAAGGCAAACTTACAAAATCAGTGAGGGGTCAAATTATTTATTAAATAATTAATATTGATTATTACTGTATGCTATTTTGCATTTAACATGTTTTAAAAAAACCTCACCTCTCTTGAAGATTCCAGACATATTCTGTGTTAAATTTGTATTCTGTGATAAAACACAACACAAAAACATTTAATAGTATACACTACCAGTCAAATGTTTTAGAATACTTAATTTTTCTAATGTTTACTGGTAATTTAAGCAGTTCTGTTACTTTAAAGGTACAAAGGTAAGTCTTAATAATAAAGAAATCCATCATAAATAAAATGTTTAGGTCATATATTGCATATATTGTATACATGTACATTTTAGGTTTAGTATATATTTAGTGAATTTAGAATATATATATATCAATGACAAGCCTAACTTTGTGATGTCATTTCCCAAGAGAATTAATTATGTAGCTTTTCCTTGAAGATTAGCTGTGGTATATAATAAATGCTAAAACTCATTAAATATCTGATTAAGAAAAAATCTACGAATTTAATTAGTCCTTATAGATATCATCTTTGAGTTTCTGCTTCTGAATATCTTAGATTAGGTGCTACTCTCTGTGTGAGATGGTATCAAATCCATTGCACCTTTGCCCTAGTAATAACACCAAGAATTTCAGCTCCAGTAATAATATCAACACACCTCTTCTGGGTGCAAATGACATTCATGGATGCAGAGTGTGTGCATGTGTGTGTAGAGGAGGGTGAACGTTTGTGGTAATTAATATGGCATGTTCCTATGAGGTCTGGCCCCTTCTGAGAACGAGTGATATCCTCAGTCTGACAGGGGTAAGTGTGGGTATAAAAGGTTGCCATCAGAGTAGGATCCCTGGCCAGGGCTCCATGCTGCTGGCCCACGCACTCATTAGGATGCGCTGCGGCTGTCTCAACCTGGCTGAGTGATGGCCTGGCTGGTCAGCAGTGACTCATTACTCCAGCAGCAGAGGCCCGGATGGTGGGCCTTTATGTGGCCCTCATTACAATGCCAAGTCACTCAGCCACAACAACACAGCCTGCTCTTTGATCTCCATCAGTGCTGCTTTCTGATGGCCATGATAAACCTTGTAAATATGGAAAGCCTGCCAGTGCCAATTGTGATTAAGGCAGACTCCTGCATGTGCTCAGGTGGATCAGTATGAGAGTCTGCAGGCTTGTAACACAGACACCTTCCCCTTCACACTGCTTTCATTTCCAATTTCTAGTGCTATTCTGGGATAGCACCAAGATTACGGCTCTGGGGCATATTTGTATTTTGTTCAATTTAAGGAAAAGTGCTTGGACAGCAAAATCTCCATAGTTGGCACTTCTCTGACTAAGCAATATTTAGTGCATGTCTTTTTGTGAAGAGTCTCATAAGCACTCTCACAGACTGAACTTGTACTTGAAAACAGAGGTTCTATATGTTTTGTGGTGTGGAACTGACCTTGTGCACTCAGCAAATTAGACAAGATGTGTATTTTGGTCACATTAATGTCTATGGCAGAACTACAAACACTTGTCTAGTCTGTTAAAGGCAAATTCAAAATAAATGTACTTCGGTTTTTCTCTGTTTTTGTGTTGTGAACTAATATAAAATATATATATATATATATATATTAGAAGCCTAAGAATACATCTTAAGCAGGGGTGCCAATGATTGTGGAGGGCACTGTTGCACTTCTAGAGGCCATTAGATGCCTACTGTTCTTATGAATTATTATGCAATTTCCCCCAAAAATATATGAAATCATCCTCATCCTGAGCCAAACAGAACTAGCATTCTCACACATTTTTTAAACTTCCCCAGTGTTTCAGTTGTGTGTTTGGATAAACAAAGCTGGGGGTCATGGTCAAGCTGGAGAAAGACAGACTCAGACGAGAGAGTCCATGTTGAGTCTCACCAGACATTTATTCTATTTATTTATTTATTTATTCTATTTTTGACACCACCATCCTTTTATTTAATCTTATGCACTTCTTGTAGGCTTTATTAGTAAAAAAGTACTTGAGAATCGCAGGTCATCAGACATTATCTATATTAAAGACAAAGAGGCGACAATGGTCACAAACCATATGAGTGGTGTTTCAGTAATTGATACAATAATATGGTGTGATCAGTGTTTGCAATCCAGAATCCATATGGCTTACTTTATTTTCATCACTAGCAGTGATCAGCAGCTTGAATGTCCTGGCCAAATTCCTTTCCAGCTCAGCCTCTGCCACACCCTGTGTAAACAAATAGAACAAAAACACAATATGCATTGTTTGACTGTTGAAAAAAACAAGAATTATTAGATCAATACAGAGTCTGACAAAAGACTAATTTGCATCTTAACATCACATTTCTTTATTAAAACACGCTTTTGGAAAATATGGTCCACTCATACCAAGATTTTTCTCATTAAATTCAAATAATTAAGAAAACATTGAAGGATGACCATGAGTTGCATTTTATTTTATCATTACTTAATGAGAAGGCTGAATAAAATTGCACAAGTGAACTCAAAATTGCTGGTCTGCATATTTGGGTCGAAGCAACTTGGTTCCTTAAAAATGGTTCTCACAGTCATTCTTCTTTTAGGGTCTTTCTGTACCTATGTATTTGCATATACTCGGCACATTTTTACTATGCCCTTCATTTCAGATGCAGGATGGTAACACCACATTACTGAAACTAAATCTTACCTCAGCATAGTACATCACTCTGATAAGAAATAAAATCTAAAAATTAAACAACATTTAGACTGTTTAAAAAATGTTCCAATGATTCTTCTTTTGTAAACTTTATAAAATTAACGTTAAGATATTATCAGAGCTGTGGTTTAGGGGGGCATGCTGGTTCTGCATGGCCCCCTGGGAGTTCGGGTTATGTGTGTTCTGCGGGGTTTATTATGTTATTTGGGGGCTGTGTGTGTGTGTGTGTGTGTGTATGTGTGTAAGGGATTAAGATGGGTATTAGTAGTTAGTTGTGAGGTAATGGGCGAACCCACTGTCACTCACTGGACTATGCAGTTTAATGGCTTAGGCGGTGGGTTCACCCCGGAAAACAGTTCTGGAGTTCCAGAGTTCTGAGATGCTCTGTGGATGCTACACCAGTTGGGGGCGGAAATTTGCTTTGGAGCCCTTTTAAGGGCTTAAATAAAGTGGGCTCTGTCCCATATTGAGCAGTACTCTCTTGTCAAGTCTCCATTATTTCCCCTCAGACAATTTCACAAACTATTGATTTACATTTACCACTATTTTCCCATAGCATTACATAATTCTAAAATATATTTGTTATAACATGTACAATGTTCTAAAAATTCAGAAAAATTTGATGTTTGTATGATATTTGAAAGCTTTCCTCTGTATGTTACTCACAGGCTCCTGGAAATATAGCTGATATTCAAAAATCGGCATGGACTTCAGTATATCCATCGGGTTTTTGTTTGGATCCACATGGAATAATGGTGTGTTAAGAGAAGCCACAGCCCTTGGGTGGCAAAAAGCAACAAAATTGGTAAGGCCAAACATGAATATCCAGATTTATTAAAATTTGTGATCTGATTTGACACATATGTAGAGTAATAAAATCTACTTGGCTGGTCAAAACCAGCATACAGTATGTAAACAGAATTCCTTTCAAACAGTGGTTTTTCAAGTGCATTGCCTACATAGAGAACCCCATACCTCAGTCTCTCCGGGTGGCACTGAGCCATATTCCAAGCCAGAGCACCACCCCAGTCATGGCCAACCAGAGTAACCTGAGCAAGCCCCTGAATTTTGGAAAAAAGAGGACATCAAACCATTCCTTACACAAGCATGTTTCTGTATGTATCTGCACTTTAATATTGTACATATTTTTATTTGACTTATAATTCCAGATCTAAAAATGAACATTGAACTTTTTCATTATGAAAACTTCACCAGTTTCTGGTTGACCTTCAGAAATGAACAGCTTCTAAAAGGCCTAAAGTATTACAGGTCTCATCTTCTCCTGTTTACCTCTCAGCCAGTGGTGGATTTAACTACATTCAGAGGACAGTCATTTCCCAAATTAAAAAACAATCACTCCAACCACCAGTATAATTCACTTTACTCTGGACAATATTTACTTGATTAGACTGCCAACTGCAGTGGCTAATTAGAGGATAATTACTGTCCTCAGAATAGGGTGACAGTCCTGCAGCCCCCCTTCCCCCATCACCCGTTATTACCTAGAGTAAATATTATCAAGCTTGGCCTCACCATTTGATATAATATCTTCATAGACTGTAATTTCTTTACATGTTTAAAAATTTTTACACTGAAATATACATTTGGTGCCAGATAACTACAAACTGTTCTACATTCATTTTGATATATTTTTTGTGGTTGTTCGGTTATATACAAAATAACTATCACCAGAGGAAACTGAATGTGAAAGCAATTTCAGAATTCCTACAATAGCTTCATGGTCCAAAACCAGAGGTTTCAGTTTTTTCATCCTTTGCTGGAGAACCTGTTAGTCTCAATGTCCCATGTTGAACCTCAGCTGCCAAAACAGATATGACTTTCTAACTTTTTCAGCAATCTGCCTTCACTCCACATGTGCATCATTCTGCCTTGGGCACCAATGACCCTGATGCTTGTCTATCCTTGAAACGTTTTTGGTTGGTAGTAATCATTCTGTTCCAGGAACACCCTGCAGACCTGCTCTCTTGGAGATGGTCTGACTCTTTGACAGGTGTCACTGCAGAAAGTCAAAGGTTAATCAGTGTTACTCATTTAACCTGTCAGTGGTTCGAACATAGTGACTAATCAGTGTACAGTCCAGGATTATTGCTAGAAATAAGTAACTAGCTTAGATTTCTACTAAAACTAACCTTAAAATATTTAAATACAAACATTCAAGTGAAAAATTCTCTTTTGTTTAATCTAAAATGCATTCATCACTTTCAGTGGCAACTCTGAATTATTTTGAATAAAACATGAACACAACCTGAGTTCTCACTGAGTCTATGGAAACTGTAACAGGCTATCTGGAACTTCCTGCCTTGCTATGGTATAAATAGAAGGCTACTTATTTCCCCTCATATAGACATAAAATCAGTTATTCAATGGTCAAGCAACACATATGAGAAAGTACCAAACATGGATGACCTCCTTAAACCTAGTAAGGTTATATAATAATATCCATGCTATGGCCTTGAAATACGCATTATGAACTCATATGAATAAGGAGATTAAATGTTAAATTTAAATAATTTCAGGACAAGGACACAACAGCATTTTGATGAGAGGAATTAAAGATGTAAATATGTAAACCTGTTGCAACTTTGTCACTGGATCTTTGGAATAGAACATGCTTAAAAAAAAAAACTTCCAAAAGAACTGTGCTGGAGACATTGGTACATGGTCCATAGTTCTCAAATTGACCTTCAATCTGCACAAACATTTGAAAATGTATGTCCACTCAAAGTGGTGCACTAGTGAAGTATATGATGTTCTACATGTATGAAAGCACTCAGTAAACTCTGTGTCTTGGTAATAGAAAGATTACTAATATAAGTCATGGCAATTAACAGTACACCATTTGCAGGGAAAATAATATTATGTCCATGACTTTTTTTCTACCACAATATCAGTTTCTTCATTGATGCTTGTTCGTATTGTTCCATTTTATGTGTTTGTGTATTTCACAAATGTAATATTATAGTGCCTGACCCCGTTTCCTAAAACAAGTAAGACCATTTTGACTAGAGGAGCACACAATTTAATCTAAAACACCCTCACGGTTTTACATTATTATTGTTAAGATGATTCTTTCAAACTGAGGCATATCCCTGGAGTTGGGGAAGGAATTGCAATTGATCCTTTGAAAATATGTCTCTAGACAAAAAAGCAAGAAAACCAAAAAATTAACAAATATGGTATGAATTGATAATGTGTAATCAGGGATTAACACTTCACCAAAAAACTAAGTGCAAATGATACCATTCAACAGATACAGTAAGATAAATGTTTCTATGCACTTTCCTAAAGAAGGCTTCAGAAAAAAATACTCAAAAGTGTCATTTCTTGAGTTCAGGGACAGTAGTCGTCACTGAGTTAGTATGCAGTATAACTAACAAAATCCAAATAAATGACAGTACATTAAGAAACTACTGATCAGTGCATATATATACAGACAGACATGTGACATATTTCAAGACATATTGATCAATCAGTGTATCACCATTTTTATCTTAAATCTGAAACAAGATGTGCTCAGAATTAACACAGGTATCACCACAATGTATTATGGAATTTATTTTCAAGACAAATGAGTGGACATCAGCATTTCCTGAATATCCTGAATATTTTGCATTATAGGCAGCCATATCGCAGTGATTTCGTTCCTGAACCTCATTAAAACTGCATGGATGTTTCACAAACTGCTTGTCATTGAAAAAGTTATTCACAGCTATGTATGTCATAGTACACAAAATACTGTAAAAAGGCACCTGAGATAATCACTTGAAATAAATTAAGATATTAATCTGAGCAATAATAATTAAAAAAAGAAAGAAACAATTAAGATTCCAAAAATGAAAATAGATTGTGCTGTGTGTTTTAGCTTTTAACCATTAGCACAGTATTTTCCAGTATTTACAGCTACCAATCACCAGCCACTACAGCTAATCAATCCTGCATTAAATTAAAGCAGGTGCTGCAGGAGTTTAACGAATCCCAGCAAAGACTGGACTGTAAGAAGCCAAGAATATAATTTTTCTTTTAAATATATTTATGCTAATTTCTATTTTCTTTCATTCACTGTATAAACTGGCAAAATACAGTCATGACCAAAATTATAGGAACCCCTGGAATTTTTCAGAAAATGCAACATTCCTCCCAGAAGGCTACTGTAACCACACATTTTTTTGGTAAACACATGTTTATTTCCTTTATGTGCATTGGATCAACACAAAAGAATTAGGGGGAAAAAAGCCAAATTTCAGAAAACTCAAACTGGGCCGGACAAAATTATTGACCCCTTTTTTTATTGTGAGTAAATTGTTTTATTTCAAGGCATATGATGCTTGTTTAACTCACGTGGGCCAAGAAACAGATGTTGGCAATAGAGCAATCACACCTGCCAGTTAAAATGGAGAAAAGTTGACTCAACTTTTCTGTTGTGTCTATGTGTGACAGAGAACAGAAAGCATAGAGCATAGAGAACAGAAAGAACAAAAATTGTGGAAAAATATCAACAATCTCAAGGCTACAAGTCCATCTCTAGAGATTTTCATGTTCCTTTGTCTACTGTGCATATCATAATCAAAAAATTTTCAACACATGGCACTGTAGCTAATCTTCCTGGACATGCAAGGAAGAGAAAAATCGAAATCTGCATCATGAAATCTGAAGACAACCAAAAGATTTTGGGGTGCAATGTAGGGCCCAGTGTCAAAATGCTGTGTCTGCATCAGAGGTCATGGATGTTCAAGCAGAAAAAAATCAAAAATCAAAAATTCCTCTAAAAGCCAAAAATGGTTGAATACAAAACACTGGAGAGTTCTGAAGTGGTCAGCAATGAGTCGAGATCAAAATCTGATTGAACACTTCGGTGAGATCTCAAAGTTACTCTTGGAAAAAGACACCCTTCAAATCTGAGAGACCTTGTGCTGTTTGCAAAAGAAGACTGGTTGAAAATTCCAGCTGGTTATAGGAAGCGACCAGTTAAAGTTATTTTTCCAAAGGGTCTGCAACCAAATATTAGTGTTGAGGGTTCCAATAATTTTGTACGGCCTAATTTTTTCTTTTTTGTAAAATGATGTCAATTCAAATAGCCTTCTGGGAGAAATTGTGCATTTTCTAGAAACATTCTAGGGGGGCTGATAATTTTGGGCATGACTGTATATTTATAATATAAAGTTTAAGATAAATATGTTTAAGTATAGTATTTGTAAAGCCAAAAACACACATACCAACTGATCCAGAAACATCACCAGATCCTGTAGACAACAAGATATAACATACTTTTATAAAGACACCAATTACTTTTTTGACATTTCTGTATATGTTTGGATTTTAGTGTGGGAGTTTACCTGTAAAATCTTTTCTTGGGAATACTCCTCAATATCTGTAAGATATTAGAGGACACAATCAAACTGTATGCCTTAATCGTTCATATTCAATCATAATGTAGCAACAAAGAAAACAATAAGCAAAGTGAAAGCCCACTCCACAGAATACTCCCATGTTAACTCAAAATCCCATAAGACAGAAAATACCAAATGTATTAAAGAATAGCCATTCTCATTTTTACCTCAGCATGGTGCTCAAATCATCTCACAATAAACAGAACCAGTATACCTTGAGGCAGGTGTTGCACTTAAAAATTCATGCTGTTTTTAAAATTGAATATGTGACATATGAAGACACCATGTATATAGAAAATGAAAGCATGTGATCTTCAAAGCATGGAAATTAAAGAAGTGTTGAAAACATGCTTTAAAGTACAAAATGAATAAAAAAGCATATAAGATAGAACTGATTTCTTAAATAATTCATAGTGTAATCATTTAACAGCAAACTGGACTAGAATCTCGGACTAGAAACTAAGTACTAATAACCTGGACTAGAAACTAAGGATCAATAACCTGGACTAGAAACTAAGGATTAATAACCTGGACTAGAAACTAAGGATTAATAACCTGGACTAGAAACTAAGGATTAATAACCTGGACTAGAAAATAAGGACTAATAACCTGGACTAGAAAATAAGGATTAATAACCTGGACCAGAAAATAAGAACTAATAACCTGGACTAGAAAATAAGGACTAATAACCTGGACTAGAAAATATGGACTAATAACCTGGACTAGAAATTTGGGCTAGAAACTAAGTACTAATAAACTAGACTAGAACTCGGACTAGAAACTAAGTACTACTATCCTGGACTAGAACTCGGACTAGAAAACCTGGACTAGAAACAAGGACTAGAGACTACGGACTATAGACTGAGGACTAGATATAAAAAATGAGTTAGACTGATCAGGCAACATTCTAGGACCAACCACAGAAACAGGAACTAAGAACAACCTACCAGAACAAAGATACAACAGGGCTACAAACTGACTGCTTACAAAGGCCTATGGCAAGAACAAGGACTAAAAAAACCCTACAAGACTGAACAAAGCAAAACAATACACAGACACAACATCTGACATGGAACCTAATGGAAACAAAACACGCTACATGAACAAAGATCAGGGTCTGACAAGCAAAAGGATGAAAAACCCATCTAGACGAACAGACACTGAAGTACAATTGAAAATCAGAAGAAGACTATAACAAGGACACAAAAAAACCCCACTCACCAGGCCAAGACCAGAAAAAACGCAAAGCTGGACATTGCCATAATAATCAAATTATTGATTAAGGGAACCTGTACCAATACCAACATAAACATAGGAAACAAGTTAAACCCAGGCATGGGAGCCAACACAGGGACTGGGGTTGACTCCGGCCCAAATCCAGGGACCTGAGGCCAAAGACCTGAAAACTGGAGCACAGTCTGTGGCATTGAGAGAGCTACCCAAGGCACTGTACATGGCAAAGGGAATGCCATCGGAATGCATACCTGAAGCCCAGTATAAGGCATGGGTCAATCGAGGCATGGCACTCAATGAGGCCTGATCCCTCTGACCACTGCAGTGGCTGGGACTCACCTCACCGCCCCAGATCAGTCCATGTCACCATGTCACCTGACCCAACTCCTGCATTGTCCCCAATCAAGATTCCATTCCATTCTTGAAACGGTTGGTGAATCTATGAGAATGTGGGTCGGCCGAATCTAATGCAAAGGCTGCGATTTTAACTGAGTTTATTCTGAACATACACCAGAACATTAACACAGGAAATACATTCACAGACACCTGAACAAGGACACAGGGGATTATATAGGCAAACAGGAAACAAGGAGCACCTGGAGATGGGTGTGAACACAATCAAAACACATGACAGGAAACACAAAACCAAAGCAAAAGCACATGGCAAACAAAACAGAGGACAGCACATGTTACACACATGACTTAGGACAAGTGCATTTCCCATACTAGCATTTATAGTGTTGTGTGGGTGTGGGGGGGCTCCTCACTTTTGGGTGGAACAGAACATGAATAAATTGTGCAAATAGAGAGCTTACATTAAGGAGTTATACCATCATAACTAAAGGAAGTATATGGTAATTATTGTCTATTACACGAGTTAAAGTTTTCACACTTTATAAAAAAAAAAATTCTGCCCTGAAAGTGCTCTACAAACTCCAGAACATCTGCATTTTAGTGACCACAAGAGACATGCAGAAGGTCAAATAACTTTGGAAGAGTTGTGCCAGGATTAAAAGGCCTCTAAGATTGTCTTGTTCTCACATCAAAGGCTCTGCTGGTTTGGAATTCAGAGGCATTGATCAAAAAGATGAAAGCGAATGACAGAACTCGACTGATATGGTACCACATTCCCAATCTGACCATGAACATTCAGTAGCTTCATAAACCCCCCCTGATTTATTCCAGTCTCACTACTAAGCATGTTCTGACTTCTAAGGCCTTAGAAACATTGTAGAATATAAAAATACTGAGCAATGACCAGAGATATACACAGAGAAAGATATGCAATGAAATCAACTGAAATAAGTATAGCTGATTTTAAAATGTACTGACCTGCTGGAGCAGTGGAGCCACCATAGCCTTTCATGTCTGGAGCTATAACCCTGAAGCCTGCATCAGCCAGGGCAGGAATCTGAGAGCAGGAGAATGTCATAAATGCTTGTCCACTGCACCATGCTGAACTCCACATGATCAAACATTAACAGGACAATTTCTTAAGTAAATCTTGTAGAGTTCTGACCGTTTTCCAGACTGTCCAAGGATTTAGATGCCTTGTCTTGGCATTTTCTTACCTGGTACCTCCAGGAAAACCAGCTTTCTGGGAATCCATGGCACAGAAGAACAGGAGGTCCATCACCCATCTCCACATAATGGATCTTTACTCCAGGCTAAAAAGAATTTGTAGACTGTAACTCACCCAGCTGCTAGGCAACAGTATTGGCACTGACCTCAGAAATGTTCAAAGACTTTGGCCTGAACAGTTTACATTCATATTTACAAGTATCTGAATAATGAGATTTGCCTTATCTTTGCACTAATGACACAATGAAATACACTTGAGTAATCACAAAGACCTATGAAGCCAATTGTCCCAAACATTATGGTGACTTGAAAAGAAAAATGCTGTAACTTCTACATGGTGAAACTAAGAACAAAACTTAAAATTAAAAACTGAAATGTGCACTTTAATCACATCTGAATTGTTTACACTGAGTAGCAGAGTAAAACAAAGAAAAATGTTGGAAACAAATAATGGAGACCCCAACATATTTTTATCATAGTATTTAAGCATCATATAAACATTCTGCTTTTCCAAAGCATGATAAATGCATTATTAAAATAGGGTTTGAAATGTTGGTCAAAAGTATACAGCTGCATTATCCTTATTCTAGCAAAAATCTGCCAATACTGATATGATTCTGATATTACTGGGCATCCTTTGTTTACTCAAAACCCAAAAACGCAAACTAAAATTATACTGATATTGTGATGTTTCATGCTTTTACCTTGATTGTAACATATCCATGGCTGACCTCTTCAGGTCCACAACTGCGTGGTTTCTGCTCATCATTAAGCTGTTAATAACACAGCATCAGTCATTTCAACATTTTCTTGTGCAGTAAACAGTACATCGCAAAAAACGCTGACCCCCTTAATCCTGATAGTCTCCCTCTTTACACGCTTCATATTTTAAACATGTTAATACTCTTAGATCCTAAATATACAAATGAATAATGAATTAACAGACCAAAACCACTTAAACAAAAAAACTTAAAATGTAACAAAAAATAAACGACAGGACGAGCCACCAGGATTCACCTGATCATTGTGCTCATAACTTCTGTAACAATGTTTACCAATACCTTCATATCTACAGCAATTTGATGTTTTGCCACATTTTATTTAGACAGGAAAACACTTGAGCCATTTAGTGTTTCTCAGTAATTTTGGATCTTTTAGCTATTTACAGTTAATCTGTACGGTAATGAAAAGGACCTTTACATTTCATTATCGCAAATGGCATTTTTGCAGTTCACCTTAGGTATCTACTTGGCGAAATCCTCAGACATACAAGCCCTTAAATTACAGTTACTAACCATAAATAATCTGTTGTGGCACATTAAACACTTAGCAATTGCATGCAAAGGTTTGAAAATAAAAATCTTATTAACCTGCAATAAATAATGCAGAACTAAAATATGCAGAAGTATATTCTCTTTAAAGGATTTTTATTTAGTTAGTTATTTCTTATTCATCTTCATTTAGCCAGAAAAATTCCATTAAGGTTCAAGAACTCTTTTTCAAGGAAGTCCTAGCCAAGATAAGCAGCATCATGTACAGAAATAACAAAGTTACATGATTAAAACACAAAAAAACATTAAAAACAAGTGCACTTATTTTCACTTAGAAAGTTTAATGTTTGAGGGATCTTTAAAAAACTCCAAAACGATTATTAATTATTAAATAAAGACTGAAAAAAAATAGCAATGAAGTGATATAAGGTGGAAGAGATTAAAACAAAATACCTTTAACCCTGTAAGTTTCTCCAACTTCTTTAAAGCTTCACCGACGTCAGTAATGTGAATAGCAGTCATGCCCAAGTTCTCAGCTGCCTGCACACTCTCCTCAGAAACGTCCAACCAGACAGTCTGAACAAGGAGCAATTTAAATATTTCAGCACTTCATTTATATGTGAACCAAAAAAAGAGCTCCAAAATTATTTGGACTATACATTACACTCTATAAAGGAATTTATTTTGAACTGTTTTTTATTTCACCTGATAAATAACCATTTGAATATTCGTTTTGGACAGCAACAATATGAGGCTCTTGCATTACTTGCCCATATAGATGAACACAATAATACATTGCATTAATGGGTTAGAAAGAAAGAAAGAAAGAAAGAAAGAAAGAAAGAAAGAAAGAAAGAAAGAAAGAAAGAAAGAAAGAAAGAAAG
>JBBIGC010000001.1:31653962-31681687 GCA_037576955.1 Lepidarchus adonis
AATAATAATAATAATAATAATAATAATAATAATAATAATAATAATAATATTATTATTATTATTATTATTATTATTATGCACTACTACTACTATTAATATGGCTGCTGCTATTTCTAGTACTTTACTTTACTCTACTTCTACTATTGTTACTACTATTATTATTATTATTATTATTATTATTATTATTATCATCATTATCATCATCATCATAAAACAATATGGAATATATAAAATACATTTAGGAAGGTTGGTCTAAAAATGTGTAATATGTTTCTCCAAATTGCATCACAACGTTTTAGCACAAACCATTTTATTGTTCGGTTAAGCCAATTAATGACTTTCTCATAAAAAACAAGTTATAGAAAGCACTGTTAATATTCTAAATCATTTTAACTGGGGATTTTCACAGAGTGAAGGACATATTCAGCTTTCCAGAGAAGCAGCTGACCCCATGGTGTTGCCTGTGTCTGTACCTGTAAAGGATTACCAAATTCCCCCCAAACGACCAAATTCTGTTCATTATCTGCCAAGACAAAATGATTTTAGTGACTTAGCTAAAACTGCCACCAGTCCGCTGCCACCAGTTCCTACACATAAGGAACAGTCATCACATGTGAGTTTAACTACATATAATTTTCAATGTCAAACCATTCAACACCCTTTCAAATATCTATAACATGACTCATCAAGAGTTGTGAAGTAACTTGTTCTCGCTATGAAATCCTACTAATTACTTTTAGGTGAAGAGTCCTTTAGGAGTGGGAGAAGGTGTGGAAAAGCGAGAGAAAAAGAGGTACCGCCACTACCTGGTGCCACTTGTAATTTCCACTTGTAAGGCTGGCCTTGAGTCCAGAGGCCCGGTGCTTTTCCAAAGCAAGCTGCGTTCCCCAAGCAGCTGCGGAGATGATGTCCCTTACACTCCTCCACCAATGCTCAGCCCCGTCCGACCAGGCTCAGGTCTCTTCAGCAGTTTCAATGCAGGGCACCACTGCACTGGAACACAGGCAGTCCAGCGAGTGCGTCTATACAAGGACAGTGAGTATAGATATGCACTGATTAACCATAACATCAAAACCACCTGCCTAATATTGAGCATGTCCAACTTAAAAAGCCAAAATAGCTCTGACTGTGGTGCACCATGTGTTCTGACACCTTTCATTCATAACCACCATTAACAAGTTGTGCAGCAGTAGCTCTAGTTAAAAGATTTTAAAAGTCTTTTTTCCTCATGTGCATCAATGAGCCTTAGGCACCCAGTACCCTGTCACCAGTTCACCAGTTCTTGTCCTTCCTTGGGTCACTTTTGGTAGGTACTAACTACTGCATGCTGGCAAAACTCTGGAAAGACCTTTTTTTAGATTCTACCTCCCTAGTCATCACAACTTGGCCTTTTAATTTACTCAGTTCCTTATAAATTTCAACTGACTTTCTGCCCAACATGTCCTACTCTTTGACAGTTGCCCTTGTATCAATGTTATTCACTTTACCTGCCAGTGGTTCTATTGCTATTGCTATTGCTATTGCTAACAGTGCAATAATGATGTAAAAAGTTAAGATTCTCAATGAACATGATTTCATATACATGTGTATCTTTATTTTTTACAGGTCTAGTAGATGACTGTAAAGTGACTGTATGCCCAGAAAATAAATCCAGCAGCATGAAACCGTAAGAAACAACAACAACAACAACAACAACAATAATAATGTACATTACAGATTAATATCCAGTTTTTATAATGATATAATTTATAATTATATTTTACAACTGTACAGAAAATGCTTAATTTTTGGCTTTTTTTTCATTAAGGGCAGTTCATATAAAAATATGAGAACAATATGAACTGAAACTGAAACTGTACATTAATTGATTGGTCATTTGTAAATATTCTGCAGTCGGATCAATACTGGAAAAGATTTTCAAGCAGAGATTCCACATATTCAGACTCACTCTAAAGTAGATGAAGACACTCATAGGGCCACTCTGTTATGGACACCATGCCATCTAGATACCACTGATGACCAGCAAAGAGGTAATCTTAGCTCAAATGTGGGCTTGGTGGTCATTTACGTCTTTTATGTCCATTAAAAAATGGTTCATGATTAAAAAGCATGTGTGATCGCACAAATAAAAACATTAACACAACTGTCTTTAAGCAAAAATCTGATATTCCCTGTTATTAAAGTGGATGATCTCCTGAAAATGGCATGCTCTAGTGTGCTCCCAGGTGGAGGGACCAACACTGAATATACTCTCCATTGTCTTTTTGAGTGCAGAGGAGATGTGATGGTAAGCATGTATAATAAACTTAAAAAAAAATTCAATTCATTTTTACAAACCAGCTTAATTAAGCTCTATTGTTTTGTATGTGGCTTTTCTCAGATAACACTTGAGAAGCTACTCTCACTAGTGCCCTTGAAATGCATATCCAGCCCTCAAACAGACTACCATTATGCAGGTGTGTGACTGTCTTTGTGTCCTTTGAAACTTGTGAGCCTCCGCTGTTGTTAATTTTTAAAAACATTCAGCGACCACAGCTCGTTTCTCAGGATACATATTTGCATATTTGTTGTTTGGTAATTACCAAGTCCTGAATTTATTTTCTCTGATCCCAATCTCTCAACTAGGATCAGATAAATGGACCCTGCATGAAAAGAGGCAACTGAACAAGGCCCTGGTCATTTACAACAAGGATTTCTATCTGATTCAAAAAATGGTACTTGTGCTAAAATTGCCCTAATCAGTCACACAGTTTTGATATATATATTTATATACTATATTTTCGTTTTAGAGAATGCACTGTATGGTTTTAGTGTACTTTGACATAAATAATTAAACTGATTACACTTTGATTGTTAGGTGAAGACAAAGACAGTAGCTCAATGTGTTGAGTATTACTACACATGGAAGGAGAGGCTTCGACTGGGCAAGAGACTCAGCACAGGCCATTCAACACCAAGCCAAGAAAGGGAGGTGAGATATGTTTGTCTTCTTACGTCTGTCTGTCTCAATATTTTTTACTCTTTGTTTCCATTTTTGTAATTTATTAATGGTTTTGTATAATGGTTTTAAACACCAGCTGACCTTTGCATAAAAAGTTGCATGAACATTTTGATGATGACCAGAGCAGAGCAATAGAAACAGTTCAGAGCTGCACAGAAAAATTTTTTTTACTGCCATTATACATTTTGTTTTCTATTTTTTTTATATTTTTTATTGATTAATGAAAGAAAATTTACAATTTGTACAATAAATATATACATATATACATACAGTATATACAGTACAGCCTTCAGACCTAAATCTGTATACATATGTTAGTTAGTGGAAAAAGACATGTCAAAAACATTGCTCAAGAGTTCCTTAGGATAGTTCCTTTTCCTTATCTCACATATCACATTTTTTAGAATCACATTACACATCTTACATCTTTATTTTCACAGTTTTACTGATGCAAATAGTAAGCCAAGCATAATCCATTTCTATTTTAGTCAGAGGTGAATCAAAAATGCAGAAACAAAGAGATAACTGGATTAACTGGAATTTAAACCCCATTTCAGCATTTTCTGAAAGAAAATGTTCAAGCAATGCAATGTGGCTCTTAAATGTTTTGGCAAGATTTTGTTGTTACTATTGTTAATACATGTCATATTTTGGTCATTAGTTAAATTGTTACATTTAAAAAGACTTTCATATTCATGCTGGCTTATGGTCTCATGTATATGCTTACTAAAATTTCCAATCTATTCCTAAATCTGAATACCGAGTTATGAAATCTGAAGATAGTATTTTATAATATGGCAATTGTGTCCTTGCACGCCCTCTTTTGCTTTTCCCATTTGTAACTTTGCCGATCCATCCGATTTCAGTTTAAATAGCCATTCTAGCTTGGCTACATCTCTTGTAGTATTCCATATGAAATTACACAATGTCTTATTCAACACCCCCCCACACACACACACAATTTATTAGTCAAAGGAATAACACAAGATAAAAATTTGATTTTAGATAGCATATAACTCTTAATTAAACTAATTAACTCAAATTAAAGTTTTTCCATTTCTCTACTTTTTCTTTAATTATTTCATTTTTCATACATTTTGTTTTCCTACTCCTAAGAAGTTACTATTTGGAGATCCAAGGTTTTGTTCTGACTGCAACATTATGTCATTTGTTCTTAAATCAGGGTAACTTGGAGGCCAAGAACCAGACCAGGGGCCTGGAGTTCTCAAATGTTTCTGACAGATCTTGTGCTGCAGTTGGTTGTATAGTACCCAGCACTGGGCCTGTGAGTGCATATGTCCTGTAAACAAGTTTCTACCATCACTAAAAGTCAGACAGAGACCTAATATGCCTTTAAAAAAATATCCAGCCATATGCTCTTTCGGCAAAAGAAAGAAAGAAAGAAAAGGAAGTTTGTGAGTATATTTAGTAAATATATAATGTGTGTGTGTGTGTGTGTGTGTGTGTGTGTGTGTGTGCGTGTGCGTGTGCGTGTGCGTGTGCGCGTGCGTGTGCGTGCGCGTGTGGCGTGTGCGTGTGTGTTTCAGACATTTAACGGTGACGAATGGAACCAGAGCAGTCATGGAGGGTTGGGTAATTCACCAGCTGAACAAAACAGACCCAGATCAGCCCAACAGTTAGTTGCAGGTTCTGTAAAAAGCTCTCCATCAATCAGTACCACCAGTGGAGAAACTGACTCAGCTCTCATCTTCCCCTGCACTGAATGTGGAAAGTAAGCGCAATTGATACAACTGATGTGGCTTGTCTAATCTAGCAGTCCATCAGGGTGCATGTTTATTGTCAAACTAATCCATCACTTCATCTCCTTTTTCCAGGGTGTTTTTTAAGGTCAAAAGTCGTAATGCCCACATGAAAACTCATCGTCAACAAGACGACTTACAGTTCTGGCAGCCTCACAGACATGCTGAACAGGAAACCCAGACTGTGACACCTGTCAAACCTTCTGTTACAACGCTTCAGCTACCCACAACTTTACCTTGCAATAGAGGTGAAGATGTTAAAGCGTCACTCATTAATGATCCAGAAAACTTGCAACAAGTGGATTGTCTCTTGCAGAACCCAAATCTTAAAGAGTGAGATCAGGAACATTGGTTTATTAGCCCAAAAATGTGGTACTGGCTTTTAATAAAATTACTTTTGTTATGAATTTTGCTCTATACATCTATTCTACATGAATAAAATAAATAGCCTAAAAAAGGCATTGTGAAATTAAACATTATAGCATGGTATGCTCTGAATGTTGAAATGTATAAATGAGGAAAGACAGATGTTTTGAAATACAGCTATCGTGTTTCTTCATGTCACTTCCAGCAAAAAATGCTAATTTTCTATTGAATCAAAAAAAATGATGAAGGATGAAGATATAGAAAATATTGCATTATTTATTTGAATTATTATAATGCATTTGTTATCACACAAAGGCCAGACAGCTGTTAAAAGTATTAAGTGCCACACCAAAAAACATTACAGTATTGAGATGTCTGTGTTTTGTTTTGATATTTGGAAAACATTGTACAATAAAAGCATATACTACGTTGCGTATGTGTAAAAAAATGGAATGACACAGGGGAAAAGTATTGAATAAATGAAAAGAAGGTGCAAAAGCTGGAAGGTTATAACACCTGAAATCTATCAATAATTAGCAAGCAAACCTGCCATACAGAGGAAATTAACATCAGCTGCTCAGTCCCAACTGATGGCTATAAAAAGGTGTCTCATTCCCAAGGTCCCACACAAGAAACATCTCATGATGTGTAAAACCAAAGAGCTCTCTCAAAACCTTCACAACCTTATTGTTGCTAAACATTCTGATGCCATTGGTTACAGAAGAATTTCTACACTACTGAAGGTAACAGTGAGCACTGTTGGGGCCATAATCTGAAAGTGGAAAGAACAACATTTCACCATAAACCGACCATGACCAGGTTCTTCCCACAAAATTTCAGACAGAGGATTGAAAAGAAGTATCAGAAGAATTGTCCAAGAGCCAATGACTATTTGTGGAGAGATTCAGAAAGACCTGGAATTAGCAGCTAGTTGTTTCAAAGAAAACAATAAGTAATGCATTCAACCTCCATGGCCTGCATACTGTATGTACAGTATGGATGTCTATGTGTTGTTACTGACATTTGGTGAGAATTTCATGTCAATAACACCTTTAGAAATATATTTATTCAGAAAATTGTTGCCGTGTTCAATACTTATTTTACCTGCTGTATAATGCTAAAGTAAACTGCAGCCAATCATTGTGGTGAAATCTTTATCAGTCACTAGAATTCCCAGTGTATTGTTTGTTGTGGGGTGCATGGAGTTAACAAAGATTACAGTCAGTGTAAAGACAAAGTTAGCCATTCTAAGGAATAACACAATAGTGCTGAAAAATTGTACTGAAATTGAACTGTTTTAAGTTGTTGTCCAAACTTTTCCTCATATGAAGATTTGTTAGTGTTATGGAGATAAAGACCATGTAAATATCTTGACAATATTTCAAATCTTTTTATCACTTTATGAGAGTCTGGGATGTTATGTTTTTTGTTAAGGCTTATAATAAAAAATAACTGTGTGGTTGTACATGCATAAAGCTTTCGTTCAACTCAGGATTACATAATCACATAATGGGAAATACAAGGGACTAATAAACTAGTCACTTTGGAGCTAGATATTTTCAGGATACTTCTGACAGGATATTTTCCATGTGCCTTACTAAATGCTGACCTGCTGGTGCTGGACTTGGACTTACCTCAGAGACAGTTCCTCATACATGTGGGACTGAAATGTGGTAGTTTGTTCTGGTATTTGTTACAGTACTATTATTGTGATGTAATGACTATAGACTTGTTTCTGCTGTACGTTCTTCCTTTTTTGTAGTACATGCGTACTATTTGAGTTATGAAGTGAGCCATAAAATGTATACTCTTAAGTGCTAAACGTAAAAAATAAAATAAAAAATATTGCTGTCAGAAGTGGGATTCGAACCCACGCCTCCAGGGGAGACTGCGACCTGAACGCAGCGCCTTAGACCGCTCGGCCATCCTGACATATACAAACTAGCAATAGAGAAAGATTATAACCCGTCATATTAGTGATTATGACGTTATATATATTTTTGTTATTTTTTTGAACTGTAATATATAAGTGAGGTGCTCAATTATTGAAGGTTTTCGACTGTTTGTTGTTGTACCATATGAGTGAATTCGTTAGCTGACTGATGTTTTTGGCCTACCATGCTAGTCAGTAAATTTAGTTTCGTGCTCTCCAACTTAGGGGGTAGTGAGGGTGTTCTTACAAGCGAAGAATGCTCAGCCGCTTAGGTGTATTCGGTTTAGTTTAAGGATTTATTTTAAATATGTAGGTACATCGTAACAGTCAGCACACCTCGTCGACGGGAACGTAATTCTGGTAAGTAAGCTAGCTAGCTAGTTTTCGAGCTAGCTTTATTGAGACTTGGGCGAATGGGCTATTAGCTCGACAGCGGCGTGTTGAACGGTCATGCATAAGTTCTGGTAGTCCAGTGTTAACTTCGTTTACAGAAAACCATTGTGTGTACAAAAATGTGTGCCCCCTGAAGACACATATTAGTAAAACTAGCATTATTTAATAGGGTCACAATAATTCGCTGCGTCATTAGCAACAAGATGAGTGGAGCCCCTAACGGAAGTGACTTAACCACTATTCTTTAAATTATTAAAGTTCATTTTGTTGCAGAGCCCAATCAAAGTGATTCTGGCAGCATGTTAACCTAGAAAATATAATGCAAGTCGAGTTGAAAATGTTTCAGTTAAACGAGCTGAAGCGATATATTTTTATAAGATGAGTTATGACATGGAGGGTTTGCTGCAGCCCTGTTCAATCATTTTAATTCTGGGTTGACAGGTCAGCGGATTCATGACAACGATGGCATCAGGTCCACCTCACAATTTCTCCTGGGTTGAACCTCACAAATTAGCTGGACTGGCGATGCCACGAATGCCTGGTCACTATCAATACCTTCTGAATAATGGTATCAAACACTTAGTTACTTTGTCTGAGAGAAAACCTCCTTATCATGACACTTGTCCAGAGCTGACTTTGCACCACATAAAAATACATGACTTCTGTGCTCCAACTTTTGATCAAATCAAACGCTTCTTGGCTATAGTGGAAGAAGCCAATTTAAAAGGAGAGGTAAAGCATGAATATGTTTTTCCATAATCATATGTCTTTTTTGGGTTCTGTTTTCAAACACTTGACTTTGTCTGCATTAGGGTGTTGCGGTGCACTGTTTGCATGGCTTTGGAAGAACTGGGACTATGCTGGCCTGCTACTTAGTGAAAACCAGGAAAATCAGTGGGATTGAGGCCATTCATGAAATCAGACGGATACGCCATGGATCTATTGAAACACAAGAACAAGAGCAAATAATAGTGCAATTCTACCAGCAAAATAAGTTGTAAAACTTTAAAATATGAAATAAAGTTTAAATATGGAATGAAGTAATTGTTCATTTACTGTGATCTATCACTCTATCACTTAATGGGGACTAATACTGGTTCACTTTTCAACATTAATACCATTACAAAGAGCTCAGAGATTTTGTTTGTTTCAGGAAGGACGGTCTATACTGTATACACATATTGACTTTACTGTGAGAAAGTGTTTCCTAGACCAGTTCTTGTTTACCCTCCTATACTGCACAGGTTTGTGTTTTCACACCTATGTTAACTCCAGTAAACTCCAGTTTACCTCAGTAAAGTGATCAGTAATTAAATGATTAGCTGAAGCAGATATTCCAGGGTCAGTTTGGGAACCACACATTAAAAAGAAACTCTTGGCATCTTGTGTGTGTGTGTTACCTTTATTTATAATAAACAAAAATACAATATTTCTATGAAATATCCACATATGTAATGTGAATTAAGGTGTTGAAGCATTATTTATGAAAAAAAAAATCTATTGTGGATTTAAACTTACTAAAAATGCTCTGATATCTAAATGTATGTTTTATTTGATTTTTAACTAATTTGTTATTTGCTGTTGAACTGCTGAGGCTACCATATCAGACTATAATTATATTTATATGAATATCACAAAAAAATGAAAATGTGGCAGACAGAAGCATAATTATGGTACTTTAACCTTTTGTGGTTCGTTAATAGTCAAAGAAAAGAGTTGCTGGCGCTCCCTGAAGGTCAGATTCTCTGGGGCACTTACATTCTTGAAGCTCCTGTGATAGAGATCACTGTAATGCAATAAAACACATAATGCATGTAAATTTGTGTGTGGGAGAGCAAAAGAGAAGAGAATGTGTTTGAAGGTGAGTTAAAGGTTACACATTGAAGGAAAAAAGAAGTAAATATATAAATAAAACCTGCTGTACCTGTAGAAAGATATTCATGAGATTTTTCTATTTTTGCTCAAGTAATATATGTTAATAAATAATAATCATAATAATTTTAATATATGTTTTTCAAATTATACTGTATTATATGAAAAAAAGGAAAAGTCTTGAAATAGATCTCAAAAACAACCCAAACTGCAATGCTGTGGGAAAACAAATGTAGCTGTGGGATGTTTCATACCTTATATTCTGTAAGTAAAGAAGTTTACCTTAAAGAAACTCTCATATGCTGGGTCTTGTTAGTTTCAGAACAACACCCATGGACTGCATCTGTAAAAATAGCTGTGTTTACAATTACAGAAATTAATCAGCTACTCTTTTCACATTATGTGGTTTTCACAAGTTTGGTGCCAGCACCTCTGAAGCTGTCCTCTTCAGCGGGATGGCCTTTCGGGAGCTTGGCCAGATGATTCTGACTCTCACACAGCTTCTGTCCATTATGCAACTCCTTTGCTTTTAGCTGAAGCAACCAATGAGATCAGAGATACTGCATAACAATGTAGCAAATAATAATACATCTAGCTGGTGTACAGCCAATCGTTTACATAGGCAGGGCTGGATGAACCAGTTTTGCCCTGTTAATTCTTGCCAAGATACGTACTAGGAGTCTTAAAACACAATAACTAACACTAAATAGTGGATCCACCCACCTGCTCAATTTTTTGGATCTCAAACTGTGGCACTGTAGTCCCAGCTGTGCTGTCTTCATCTTCATCTTCTTCATTCTGCTGAAACTCCATTAACCTTTTTTGGAACTGCCATTCGAGGGAGAGCCTGCGCAGACGCTCACTCTCATCCAGGGTTCGTTCCACTTTGGACTGGAGCTGCCGAACTTCCTGTTCCAACAGGTCCACTGCCAGGTGCCTCTGCTGCTTCTCCAGCTGCTCCCGGGCATCCCTTTTCCATGGGTCTGGAGAAAGGCCATCTCTAGTAGTCTGTACATTGCTCTTCTTGACAGTTTTATATCCTTGTAGCCCAGATGTGTCACATGGACGTGAGGGACTCATCTTACTTGTTTTTTCCTGAGATCTGGGGAAAGACTTGCAGGCAACAGCTTGCATTGTTTCACTGGACTTTACAGGTTTAGTTTTCTGAGCTGAGATGGACGACTGAATGAACTTATTGGAAGCCAATGTTGGACCTAGTTGTTGTTGCAAATTGTAGCTATGTAATACGAGTATTTGCTGTGAGTTTTTTACTTGGCCATATGCACTAGTCATACAGGAAGCTGCAGCTGGAGCAGGGTGGTGGAAAGTGCCAAATGATACAGTGTCACCTGAATGAGATACAGGGACATCTATCCGCTTCGGCTGGCACACAGGCATCGAGTGACCCACAGTTGAAATCTTCCATTCTCTATACATGCTTCTCCCCTTTGGTTCAGAAATGTTACTAGCTGACGATCGTCTGTTGCTCCAATTGTCCAAATGCAGTGGACTGTCCACCAGAGGGCCTCCTCTGTCCATACGGGACAGATTTTCTTGAGAACGGGCCTGTTTCTGCATATAAATGCATGCATGCGTCAGTTTTTACAATTATTAAAAATGTATAATTTATATTTTAATTTACTAAAATGTGTTAGCATGCACTTCACAAAGAACAAACCCAGTTCTTGCTGACTTACAAACAAAAGGTGCTGTTCATGAACTAGCAACAAAACAATTATAAATATATATGCATAATACATGCCATGGAAGTGATATTATCTTGGCCATGGGAGAAGAGATTAGGTGATTCAGCAGCTCTTGGTGCCTTGCAGCCCTGAAGTCTAGGCACTGGCAAAGTTAGATATTCCCTATAAGGTTTAATCTGATCAGGACAGAAGTTTGACTGACCAGATTCAGGTTCCTCCTGGATGTTAAATACACAACATGTATTCGTTTAATTAATTATGTTACTTAATACATAAAAAATACATTGAAAAACTGTTAATAGTTTCATTATTTGTTATGCATTTGAAAGTGCTGATGTAAAATAAAAGAGTGCCATTCATGCAGATGGTTTCATTGAGACATAAAACACAAGTGATTCTTTTCTGAGAAGTCGCCAAAATCGTAGCCATTTACTTTAAAATTCGAAAGCAGGTAAAAATGATAACTCACTGCAGAAATGATATTGTCAGTGGAGACAGATGTGAGCATCTGCTCATGTGTGACTGAATCAACTGACATTTCCTCAGAGGTCTGATGAGAATCTGAAAAGAGAAAGAGAAGAGATAAAGGCTACTACATACTAAAGAGTTTATGCAGTCCAAATATTTGGGATACTTGCATGCCAAGTTGGGGTTTGAGCGATACTCCATTCTGTGCTTAAGCCATTTCTGGTCATGGTTCCTGATTGTTCTCTTGGCGGTGTGGTGATTTTCCTTTGTGCCTGACAGTACTGATGGAGAACATACTAGGTTCTCTGAAATGCCCCTCACTTTCATGCTACTGGATGTCTTCATGGCCCACTCACCATTATCACCATCTGACAAATGCAAAATAAAAAATAAAACGTCAGTATACTGTATTGTATCCTATATAAAATTGGCTAATATTAAAGTTAAAATCTATCAGTTTTGACTTCCACACACAGCATGGACCAGGCTATTGCATTCATTCACCTCTGGATTTTTCTTGGGATGGCTGGTTCAGCATCTCTTCCAGGCCATAATAAACAGCTGCTAACTTTGCAATCTCCAGGCTTACAGATGATCCTGTGCACATCATTATCTCTGCAGCCCTAATACAGAATATTTATCTGTTAATTACCTTTTGCATTACTCTAAAAAAATATAATGTCATTTTACATTTCAATTACCTTTCTTGTGATACTCCAGTAAGACTTTTGCCATCCACACTAAGCAACTGGTCCCCTGGACCCAGCCTGCCATCCTATGCAACACACACATGAATAAAACACCATGTAAAGTCATGTTAAAAAGGGGTCATCCATTAAAAAAAATCTTTTCATATGCCACCTCCTGAATCAAACTGACCACATCTGCTGCTCCTCCATGTACAACAGATTTGATGAAAATTCCCAGCTTCTCTTGTCCAGCTCCCTGCATGATGAATATATTCAGAAATTAGGAGTCAAATTGGTCTAACCCTATATGACATTAATGCTAAACGAAATGTACAAAATGCACCAAAGAGTTGCGATAATATTAGCTGGTGCTCTAAGCTCCACCTTAGCTGCTACGATGCTTATTCCCATTCCACTTTGTGAAGGTTTCTTCAGTGTGATTTTCACAGTCTCTGGTTTCTGATATTACAACATACAAAAATATTTTCATTACACTTTATTCAACTATTATGGACATTTTTAGCATTTCAAACTTCATGAATGAAAGAATTTACCCAGTTTAAACCTTTAGGAACATTGTCTGACATCTGGAAGTGAACAGTCCAAGACCCGAGAGACAAGTGTTGAGGGATTAGTGTACAAAGGCCTACAAGCAGTGCAAGTACACAGACCAGTGAGAGAGGCACAGATGACAAAAACTCATTCAAACATTGATTGATGGATGGATGGCTGGATAGATAAATAGATAGATGGATGGATAAATAAATACATACACTTTTACTATATTGATGATAGTAAAATCTGTTAGTAAGGCATACAATATTAATGTAAAAGCAGCACACCATAACATAATGTACCCTGAGGTTCCTGGCCTAGTGTTGTGTTCTGTCTAAACTGATTTCCAGTGAATTCAACTAACAAAAGCAGTGACCTGATTTAAAACACTTCACCTAGAGCTGTTTTAGACTTGATGTGCTGTTACCAGTGATACTGGTAAGAGTCTCAACTGGGTAATGTGATATGCTTGGTTTGAGTCCTGGCTTATTGGTCTTTGCCATTTAAAAAGCTCTTCAGAAAGAATTCTGAGACTCTGATGGAGTAATTTACTACCTCCCATGTTGTGTTTATGTCCAAAGAGATCAAATATTTAAATTGTCAACAGCTGTGAGGTCTTTACATATAAGATGAAAATATAAAAAATCAGTGTTCTTTACCTTTACGGCAGATTGGCTCCAGAAACTCTTTAAAGCCTTGTGGAATGCCTTGCATAACCTCACACGAGTATCCTTCCTCAGGCAGCAGGAAAGGAAGGTGAAGGTGTAGGTCCTCCTCTGTTCTGATGTCCCTGCCTTCTTTATTCAGCACCTCATTTTCTGTGCTCTCTGCCATTGCCACCACAGTCTCAATTAGACCCTAGAATAATAAATAAATGTCCCAGAACAGCTTTCCAGAACATGTGACGTATGTAAATAGTAAAAAGATAAGGCCTTGTCACTTACATGTGGAATGTGAGGTTGCCTGGGTGCACAGTGATATTTGGTCAGTAATGCCTGTAGCTGCAGGGAGTTCAACTTGAAGCAAGTGGAATGTATTTTCTGGGCATCTTTAATAGTATAACTGTTCATGGTCAGTAGAGTTGTTGCCTGTGTAAAATAAATACTTAACATGTCTTGGAGGACCATGGATGGCTAAAGAAAAAAGGCTTGATCCCTAATACAATTTCCCCATACCTGCACTATGCTGCTCAGATGGCAGTCTGCAGCCAGCTCCAGTCCTTGTCTTTCTGCCCAGGCCTCTACATGATTTAGCCGTTGGCGCAAGGTCATGCCCCAGTAGTGTGAGCACAGATTGGAGCCTGGGGCAGCCATTGTGAGTCTGTTCAGGAGCCATGCTCCCATAAAGTGGAAGATCTTAGAAAAGAGCTGGATGCTAAGTGCAGGGTTGACCCGGAATCTGCGCAGTAAACTCATAGCCCTATTGAATGTGGCTAGTACAGTGTCTGAACAGAAGGAAGAAAAAATGTGTTACCAAACAAACTTCTCAGTTTCTTTCTTTCTTGCTTTTCCTTTAGGAAAAAGTGTTTAATTAAATCAATGAAGTCAGCTTTGGAGGCTTGTTAAACCTGTGACGTTCTGATGCCCGGGGCAAGGTCCTAACCACTAAGCCACCACTGCACCTACAGTAAGTTTACCTATTCCTGTTGTTTTGGGTCTGTTCTCTTCAGTATCAGGCACAAAAAATGGCAGCTGACTCTCCAGGTCAGCCAGAAGACGGTGTGAAAGGTACCTAAAGAGGCATTAATAAATTATAATGATGCAACAGCAAATTGCCAGAAACAAATACTGATAAATCAGCATGGGGTTTGTAGTGAATCTAAACTGAATATACTTCCCCACTCTAAAGGAAAGGTACTCTTTGTGTAGTACCAAAGAATATAATTATTTTTTAAAAAGCTTTCAATTGATGGTTCATGGAATAACCATTTCTTTAAATGAAATATGTGTATAAAGAACCTTTTTAAAGTTTAAAGAACCTCCACATTAAGTAAAGATTCTTGAAAGAACCTATACATCAGTAAACCATTAATGACTTTACATCATGTGTTGGTTCTTTATCTTATATTTTTCACATTCACATATTTCATTTAGAAAAAAAATTCTTTTAGAAACTAAAACATTTCTTCTCTTAGATCATTCAATAAATGTACTGAAGTACAATTTCTGATTGCAGAGAGACATGTGTCAGAGTTTTAAGGTGAAAGCTTGAGGTGAAAGCATACGTGAAAGCTTTCTGAACCAGCTGAGCGAGAGCATTTTGTGAAAGGAGTGTGTTGGTGGCCAGATCCCTGTCCTGTCTGATGAAGTTCAAGAACTCAGAAGCATTAGCCATCCAGAAAGTAAGAGCCACAGTAATAGTCCTTTGTTTCTGTAGTAAAAAAGAAAGATCAGAGGCACTGCTTCAGTAGTCAACAATATCAACTTACTAATTATAGTATAGATTTGTAGGCACCTACAGTACCTGAATGACATTATCCATCAAATGCACAATCTTGTTGACAATGGTAGTGACTCTTTGTGCTGTCTTTTTAGGATTTTTGTTTTTTCCCTCACCCTTAGTAAACACAAAGCGGCACACCAAATAAAATGCATAGGCTGGAGAGAGTTTAAAGTGCACTGTGGAGCTGTTGGTGTAGTTCACTATAGCAAGCAAGAAGGCTTCTTCTTCTGTAACAATGGAAAATGTAAAAATATTTGATGAACACAAAAATCTGAAAGAAATCTGGTCAGTTTTCTTATTATATCTCTGCACTTGTTGTGAGAGAAAGCCAACCTACTTACTTTTTTCACGTAGCTTTATACTTAGTGGAAGGTTCCATTTTAACTCTGAGTTGTCTGACACAATGCTGGCAGAGAGGAAAAATATTTCAGCTATTTTGGATGCACAGTTATCTGACTGTCATTATTATTTATGTCAGAGTGAAAGAGATCTTCAAGCTATAACATTTTTTAATGTCAAAAATTTAAATTCTGCCAATGACTGCTGTTATTTTACCTTTCATTCTGGGGTTCAAATGTCTGATCTTGAGTAATAGACCAAAATATTCTCCTTTTATTAGGTGGTGCTATATACTCGGTTCTGCACTGAAAACAGAGGAAAGACAGAAAATAAATACAGGAAATGTGGCAAATGAAAGCAGGTTGAAATCAAGGCTTATTAAGTAACAGAATTCAATATAACAGTCAATATAACATTTCCTACCATAAGTGATATGAGAATTTGAACACATAACACAAGTATGTGTTTCTAAAGATGTATATATAATCTTAGAAAAGAAAATAGCAAAATGATAAACAAATAATAAAGTGAAATGACACCATTTGCAATCCCTAAACTATATAGGTTGGTAAACAGGCAATGATAGTCTTTTAACACAACTTACAACTGGTTTAACAGGGCTGGTTGATGACTCCCGACTGCTATGATCTGTAACAAATGAGAGATCATCTGAGATTAGTGTGTTTCACTTCCTTGTACAGATCTGTATCTTTGGTCTGTTTTAAGCCTAATGGAGCCTGAAAGATTTCTTTGAGCGAGGCCGAACCATTCTAGTTGTCTTTAAAATCACATACACACTTATCATTTACAATAATATTTCTATTAAAAGTTTTTAGAGGGCCAAATCTTATATTACATCATGCCAATGAACCATTGTGTGTGTAATTATTTCTACCTGAGTTCATCTCTTCACTCCTCTGCACACAACATTTCAAGTCTGCTGAATTTGAAACAACCTTAAGAGTCCCAACCATTGCTTCATTTTCTTGCTCATGATTGTTCTGGCTTGAAGAAAAAATTAATTGGCCATTAGAATATGTCTGACTTGATTTAAACATCCAAAGCATGTTTCTGACTTTTGTCTGGGTTTAATCTGGATGACTTACCAATTAATGTCACCACCAGACAGTTTTTCAATCTCTGTCAAACAGTTGTTGAGACCTTCTTTACGCTTCTGTTTATTTGTCTTCTGTTTCTTTGATAATGTCCTTCTGAAGTTCTGTATCACGCCCAGTTTTTCCTTGCTTTCCAACCCCTTATTCTAAACAGAAATACATTTCAACAAGTAATCAGTAGTATGTTTTGCTAATTAGCCTGAATATTTATGAAATGGATGGAAGTATTCTGTACTATAATAATTATAACTGTTGAAGGCAATATCAGACTGAGAAGCAAGTAATGAGAAGCAAGTAATTGGAGTAAATAAGTCACCTGCAAAGTAATGTTGCCATCAATCTTCAAGATGAAACGGCCTTCAATAGTGTTTTGATTCCAGTTCAGCTGAACCACCAAAGGTTTCTCACTGAGATCTAATCGCCTTTCCTCTAAGTACCCAGAACATCAGGAAAAACATTTTAAACTTTTACACAGAGATAATCTGAAAAATTTCGTTATAAGTACCAACATCAGCTAAAAAATAAGTATTATAACATATTGCGCTTACCTTCTTCTCCACAGACCTCATACAGGGAGTATGGGTGATGCTCAGTACTGACATCAGGTCTAAATTTCTCAAGCAAAGTTTTAATGACCTCCTGCACATTAGATTTGCTGGAGACACGAATGCATTTAGTTGCAAAGTTGCCTTCAGTGTGGTCCTGAAGGTAATATCTCATAACTCCATGGAAAACCAGCTCCTGAAATTGAATTAATGTTTATTGTTATTTAATAGAGTCACCAATAAATGACTTCATACTGTTTCTATCCCTTGTCCAAAAGATTAGATCAGTCAGTTCTAATATCCATTCTTATGTGACACTTTTCGTGTAAAATAAAAACAATTCAATTCAAGTGTTTTTATATTAATGGCTAAATGCTAATGTACACTGCTAAAATACAAAATCATTATTAATTTTAAATAGTAAAAAATAGTAACAAAAAAAGTAAAAAAAAAAAAAAAAAGTTTAATCCCAATCCAAGAATGGCCCTGCTCTGCACTTTTAAGTGTTTCCTCCTCTCTATGAGTCACCAAAATATGCGCTACAAAGAGTCAGATTTGGGGAATTTAAGACACTAATTAATTGAAGTTAATGAATTCAAACTGCTCACATTAAACCGTCTACTCTCAGCTACTCCTTCATATTTTCCACACACACACACACACACACACATGCAGAGTTTCATTGTGGCTGTGCCTGTTCATGATAGCATTCAGCAGTAGAGGTTTTACAATTTCCTTATTTTTGCATTTTCCACATTTTTGTGGCAAGCAGAACCACAGAAGAGTCAAATACAAAAACCACTGATGCACTGATGCCCACATTTTTTACCTCATCAGGCTCACTGATCTCAAACAGGTCCAGTCGCTCAGAGTTCCATTGTCGGATGATTGCCTGAAGTCTCTCACGCTCCACTCCCTGATGAGCTTGGGTTAAAATGTCATCATTAACCAAAGAGACAAAACTAACATTTCTAACATTTGCCATTTTGTTCTGCTCTTCAGACTGCGTTGTTCTTTACAGATTAGTCTTCTCCACAGTGGTTGTCTGGCTTTTGAACACTCCAGACTCCAAATATTCCATAAAGCCAGTCTCAGTACTCCAAACCACCTGGCAGAACAACACTGAAGCATCCAGATCCTCTTTTCCCACATTAAATCTAAAAGGTCTCTGTTTCTGTCCTGGTTTAATGTCATATTATTCCGCATTATAATGTGGAGGCCTACTCTTCTCTTAATAGAAAACAATAGGGCATTGTTCTTGTTCGATTAGCCATACATAGGCCTAATAACCAAAGGATAGGCTCTTATTCAAATGCTGTGGATAATGAGTACAGCATCTAATTAAGTAACTATGTACATAAATGTTGTGGCAGCACACACTCATTTATAATCAAGGGCATGAGCTACAGTGGTAATTGAAAGTTTGCCAACCCTTTAGAATTTGACCTAAAACTTCACCAGATTTTCTGTAAGTAGATAAAAAGGATTTTACATTTACATTTTACATTGTCTTGTATTTATTGAGGAAAATATTCTAGTTCACAGGCAGATGTCTTTATATCTTCCTTCAGATTTTATTAGTATAAGCCAGAATTCTTTGTTCTATCAATAATTGTACACTGTCCTTGCACAGAGGAAACACAGGGCTTCTGGCTTCTGGCTTCTGTAGATGCATAGAAATGCTCTTATGCAAAATAGGGGATTTCTGTTTGCAATCCTGTCACTAACATCATTGTTTTTAAGTCTTTTTCTTTCACTGGACTCTTGAACATTAATAGTAACCAATGTGAGACCAAATATAGTATTTATTGTCTTTACATTTGTTTAATTGTAATCTCTTCACATACACTGAATGATGCTTTAGATTTTCTACAGAAAAAGTTCCCAAACTTTTAACCCCTACTGCACATGCTAATGCAGAGTTGCCTACATACAGTTAAAATGTGTGAATCTTACAATATAGCCTAATTATAGATAAAAAAAAAAAATGGTTTTGTGTGATTTTTTGATGAATGCCAAATAAATGTTTAGATTATTATTTTAATATATTAAAATTTTTTATCTTATGTTATGTACCATAAATTAAGGAAAAGATTTCGTATTTAGGCTGTTTAAAAATACACCCAGGATGTCAAAACACGCAGTGATAGGTGATCTAAAGAATGCGCTCATTAACAAAATCCTATTGTCTGTATATAAAAGCAAATGAAACACACAATGGTGTTAAACAGTGAACTATAAACTGTAAATTTAAATAATTTCATGGATGGCTGGATGTGAAAGTGGCATGTCTAAAATCAGGCTAAAGGCTGGTTTTATCTCCCTTTGTGCATTATGCAAAGAATATATAGATTGATTTTTATTTCATGGCATTTTATTATATAGATTTATTTTAACAGCACTTTTACACACTACAAATGGTGATAAAACAGCAACAGCAATCACAACAACAACAACAACAACAACAACACCAGCAACAACATTTATTATTTTATACTGCAATATAATAATCCCTTGTAGTACCAGCTTTCAGAGATCCATGTGCTTCATTTGTAGGGTTAATTAATGATTGGGTTTTCAATTTTTTGTGCATCTTTCTTCCTGGAAATGTCAGATTAAGTTTTATTTTAAAACACATTCTGAACACGTATTGAAAAATAAGCATATGTTAATAATGGTAGAACTTTACTATTGCCATAAAAGAAAAACACTGTTAAGTGGCTTACCCTCTGTTCTCCACATCATCTATGGTCTCTGGCAGATCAACACCTTTCATTTCTGGCAACATTGTTACCAGGCCACTGTATATAAGAGACATTACACCTGCAGAAAGAAAGCAGATACTTCAGAATAAAAGGACAATACCTGTATTGTGTCACATCAGTACTAGTTAAAAGTGATCATTCTCTCACCATACAGAAAAAGTGGAAGCTCCTGCCACACACTTGCTAATCTGTAAAGAAGAAAGGGTGCTGCAACTGCTCCAAAATCACTGGCAGAAGAGCAAAGAGACACTCCCAAGTTTCTGTAAAGTGCAAAGAAGACATTTTCTGAGCACTACTATGTAACCCTGTCACACATTAACAGTACCATTCTTTCTTACTCAGAACACTTCATTACCTTAAGGGAGTGGGATACAGTTCAGAGTTGGCAAAATTCACTGTTTCAAACCCTATGGCAACAGCCAGTCTTCCTATTATTGCAATGGATCTCTTCAGCCAGGAGAGATCTTAAGAGGGAGTGGAATTTATGACATAAATCCTATTTAGTAATAAATTATAACAATGTCATCAAAATATTGTGTAGATAAAATTGTCAAAGATTAACATACTCTGTGTAACAAAAGGCACAATCAAGCAACAAACTCCAGCAACTAAGTTTGCAGCTGCTATAAGAGGACGTCTGCCTACTCTGTCCACCAGCAGGTAAAATATTAGTCCAGTAGGAAGTTCCACCACAGCTGAGATGAAGAAATCTAAAAACATATTATCCCCTGTGATTCCTAGACGTAGTAATAAACCTTGGAATACTACTGCACTGGTAAACCTTTAATAAAGAGAGAGGAAGATAATGTAATGAAATACAAATAAACAACATTATGCTTTATCATTTGTGAAATGTTTCATTCATAAACATTTACAGTTTAGTGAGTTCAAGGTGCATACATGGTGAGAGATAATATCTAATATCACAATCAAAATATGTATCTGTTTAAATGCCAATCATAATAAGCTGGCACACTGTGCAATAAGATAAACCTTTAAAAAATTTATTAGTCCCAGAATTGGGAAATATGCAATAATAAAGAATAGGACAGAGATCTTCAAACTGGGCATGAGATAAAGGCAAGAAATACTTACAGTATCTCACAAAAGTGAGTACACCCCTCTCATTTTTGTAAATATTTAATTTTTTCTTATCATGGGACAACACTGTTAAACCTCTGTAAGGTGACACATGACACCAGGAAAATGGCTGATTTGGACATTTTCACTTAGGGGTGAATTCACTTTTGTTGTCAGCTGTATAGACATTATTGGCTGTGAGTTGAGTTATTTTGAGAGGACAGCAAATTTACACTGTTATACAAGCTGTACACTGATTACTTTACATTGTATCAAAGTGTCATATCTTTGGTATTGTGCCATGAAAAGTTATAATAAAATATTTACAAAAATGTAAGGGTTCACTCACTTTAGTGAGATATTCTAGCAACACTGGTGAACAATTTAGAGCTTAGAAGATGAGTCTTGTAAGTTTTACCATGCATAAATCAAGATGATAGTGTGTTTTCTCATTTTCGGTGTTCTAAACAAATCCTTAAAAGATGGAGGAAGAATCTCATGATGTTGTTCCACCAAAAGTTCGATCTGCCATACAAATATAGTGGACATTAAATGATCACAGTGATATAACAAAGGCAACCAAAATGTAATAATGTCATAAAAAAAAACATTTCAGGTTTAAAATGGGACATGAAAACCTTGCGACCTACATCCAGATATGGCATACTCTTTGACATTGCATCAAAAAGTTAGGACATTTGTAAAATGCAATTAAAATATCTGCCATATGTAAATTATTGTGTTATATTAATTAACTAAAAAAGTAACAAAAACACTTTTAAAGTTTTGGCAGACCAACTTTGTTATATCTTTTATTATAAAAGCAATTCTGATTTATACCTGCACCACACTCATAAAAGTATGGACAATGTAAGACAATGTAAAATAAAAATAGAAAATTCAAGTTACACCATTTTGACACATTCCACAATAAGCAGATGTACTGGTAACAGGTAAGGGAAGCATAACTGGGCATAAAAGAAGGATCTACAAAAGGCTCATAAGTTTGTGCCAAAGGACTTTAGTCATGTCATTGTCATGAAGAGAGGAATCAAATAATGGTCACAACAGTCTTGTATTAAGTAAGAAACTGCAACAATTAGTATATTCAGGTCCTAAGCAATCAAAAATTGGAATAAAAGGGAATGGTGATGTAAAACAAAGGCAAACATTCCTCCATCCCAACTCTTGGAGTTTTTTTTGTTTATTTGTATGCAATGGAACACTGGAATTTCTTTCTTTGTACATTCACTTAAATTAATTAATTAGTTGGTTAATTAACTAACCATGGTTCTTGTCTTTATTGTATTTTACAAAATGTCCCAGTGTCTCCAGAACTGTTGGTTTTACTCATTCTTAAGCATTTATTTGGAAATGACCTTCTGTTTTTCTCTGTAACATTATTCATTTAGGGTTTTTTTGTTTTTATAATTTTTTTCTGCCTTACAAATAGCTAAATAGCTAATTCATCTTTCTGGATATTTACACTGAAACTGTGAAGTAAATTATTATAACCATACATTAAATGTGCCTTTATATGTTACAAATACATATAGAGACCATGTTTAGATTTAGCTCAAAAATGTCTTTAAATGTGATTAGAGCATGTAATCTAAAAAAAATAAAGTACTGTCTAAACTAAATCTCTTTAATGCAAAACAACTTGAAGCATAATAGACATTTCATGTCATTCAAATGAGAAACTCCTTACATAAAATGACAAATATGCAAAATCACAATTATGAAAACTGCAAATCACCTCTCCGAAGTTCACGGGGATTGAGTTCTTATTGTGCTTGGCAATGCTTTCAACAATAATCATGGCCTCCCTTGTCTTCTTTTGTGACAGCAACCATCTTGGAGATTCAGGTATGAGCCTGAAAAGAAGTCCTGTCCTGTGAGCTGCTTCCTAGTCCAGTCATTTGTAGTACAATTCATAGCATAACTGCAAATTCAGATAGATTCAAAGACAAGTAAAACTAGTAACGAGGGTTAACAAATTTAGGAAAAGCCAACATAAAGTGCCTTAGGATGTGTCAAAGCTGTCAGAAGAGTGGTGTACCTTGACAAAATTTCTGCAGTTTCTGAAACTCTACTCTAGAGATCAGAAATGGAGAACACTGTCTAATTTCTGAATGAGGGCATTGTTAATCTGGCAGAGACCACTCCCACTAGGAGAGAAATGTCCTGGTGATCAGTCAGAACAATTTGCATTTACCCATATTAAGCCACAGCATATATCGTAACTGGACCCCTGAATATGACCTGTGCAGTTGTAATGATGTACACCACGAGAGCACTTGCCCAATTGTGAAAAATATAGTGAACAATGACGTATATATGACCATACACACTGTATGTCCAATTCCACTTTTTTCTTTACTGATGTCGTTGTTTTTTACACAACTGAATTCACAAATAACACAAATACTATAATATCCCACTCATGGATGGACTGTCCTGCTGACACAGTAATCATGTCCTAAATCTTCTTCTATTTCATACTAATGCTTGAGCATCATGCTCATTGAATGTATGCTTCAACCTGTTATCTGATTCTGAATGCAGATGTTATTTAAGTCAATGTTTCTTTTAAAACCCTTGCCACTCTGCCATTTAGGTCTCAATAATGAACCCTTATATAAAAATGTAAGTTAAAATAGGCCTGCTCAGCATTTTTATGCATTCCTCAGAGCTTGGTATGGTGCTAATTGCAATTATTTATTATGTAGTAAGTCTGAAGGCAAACATTTGCTTCTACAATCATAGGATTTGTTCTTAAACTTGTCACCTGTCTGTATATGAATGTAAATAAATGTACAACATTATAAATTGAAAACATAGATCAATGCATAATTGTAATCATAACTACCACAACTTACCAGTAATAGAGCAGAAAGATAAAAATCGGGAGTGTCAGGGTCAGTTGCAGGATTTTCCATGAATGGATGCAATAAGCTAGACCAGGAATGAAAACCATACCCGTAGAGTAGAGAGTACGGGACATGACAGAAACAAATTTCCTGTTGCTTGAGCCAAAGAATTCAATAACTGTTTTGAAGAGAGCACATAAAGAATCAAGAATTCAACATAAATCAACAGCATCTTTATCGATGTCATTACATAAACCCAACAACAGTCCAATTGTGTAATGTATTCACCAAGAGCAAAATAGTAAAAGATCCAAATTCATGTGAATGTTACTATTTTTACAAAGTTAGCAGTGTGCATCCACCTACCCAGCACATATGTTGTTGTCCATGCTCCTTTTGCAAAAAATCCCTGCAAAAATCTGAAGGTCAAGAACAAAGGGTAATAAGGTGAAATGATGAGGCATAACCCTGACACTCCAAGGCCAAGCATTGAGCCAATAAAACATAACTTCCTTCCAAACCTGTGACAAAAAAACAATTACATTAAACACAAGGTGAGAAATGATAGAACAATTTCACTATTATGGGATTTTTTTTCAGACATACTGGAATTATGAATCTATAAAAAAGACTGAATGGATCAAACCTGTCTGCTATATATCCAGTCACAAAGGCACCGATGAAAAACCCTACAGCTAAAGATGCCTGGTTCAGGTCAGCGAACCAGGAATGCTCACAGACCAATGCAAACTTGAAAAAGAAAGAAAGGAGGGTTTCATTTCATTTTTATAACCCATCCTACTTATTGCAGTTTTTGATGTTCTGTTCTGGAAAGGTGACATTTAATAGGACCAGAAAATATACTACAGAAAAGCAACACATTGCATGTTTGTAATGCCTTTAAATACTAAAAACATGAATCTAATAACAGATCTCTATCGGATGAATTATCGTCATGAATTGTTCGCAATAGTTACTGAAGAAAAAGTCTTAATAAGTGAGCATGTAAAGTCATAGAGAAAAACATAAATTCCAACACAAACTGAGGAGCTTACTATTTTCAAACTGAAGAAGATACCTTCTAAAAGGCATCTGCTGCAACATTGTCAGAAGAAAGGTATGGAACACAATCACCTCTGTTACAACAGTCGTCCAGGTAGAATCAAACGTCCATCCCTCATCACAGGAAGATAGTGGTGTGGTATTGGTGGGTATTGGCCAGTGACTCACGTTATTGCAGTTGACTGCACTAAAGTTCCAGTTCATATCAAACTTAGCACATCTACTGTAAGAGCCATCTGGGCCAGTGCGAGGAATGGTGAGGTTCTGCACATCCTCCACAGAGATATTACATTCCTCTTGTATATGCATAGCATTTACAACTTTACACCAGTGATGAGGTGTATTTCCAAGGAACACAACTCCAACTAGTACAAATGCAAATAATGAAATGGGGAGAGATCCTAAAAAAGCTATTCTTCTCTGATATGGTCCAAAGTCCCCAGCATGGTGTAGAAGCTCATCAAAGTTTGACATCATGTATGGGGTTTTTTTAGATACCAAGGCAGGTGATTCCTGGAGTAAACATTAAGATTGTTGAAAGACTGTCAACTGACGTTAGTTATTGTTTCAAAGTCCACGAACCCAACTGAAAGACAAAGGCCTTATTTGAAAACAACATTACAAACATTTTCACCCAATGCTCCTGTAAATTTAAGAGAAGAACAAAAAGATTACTCTAAATGTTACTCTATATTAAATATATAATTTTTACATTTGCAGATTGGCATGCACTTCCACATGTTGTGGTACCTGATTTACATTTTCATAGTACAAGTGTGTTAACACTGACCCTGAGAATTCATGTGATAATCCGGACATTGGATTATGTATGGTAAATTCTTTATATGTGACTACAGTTTGGAAAATAGATTCTACATTATTCAATAAAAATGCTTTAAAAAGATTCACTGCATGAATTTAGTAAGGCTGTGCATTTAGTTAGGTGTTATCTGAGAAACTGTTTATTCACATAATTAGTTGCTGTCTACTGAAACCAGCGACTCTGGTTGTACTGTCAAACTATAACTCAACTGTAATTTTAGCTTGAATCTTAACCACCGTTTAATTAAACCATTTAAGTGTTATAGGGCAACAATTACACTGCAATCAGTATAATACATTACAAACACTTATATTTTGTAAAACAGCATGTAGTGCACTTACCAGGCTTCATATGTACTTGGCTTGGGTTCACTGAGGAAAGTGAACACTGTCTGAACAGCCTGCTCTGTCAAGTTTCCAGAAGCTGAAATGGGCGTGCCAAAATTAAGTAGGCGTCCCAAAAGGTAGGAAGTATGAGTCAGGGCTGTGTTGAAATAGGTTATTGGTGGAAAGTGGTGTATGGTGGAGGTTTGTTTTTATTCTGGCTTCCTATTTCACACAATGCTCTGTTTGAGTGCTGATTATTTAATTATGCAAGTAGTGCACTAAGCAGGGTGAAGGAAACAATTTGAGACCCAATCCTGCTCTTGCCAGTATCTACTTTATTCTTCTGGTTGATGTGTACATAGACTGTAGTTAACTCAACTTTTGTTTTCAGTGTATCAGGTTTGGGGTAATAATATATACAACAATTGTTTTTAATAAAAAGTCATGCACTGTTTTAAGGAAATGTTCAAAACCTGGGCACAGATTTGTACGATTTCCTCACCTATGTCCAGAAGAGCAGACCTAAATGTGTTTGTATATGAACCAGAGTTCAGTATTCTCAGAGTTGCATCACTGTAGGTCAGGGGTCGGCAACCTTTACTATCAAAAGAGCCATTTTGCCCCCTATTCAACTAAAGATAGATCACCCGGAGATGCAAAACATACATACACAGCTTATAAACTTATAAACATTCAGGAGTCCTCAACCACCAGCTGTACCAAAAATTACAACTTTAAAAAACAAAAACAACGATCTCAATCCATAGCATCTAAGTGTGTTAGAGACAGAGCTTTGCCAGTATTCTGGATAAAAGTCATGGCAGAAAACCCCGAGATCACCACAATAGCACTGAAAACTTATTCTGAAAGGACCGTTTACATGTTACCATAGCGACCAGAGCACGTGAGGGGGCGTCACTCTAAATGTTGGTGCATTTAGCATTTCACTTTATTTACACTGCTAATAAAGTTACATAATTACACAATGTTAAAGTATCACCTCAAACACCAAGATAAATAACAAAATAAAGAAAAATAAAATATATAATTAAAGGTTTAATTACTCTTTTTTTTTTGTCAAGGCCAAACAGAGCCACAGCAAGGTGGCTAAAGAGCCTCATGCGGCTCCGGAGCCGCGGGTTGCCGACCCCTGCTGTAGGTGATGAGTAGCCTGTTTTAACAATCCCAGTCACTGTAGACCCCAGTTAAAACAATCACACTATCTAAAGATCAACAGGTTCTTTATAATAATATATTAACATTTTTTTCTTCATTTTCTGCCTTGTGTTATTTGCTGTGCCCCTACTTTACTGGGTATGAACTTTTGACTTTTATCCATTCCTTCACAAATTAGGGCAAAATAAGGCATAATGCAGAGAAACACCCTAGACAGGTTGTCAGGCCATGCCTATACACATTTGGACTGAGGGAGAAACATATGCAGGAAGGTATGCAGATACCCACACATACATAAGCAGAACATGTGTCAGAACTTTCTTGCTGTTAGCTCACAGACTTTGCCATTTCCAATTCCTATAGTTACAACACACTGAAAATGAATGAAGTAATAACACACACACACACACACACACACACAACCCCCCCCCCGCCC
>JBBIGC010000001.1:31695266-31711060 GCA_037576955.1 Lepidarchus adonis
GTGTGTGTGTGTGTGTGTGTGTGTGTGTGTGTGTGTGTGTGTGTGTGTGTGTGTGTGTGTGTGTGTGTGTTGAACAGATTACATAGAAAATGTATTCAGGCACTGATTACAAATATTAATTTGTGAAAATCAAACGGATTACACAAAAGGTGGATTATAATCCGAGAGGTTTGGAATTATTTTTAGTTTCCTCATACAGCTTTGGTACTGGGAGGTTTCCAAAATGTTATGTCTAAATTGCTTAGTGGCACTGTAAATACAAAAACATATTTAAATCAACCATGATATTAGCATACAGTCCAGTGCAAAACTTTGAGCTCCCATGGTCATATTATATATAACATATAAATACACATCCTCCACAGAGAACATGCATCCACAATTTCTGTTTTTCAAATTTAACACACCGGTATATTGTGGTGTGAACCAACTTTTTGGCACATTAATTTGTTGAGTTTTCCTTTTTCCGAATTGGTTAATTGGAGCAAATGTATTTAATATTTCAAGTCTTCCACCCCCATAAAGGGTGTGTACATGCACAAAATAAACATTATTGACCATGGACATGCAAAATTTTGCACTTGCCTGGATATGATTGCAGTACTTGTGCAAATAATGTAAACATAGTGTCTTTATGAAATTATGCATGATCATCACCTTAGTATATGCCTGCATAATTCAAAATGTAATAATAAATTTTACCATGGTAGGCATGGCATCCTAGGCTGACTGCAAGTAATGTACTTTTCATGCCTTGAATGCATAACCTAGTTTATATGTAGTTATACTCTATCTAGTCCATCATTTTCATTACCTGAAAACAAAATCTTATTTATATGTAATCCATTTATCCAACACTGTGAGTATATTCATGTGCATATAATTGACTTAACAGTGGCTGGAATGTTGTGCCATTTGATTAAATCAATCATACATTGACTCCAAATAGCCCAAATATCAACTTCACAGCATCAGTCAATTAGTTTATAAGAAAGTGCTTTAAATATTTATCTAAATGCATAACATTTACTAAATACTTTAGGTTATCATAGCAATTGTATGTTGTCATAAGATAAACTACATGAACAACATCTAGATTTGTCACTTTGCATAAGTGCTAAAAAATAGAAAGATTAAACGGGGGAAAGGTGTACAACTTTCATAAAAGCTAAAGGTTTAAATAAAAAGAGATATTCAGAGTTCACATTGCAATTAAAAATTTCAATGACACAAAATGTAACTACATTTTAATGTTGCACTAGCAAACGTAACATGTACAACTATATTTACCAAGCAATATCATAGCACTGCTGAATGCAATATTCAAAATGTAAAATGTAAGTTAAGTGCAATTTCAAAAGCATCAACAGTACCTCAGCTCAGTTTGACTTAACACTATATTCACTGCATTAACAATACATCCAACAATTCTGTCTTGCTGAGGCATAGGCAAACAATTCTAAAAAGGCACAAGCCGATAAGATGGAGTGACTCTAATTTAATGCAGAAGATATGGAAAGTAAAGGTACTTTTTAGTTGCTGAAAAAATAGAAATAGTTTACAAAATGCATTTTCTGCAATTCCAATTTGAAATACTGATCTTGTTGTATTTTTGTGGATTGCATGCATATGGTTTGCACGAATGAACAAAATGTGGTTTATGGAAATGTGAGATCAATGTGTCAGTCTGACCTAAATATGTGTTGTGCATCTGTATGCAAAAATGTGTGCATATTCTCATCATTTGTTTTTGCCAGATATTGCACCTTACCAAAACCGTAGCTTCTCAGCCATCCACTGAGCTTTTGATCAGCTTTATCAGCTTTTTGGATCAACAATATCCTCTGAAGTGATCCTGAGGGAGGCAATAGCCTCTGCACAAATATGAACACTCTCTTCTTGCTTCTTGTCTTTGCTAGCAACACCATCATGAGAGGTTGGCTTCTCCTTCTTCTGGGATGACAGAATGCTTGTTCCAGGTTCAGGGACACAAACCGATGTCTGGCTGGAATTAGCCCTCTCTGATATGTCCCCTTGTGGTAAAGACTGAGAGTATCTGTCCACAGCAGCACCAGATGGTAATACAGAAGGCATTCTTAATCCTCCAATAGGAACCATCGGGATGGGAGTTGGTACCTGCCGTTGAGAGTGCAAAGGCAAGTGGCTGAAGATGTCTCGTTGGGCAAGAGTAGGTGCATCATTATTGCTGCGTAGGCAGTCACTGACAAAACTCTGAAGAATGCCTTCCCGCTGATCCTGCAATAAACATTGCAAAGTTTACTGATGCATGATACTGAGTCATTGAAAACATTTCTTACCAGGCAATGCATTAAAACAGATTGTTTTCTATAATGACAGCCTGGAATACAGCAACAGCCTGGATGCCTGCAGCTATTGTTGTTATCTAAAAGATAACATGTACCTCCAAACTGGTAAGGTCTGAGAAGACCAACACATTCTTTGGTTCTAATTTAAGTTAGCAATTAATTCTGTGATTTTGGATTTATTGATGTATTCATAGTAAATTTGAGAAGCAGTTTGGTTCTTAAATGGAGATGGTTTTCTTTGGACAGTGATGATATGAATTGTGTGGGCAAACTGTGATAAAACAATTACTGGTCTTGCTGACTGATCTTACAGCATTACAGCAATATGCCAAAGGTGTGTTAATTACCACCAATGCCTTCCACTATTAGAGCACTAACAATGTATTTTGACAAAATATTATTACACTTACCCAAGATGTAGTCAATCAGCCAAAATTTAACCCCCTCAAACCACATACAGTTCTTCATTAAGGCTGCACAGACCTGGCAGTGCACTTAGTATACAATATGACTAACTGTGAGCTATATAAATGAACATAGAGGTGGTTCTCGTGCTACGGCAAAGTTTTTTACAAGCGGTTTGCAACATTAAAACAAAGTGTGGGAACTAGTTGCCGAGTGGAGCTGATGAATACATTTGGTGTCATGCGGCCCTTTTTACGAGGGAGACTTTCATTTGTGTTGCTTTTTTTGGAAACTTCATTATGGTTCCCAAGCGTAAGGCAGGCTCTACAGTAAAGGTCAGGAACTGTTTCACTTCATTACTTCTGTGTATGTGATCCATGTGTTTATTTTACCCACGCTCTCACCACTAACAAACTACGACTCCCAGAAAGCACCTCTCCACCTCTTTTCGGCCCGTATTTCCCACTTGTTTTCCCGCACCAGACACTACATAGGCCACAATGCATTGCTCCCCATGAAACATGGCACATCCCACAACAAACACCTAAGAGAGAGACTCGTTCATGTTTAATAAATACATGCCATCTTTACTTGCACGAGTTCTGACTTACAGCAAATTTCTCATTAGGTCGCGTTCTGAGGAACGGAACCCCAACATAACTCAAGGACCCCCTGTAACTACATGCTGTAGCTGAACACTGCAGGTTGTTTAGACACCAGGGTCTGTTTCCACCAATATAAGTAGGAATGCCAATATATTACATAGAGTATGCAGTTAGGTTTCTCATACCCTGACAGAATCTTTTCACTGTCCATTAACCCCAGCGAGTGTATTTCTAAACAGTTATTCTTGCTGCTGCATAGTTGTTTGTTTTTTTCTGTAATCCTGGTTACTACAGAGTCATGTGCCTTTACATTGTGACTTTAGAGCACTGTCTAACTCTAACTATGAAAGACATTTTTTAAATTCCAGTTTTAAAGTGAAGTGAAAGTGACTATTTGTCATTGTGAACACGCTTTCACACACAGTGCACTATAATTAAATGTGACCTCAGCATTTTACCCAGTTCACGTGGAGCAGCGGGCAGCTATCAGCAGTTATCAGCGGGAACAGTGAAGTGGGGACAGTGTATTGCTCAAGGGTACTTCATTCATGCCCTGGCTGGGACTTGAACCTGCAACCTTCCAGTTTCAGAGGCAAGGTCCTAACAACTAGGCCACCACTAAACACAGTGGCAGCGGTGGGGTAGAGGTTAGGACCTTTTATATCACACATTTCTCAGAAGAGGTAAAGTGGAAAAATGTGGAGAGATTTTTTATTAATGAATCTTCCCATTCAACTTTTCATTTTCATGCTTTTTTGTCAGTAACTATTGTTACACTTTTCTTATTTAATATCGAAGCTAAACATTATCAGTAAGCCCTATCTCCACACATAGTCTTAATGTAGTTCTAGTCTTACTGTTACACTTTCCTCATTTAATATCGAAGCAAAACAATATCAGTAAGCCCTATCTCCACACATAGTCTTACTGTAGTTCTAGTCTTACACTTTCCTCATTTAATTTTTGAGGAAAACAATATCACTAAGCCGTAGTAATATAACAGGCTAATTTTCTCTTAGTATAATGTTTAATATAATAATAACTTTGAACTTACTTCACCATATTTATTATATATTTATATTGTGTCAGTGTTCACTGTTGAAATGGCATTTTTTAGAAAAATGCATGTGGACTTGTTTAGGATGCAATGTTAGCTTAAACTTATAACTGTACTGACATAAGACGTGACTTGAGATTTGCCATTTCTGACTCAATACAATTTGAGTGACTATTGGCCTTAGTGTTTGTTACCAATATTAGCCTTGTACCTCAAGTGCTACAATAAATAGAAAAAAATGTTTGGACTCCAAATATATCACGGCTGATTCATGCATTTTAAGTGGAAGAAATACAGATTTTTCATCAAACTAGTCTTAAAATGGAATATGACGAGACTGCATACCATTTCTGGGTGCATTCCAATAGTTTGCCTAAGAGGAGAGGCATCAAATCTCATGCCCCTGCCCTGATCCATGTAGGCTCGGTGCTGATAGGACCCCCTGCGTGGGGATGTAGCCCTGAGCATGCCTCTGTGCCGGCCCCGTGGGGAGGGTGCTCGATGCCTAGACATGTCTGTCCCAGGTGACATGGGTCTTACAGGTGAGAGCTGGCGAATGGGTGAGAGATCTCCTCTGATGCTTAGATCTCTTCTTGGTGAGATGGCCCTTAAGGAGGGCGTGTCCCTTCCGGGAGACAGATGGCCTTGTGGTGACAGGTCTCCTCTTGGACATATGTACCTTTGATGCGGTGAATCCCAACAAGGAGAAAGCAGATGAGGTGGACAGGCATCAAAAGAGCCACTTGCTTGCTCTAGAGTCAGATCGTCCTCATTACTGGGAGAAGAAGCCTCAGATCTTTCCTTAGTATTGTTGCCTGTGTCCAAGTTCTTGGTAAAACAACTAGAGGGAGATATCTTGTTAACTGCACAAGGCTGAGGACTTGTGCTTCTGGAAAGGGTTCGGGGTGTGGAGTCACCATCATATTCATCTTCCTCATCATCATCTGGTTCATCTCCATCTTCATCGCCACCATCAGAGTCATCAGCATCTGAAAACTGATGTTTAGTGGTTGCATCAGCTGCCAGTCTGATGTCTGAGGATTTCTGTACATCATCTTCATGATCTGAAAACAATACACAAACATGAATTGCCCCTTCTCTTTTTTGGAGATCAGCAATAATGAGTTATAATGCTAAAACAGACTTTAAATCAGAAAGGGAAAAGAACATACCAACACCCTCTGTAATGTCCATTGTCATGGGTGAAACCCCAAGCTCAAGGCATTTTTTCATATGAGCTTTTGATTTCATATGCTTGGTAAGATTCCCTTTATTAAAAAAAAGACACTGTTTAACCTCAAACTAACTGTGCACCAACTATTAATATTTGATATTAAATGCAGTGAAACAAACCTTTAGTTTTAAATGCAAAGTTGCAGCACTTGCAAACATAAGGCCTTACATCTGTATGAGTGCGGATATGTTTCTTCAGCATGCTCGGTTTTTTGCAGCGAATACCACACTCTTCGCAAATGTACTTCCCTCGCCCACGGCCCCGCACATACACATAGTCCTCGTTTGATTTGTACCTGCATGAAAAAGCCACAATGATACAACACTTTCATTAGTAACACTATCTCCTTCAAAGAGAATAAATTAATCAATACACATTTTGGCAAATTGATACTTACCCCCCTTCAAAAATCTTTACTCGAACAGGCTCTGTTTGCTTTACAGAGGCTTCTTTGTCTTTGCTGTCTTCACGTAAACATTTGTTTTTTTGTCTAGCATCTTTTGGTCTTGTGTCATATCGAATGTCTTCCCCTCTACTCTCCACAGGAACCTTTAAGAAATAAGTGCATAAAATGTAACTGCACATTAAATGTATGTTATGCATATTTATGGATTAGATAAATAATGGTAAAAATCCTAACCTGTTCCAGCTTGTGACTCCACAAAGTTGAGGTAACAAGTATTCCATGTTGATACATAGCTGCAATGGTATATGTGGAATTTTGGCTTTTCTGTTTGGATCGGAGAAGAGCAAGAATCATTCCTGTGCTAATATTTGGTGGATTCGGGTTATGGCATTTCACACACCAAGAGGCATACACTGAGAAGTTAGGGGGTGTTTGGGTGCTGTTGGGCTTAGCAGAACTGAGGTAACACCAGCTCACACATGTTGTAGTGTGCAGACTTGGACACTGTGACATTATCCAGGCATTGGCAATTTCTCTGGGCAATGAAGCTACAGTATATCCTTGACTGGAGGCAGTTTGCATTGGCACTGGCAAATTGTTCACCGATTCTTCAGAAGCACTACTGGACAATGGTAAGCCAGCCTTGTGATAAAGATCTATATCAGGATCATCCATGTCCATCTCTTGCACAGTCACTGATGGGTCCTGAATATTTGGTGACTTATTGTCTTTCTTGAAAATGTCTTTTAGCCCATCAGGATGTCCCAGTTCTACAGCACTAAGTTCTTTCACAATTTGGCCATACATCTTCTCATCTTTGACTCGTTTTTGCTGCTTTGCTTCAATGAAAAGTTCAATGCTACTTGCAGGAGAAAGCATACGCTTATTAGCACCACCACTAGGGGCCTCTGTGGTTGAGATGGTTCTAGAGGTCAAGGACAGAGGAATGCCTGTATTAAGCTTTGCAGGTGATAATTGTGGGTTGTGTAGCAGTCCTCCTGGGGGCCCAGATAGTTGAGACAGATCAATGCTAGACCTTTGTTGTGTTGTGATGCTTACAGGTTGACTTTGGGATGTGACATTGCTATTCCTTAAACTTGAGCTATTCTGAGAATCCAGAATATGAGATATACTTGTGTATGTGATATTTCCATAGCATGGCACTTGCATCTGAATTCTGACTGGAACAAACAAACCACATGATCTCTGGTTAACTAAAGTAGGTTGAGATTGTGAAAAAACTGCTGTTGTTGACACAACGTTGGAGTTGATTTGTAGATGACCTTTGGATAGATCTGTAACAGCAAGTCTAGGATCCTCAGCTGGTTTGGAATCTTCAGGATCTTTCTTTATTTTCTGCTTAAGGCCATAAAATTCTGTTTTTTGTAAGGAATGGGGAACATGCATTTGTTTATAGCATGGAATTTGCACTGATTTGCAAGACAAATCTGAAATTTGCTGCTGTGGAGAGAAAGGTCCATGCATCAAAGGGTGACTCATTTTCTCAATGCCAACCAAGGATCCTTCCAAGGAAAAATGTTTGTCTGGTGAAGATGCTCTCCTGCTGATTTCAACTGATTCTGAACTCACTTGAGTAACATTAACATCTAAAGGTTTGTCCTGTGTTAAAACCTCTGGATCACCACTCAAAGATGCCTGTCTAACCAAGTAGCCTCTTCTCCGCTCTTGATATTTGCATGCACTTTCACTTTGCATAGAACTGGGTGAAGAAGAAAGGTAACCATAGTCAAAGGACTTGCTTCTAAATTCTGGTAATTCCAATGGAAAATTGCAGGGAGCCTGTTCTGATGCTGAGCGCCTCATCTCTCTGTGATGACTTAGTGAGCCCCCTGGAACTGCCAAGAACTCCAAAGGCTTAATAAATTCATCTGATTTAGCTGGAGATGCAACGTTAATACTTTCTTCTCTGTCAAGTGACTGTGAGAAACTTGAGCTATGAGATAAATTACTGTCTTGACTTGGGCTTCTGGAAAGACTGGTACAAGCCGATTCAAAACTGGATTCACCAGAGGAATATTCCATCTCAGCTAATCGCAAGCGTTTCTTTTTTGGAGGTAGCTTTTCAACTGGGAATTTTGATAATGTTTCACTCCTCTGAGGCCACTGGAATTCCTCCCCATGTTTTTCCTTTGATTTAACCTGCATGTCTTTTTCTGGTTTCTCAGGCTCTTCTGTGACTCTTATTTCTGGAACTTGGATACCAGACTGAGATGCAAGTTGCCTAGATAGGTGAGACCTCTGGTACAGCAAATTACTGCCAACCCATTGCATCTCGGTTTTTCCAGATTTAATGAGGAGGTCAGTTTTCTGCCTTTCCTTAATTTGCTCCTTTTCCAATAACTGGTAAAGAGCACTTTTATCCAAATGATGAGACTCAAGGTCAGTGCACTTTTCTGCAGAGCTTAGCTTGCTTAACGAATTAGTGTGTTGAATTACAGAGATAACATTGCTGCCAGCTCTTCTTTCTGTGTCAGTAAACATAGCATCTTGAACATCTTGCTTTGTATCAATGTCTCCTGGGAGTTCACACAGACCTGAAGGCTTGATTTGTGTCAGATCTTCCTCTTCTGCAGCATTCTTTCCTTTTCTACGTTTCCTTGTGGCATTTTCTATTGCGTGGCTTTGAAATACAATAGATCTCTCAAATTCTGGACAGTTAACTATTTTAGTTTTTGTGTCATCTGTTCGGTAAATTTTCAGCTCTGATTTTAGGCCACAAACCAGAGAAGTGTGGTTATCTGATTCTGTGTGCCCTTCATGAGCAGAGTGCTCAAATGCAGCCTGTCTCATAAGCTTTCTCATGCCTACTGAGCCACGATATGAGACTTCGTCATTTGTCATTCTCTCATCAAAAGAATTACTACTCCTTAGTCCTTGTGGTGCATTTAAGTTGGAATCAGATGGGGTTGGAAGTGAGTTGCTTCGTAAAAGTAAACCACTTTCTGGTAGAGTTTCCAAAAATTCGGCACTATACTGAAACATTTCAGGGACTTCCTGATAGTCTTCTTCTTGAAAAGAGTCTGATTCAATTTTGATTGATCTGACCAGGTCTTTTTTGCATCTGTGTAAATGAGACGTAGCATCTCCAGGCATCATACCTTTCTTCAGTTTGATCATAAAACTTGACGGAGTCTCATTTATGTCTGTCATACAAGTTTGTACAGTGATTGACTGCCTTGGCTTGGAGCTTGGTCTATAACACTTCCCAAACATTATTTCTTGGTATGACTTGGCACTTGCACTAGGTTGACTGAACTGCTGTTCTGCACTCTCTGAGCGTGAAAAGTAACCTGAGTCAGTACTACCTTTGCTGTAAGAACTAGGAAGGGAAAGGGACTGGTCTGATTCCTGGCTTTTCTTCTCTGAGAGCCTAAGGGCGAGTCTTTGCTTGATGGTGGAAGACTCAACTTCTTGTTCTACCTGAGTGACAACTGCAGGTGGCATCATTTCTCGGAACTGCCATAAAGAAATTTTTCCTGATGGTGAGATAGTGTTCTGTTTTGCAGAAGTGTGAGAGAAGCTCATTACAGGCTCGTTTTGTCTGAGTTTACCAGATTCTTCTTGTACAGCGCCCCCTCTGTGTTTCATATGGCAAGAACTCTCTATGTCCAAATCTTCTATAACCTCTTCATCCGTGTCAGTGCTCTGCTCCGCATCAGAGTGCATCTCTCCTTCTCCGACTCCCAATTCTTCATCCGTTCCAATATGTTTACTGTCTTGTTCTGAAAATGGAACCAGGCCTGCTTTGACAGCATGTGTGTGAGACTTTCTGTGTTTGTACAAATTGCTTTTTGTTTTAAATGAGAAACCACAAGGAACACAAGGGTACGGTCGCTCGCCAGTGTGAGAACGTATGTGTTTCTTCAGCACGCTAGGTTTTGCACAAGCTCTCCCACAGTAATGGCAAACATACTTTCCTGTCTTTTTTGGCTTCTGCTCTTTTTTATGTAGACCCTCAGACAGTAAGTCAACCCCTGACTGAAGGCTTCGTTTGCCAGGAGGAGGGATACTGGGTGTCTTCCTCCAGGTGTGGGCTGGATTCTGCTCACTGGGCTGTAAGGGGGAGCCAGCTTCAGAATCCACCATCTTTATCTCTTTACTAGAACTTAAGCTTAAATCTTCTGTCTGGGGTCTCTCTGTCAATGTTATTTCATCATCAGTGCCAGGATTATGACCCTTTTGGCTCATTATAAAATCAGACTGTTTCTCTTCTTTTGAACTTTCTCCTCCTTGGGAACATCCTGCTCCAGTAGAGAGTTCAGAAGTCTCCATGATACATATGTTTTTTTTTTCATAAATAGTGATTACGCTTGCTACATTTTGCTAGTTCATGTTGTTGTGTTAAGCGCCAGATTTGAATCAAATGTCCCACTTACTTTTACTTAACAAACGTATCTTTCTAATTGCCATTAATGCCTACAGTTCCTTTGGGTGAATGCTGACATGTCTTCAGACTGATTGCATAATTTTCACAAAGTGAGGGGTATTTTTCTTCCCATATTCATGTCTGTAATCCTCTGTGCACGACAGTCTTCATTGCACTCAGCAATTAGGCCTGCTTACCAGCACCAAGTTATCTATAGGAATAAATGAAAATATTGTTGATAACCGAAATGTTGATTTGTAACGTAAGTACAGTATTTATTCACATTTATAATAGGTTTCTGAAGCAAAAAAAAACAGCAAAAATTACATTAGAACAAAAACTTACCATGGTCATATAAGAGAGTTGTATGATTATCTGCAGGAATCATCGTTGGCATAAGAATTTCATGAGATGTTTCGTTGGAACTGCAAAATCAATAAGATAGGGGAGCTTTTCAGTAAGAAACTTGATATGACAAATACGTCTTCTTAATGGGCAAAAAACTTTGTACTATTATTCTGCGTGCCAAGGTCATTAAATCTATAAATTGATCTTTTTTCTGCTATAACCTGTAATAGATTGAATTTACAGACACATAGCCAAACTTCTCATACTCTTTCTTTAAGACTTCTTGTTTAACAATACATACAGAAACATAATCAACACTATAACTTATTACCTGTGAATGTATAAACTGTTAAGAACTATGAACTATATGTGAATTCCTTTCATAAGCTAAATTTGCATTATACTGAGGTGACTAAGCATAATCTAATAACCACATCACTTAACAAGTTTGCAGAATGAATGGCAACATCAAAGCCAAACGTGTAATCTGCATTTTATGCTAATCCCTATGACCAGTTGGATATTCGTCCTTATTTAATGTAGCAACAGCTTAGCTTGACCATATAACTGCAGAAAGTTTTAAGTTTCAAAGCATTGTTACTATCTTTTCCCACATGTAGTGATGTACAAAGACAGACCATTGAGCCAGGGTTACAGCAGATATCTGACAGAGCTACTGTATGAGCTGTGGGGAAGTAACAAACACTAAAATAGTCAAATGTTGATATATTGGCGTATAATTCTGTAATATCCACATCAGGTGAAGTTGCTTTAAGCCTTTTTTCCAGCATTACAATTACTGCAGTTAATTAATCCTGGTTAGCATATCAGGACAGCAGCCCATGTTCACACGCATATGACGATGTGACTTTAATGAGGTTATATAAGATTATCTGGTTCAGACCTCTGAGCTCATCTTAATTAGGACATTCAAAGACTTCTTGCCATTGTATCAGAAAATAAATGTCAAGCCCATACATCAGTGTACTTTAAAACACTGCCACCATGGCAGCTGTCAGCTTTGCAAAGGAGAAAAACTCTTCAAATGTCCACCCTTTACACGAGCACAATAGGGGTGTATTACCAACGATGAGGGGGTGACAGGAGTCAGCAATTAGAGTGTGGCCCTCTCAAGGTCACTCTGACCTCATTCTTGGGTTTCCCTCTGAGAATGAATGACTGAGTGATTACATGAGTGAAGAAGATGATAGCAGTGTATGTGTCCTCTCTGAAACAATGCACATCTGTAAATCTCATTAAGACTGGTAAGATCTCCTTAACGTAGAATCGTGGACTATATTCACACAGATCAGTACATGTAACTGTGTTTTTCAGTATGACTGTCAACACCTAAACACATCTTCAGAGTGTTCCGGGAGTGGATGAGTGGAAAGTATAAAAGTTTGACCAGCAGTTTTGGCTTCTCCTTTGGACACACATATGCATGACCACCACTAACGAGAAGATGAAGACTGAGACAACAAGCAATAACAAGTCACAGGACAACATTTCCAGACTCAGGGGAATGTCATTACGTCATGTATCAGCCCCCCACAGTATCAGTAGCTACAAGAGGCAAAGCATGGCAACTCATAAAATAGAGCAGACGTGCAGCTGAGAACTACAGCGGCATCTCAGCCAGGAGAAGGACCGCATGATGGGTCACTACATGATGAGTAAAAGCATAGCAGTCAAGGGCAGACTCAAGCTGGCAAGTCACCCTGCAGTGGCGACCACATCAAACAAAACCATTGCTTTCAAGCTACAAACCTGCTCAAATACAGCCTTGTCCAAAATCTCCAGTCATATGTAGCTCTCCTCATAGTTGCTGTCTGTCATATTCCAGTACATCATCCACAAGAACAGCCTGAATACAGGCAAAAAAGCCAAATAAACATCCCATTAATGATCTACTTCTTGCTTATTGAGAGTACTATAAGACCTACTGATGTAAGCGAGTCACCACAGAAAATACCTCACTGAGACGTGTATCCAGGAACAAAAATAGCAAAGGGGCCCTGTGAAGGGTTATGCAACAGCCCACACTGGAGGCCACTTTTCCAGCAGCAGAAAGCAGAGCACACATATCCCTCACCCAATGTCCCCCATTTAGATGCGCTTGTCCTCAAAACATTCAGTCTGTTTTATCTTTCTTTTTTAAATGTAATCTTTACCAAAAAACTAAGCATACAAACAATAAATACCAGCAGAATTTAGGCCCATTACATGACATTACTCACCTGTGCGGTAACAAGATGGATTTATAAAAAGCATACCTTCTAAATTAAAATGTGGTCATTCCACCATATTGATTCATAATGTATTGGCAAGTTTTTTTATATGGCTATCAAAGAAAAAATATATATATAATAATTCAATATGATCTATATAATAAGTTAATCTGATCATCATTATCATTTATTCTCTGCCTCCAACCTTGACTTTTAAACACAATACAATTTACACTACTAAAAATATTTGACCTGCTGAGGCTATCATCTTGTGTTTCAAAAAGGGAAAACAACTGGGTGTAGCTATGGTTAGGGGGGATTAAGATGATATGATATGATGCAGATGCTGTCTGTATGTTGTATGGAAGTCTCTTAGCACAAGGCCCCTTAGCCATTAAACCCTTTAAGTAACAGTAGACTCTCGTATAGCAACTGTTGTCTTCATTTTATTTCTCCATGTAACATGAGCTTTTGACATGTCTGTCTCAAAGGAAAAGGGGACACAAGCAAGCATATTTTAATTAAAATTTTTAATAACTATGTGTATGGGTGATGCTTATTTTGTCTTCACACATCCAAGATCTAAATAAAGAACAAGAATTAAATATACTTCTCTTTTGTACAGGGCATTTTATAAATGTATTAGTATATTTAAAAGGTTTCATACATTTTGGAAGGCCAAAAAATAAAAAATAAATAAAAATAAAATAAAAAGGTACTAAAATGTCTAACTTCAATCCTGACATTCCTCTGAAAATAATATTTTGGGTGACTTTAGGTGTGATTTAATGTAAGTCATTTAATGTAAGGGTTTGTTTATGTTTCTCCATCAAAACATAGCCTAAGGAAAAGTCATGACATTAGTAAAAATTTAATTTGAAGACGTGAAATAAAAAAGTTAAATGAACTTGACTCTAAAGTAAATGTCAGAATAGTAATCAGGTATACCATTCATTTCCAATTATTCTTTACATGTAATGTAAGTTTATGACTTTTTCTTTTAGAAGATTTTGTGTTGGTTTCATACATGCTGGAAAATGTCAGGCAGCCTGTGACAGCTCACAGAACTGGGTAAACCACATCTCTGAACTGCTCACACTACAATGTCTGCTTCTTGGCTTGTGCACAATGGTCTGACTGCAACAAAACCTTCCCTTTTAACACATGTTCACAGTGCTGCTACTGTTGACTGTGGTTATTTCATAGACGGTTAATGCAAATTTGGCTATAATTTGGCTAATAGTCAGTGCATCACCAGGTTGTGGTCTCAACATGTGTCATTAAAATGTGCTATTGTCAGAGCTCTTCCATTGATGCAACATTTCTAAGCATCTGGAAAATACCGTAAAAAATACAATAAATACAACATTCAAACCGTTGATTTGTTTTACAGTAGGAATTATCTCACCACTGAACAAGTTTGACAAGGTTTTAGTGTTAAAATGCACTGAATGCAGCAATTAAGAGCTCTGTAAATTGGGGTCAAAGATTTTTATTCAGCTGGTGTAATGAGAACATTTTCACAAGAACAAATGAAAAATTCAACAACACTGGGCCTCATTCACCAGCTGTTCTAAGTTCTTCTAAAACTTCACAAAGATTCTGAAATTCATCCATGTTTTTCTCATTTGTTTTGTGTTGTTGTTGCACGAACACAATCTATACACATTTAAGAGCACACATTACATTTGAATGCTTTGTGTAAAATAAAATGGTTATGTTTGTGGCGTATACTAATGACCTTTCTCATGAACATTCAATTTAAGGAAAATAGGAAAAACAGCACAATATAAAATAAAATAAATAAATAAACAGAATTTACCTTCCTTAATCCAGGGTTATGGAGAATTGAATCTACAGCTTTTAATTTTATCTTATTGAGAACAGCAATTCACAGACACTAGTTTATATGGGAGAAATGGGACTGCTGTCATGGTGATAGCTTAGTTACACCATGATAAATCGAGGCTGTACTCAAGCTCTTGCTGGGAATGATAACATGGCTACCAAGTGGAGGTTAAAAAAATAATATTTCATATATAATTTTTTTTACATATTATTCATTAATTATAATACAATAAAAATAAGTTTGAGGTCTATGATATACAAATCAGTAACTGAAAAAAAGTTACAAAAAGTAAACTAAAAATTCTTCTGAATCTTAAGAAATGTCGGTCAGACTGCTGTAAGTGTTCATAGATGATGTTCCTATGAGAATGTGAAAAAGTGACAGAAGTTCAAGCTTTAATTACATGAACATGTTTGACATTTTTCCATGCAGGGTGTTCTTGCCTGAACTCCTTTACATTTATTTTAGTTAATGACTTTAAGACAAATGACATTTCGCCATCTTGTTCCACTGGACAATTCAGCAAATTCCTAAAAAGTGACAAATACAGCTAAATTATTGTTAAAGGCTACAGATCTAAGCATATCAACTGAGAACTCTGCTTCTCAAAGCTAGGTCTTATAAAATATAAAGTGAAATGTGCTCTCAACAGATCTGACGCTGCACTTCAGTGCTTCCCAGCTCTATAGTATTGAGTATGTGGAGGGATTGCCCTGAAATGGCTGATCCTCAATGAGCAGTGAAGGTCAAGCCTCTCGCTTCTCTCTATAAATATGATGGTCTGTCCCACTGGGTCTGCCTCACCACCCGGCTTTTCCACGGTCTCAGGCACACCACATTGCTGCTGACCATTTACATGTGATTCGATATCGTGCACACACACACACACACACACACACACACACACACACACACACACACACACACACACACACACACACACAC
>JBBIGC010000001.1:31712795-31731078 GCA_037576955.1 Lepidarchus adonis
ACACACACACACACACACACACACACACACACACACACACACACACACACACACAAACACACACACACACACACACCCTGACTGGAATGTCCTTACAGGCTGTATGTGGACAGAGTCTGATCTCAATGGCTATATAACCACAGCCCTGCAATAAAATTTGCCTACATATGATGTCAATAATTTTAATGTTTTTCAGAACATATTATGGATCAAAAGCAATGTTCTAGTGTCCTTTGAAAGACTGTAAATGTTAAACTATTTAATTATGCCTTTACATGAGCTGAGGATGCCAATGTAACTGTAACTGGGCACAGTTAAGAAAATACAGCACAGCTAACCTGTAGCAATGTCACTTAAAACCCTACAAATCTCCTGCTATAAAAGACTGACTTTGAAAATACAACACTACTTGTGTAGAATTGAATAGTTTTGTATCAGATAGTAAATCTGTAAGAAAGAAAAAATATGTATTTTAAATCTAAATTAAGATCCTAATAAATCTTGGTGTGGGTGTCCTCCTATTTCCTCCCACTGTCCAAAGGCTTGTGGTTTAGGTGAATTTGCTCTAAATTTACTCTAAATGGCCCATACAGTAGGTGTGTGTCCGTGTATGAATGGTTGTCTGTCTTTGTGTTGCTTTGCGATGAGTTGGACTCTTGTCCTGGTTGAAGCTGGGATTGGCTGCAGCTTCTCAAATTGATAAGTGGTTTAGACAATGCATGAATAAATGAATGATTGAATTAATTAATGTATTTATTTATGTATTAATCATTTTGAATTCATAATGAAATTTTCACACAATGTAACATTTGAGGTAAGAAAATAGAGGAAAAGGGGGCAGTTATTCAGACAGGGACCATAAAAGAGTCTACACATTTGCTTACACCCATCTAACATGATACTGTATACAGCCAAGTGTGCCATAAAGGGGTGGAAAGTTGTGAAAATTCCAGAGGCCTAGCACTGACAAATGGGCTTTAGAGAACACTACCTTAAAAAATATCGTGTAATATTGGGGGCCAAAAATTCTGTTCTTTTATAGAGCCCAATGTGTCTAATAGCACCCCTTTGTATAACTATATGTTTGAACAGCCCAGGTCAAATGACATGTTTTGCTGATAAGTAAAAATTACATAAATATGGCATTTTCTAAAAAAATTCACAATTTCTATTTATTTCTATATTTTAACATAATTTTAAAATAATGTGTTATAGCGTTTGCTCATGCCATACATTTATTTTTTTTCCAATTGTGTTTTTAAAAGGCCAACGAATAAGAAGTGCCTTAAAATGTGCCCACACTTATTCTTTGTATTGAATATGTGCCTATTTTCAACTAAATGTAATTTAATAGAGGGCACTCAGACATTTGTATGCAACTGAATAGTGTTTTTTTTTTTTTTAGAATATCATATTTGAAAGAACTTTAATTGCATCTAAATGCAGATTAGGCCAATAGCCTATTTGATCTCCTTGTCATACTGTAAACGTCATTTGTCCTTTGTAGCAAAGAAATGAGGAATGTTCCCATGGCAACAAAATGCCTATTTCTGCTATATTTCATGTTCTTTTGTCTCATGCAGTGTGTGCACGCAGATCAAACCAAGCTTCTGAACTACTGAATGAAGCACACTCAGGAAGGCTTCGTCTGTCAGGGGGTTGATAAATGCTCCCAATTTCCGTTTAGTAGGACACACTCAGAAGAATCTGCCCAGTTTTATACGTAGGATGTACATGAGATAATGTTTCTTCTTTAGTCTCTGTAGGTATTTCACACCATGAGAAGGTCAAGAAAATGAATATGAAAATGCCTTCAGGTGCTATAAGTCATCTGGCACCATAGTTCACTCATCGCCATGGCAACACACAATGCTTCTATCATTGACACTTCTGTATATGTGGTTCCTGCAAGCCACACTGTACAGTCATTTCAACAAAGCATGCACAAGTTCAATGGCAGTGTTGGAAATCCATTAAGTCAATGTTAAAACAGCATAAAGAACATATAGCCTGTATTAAACGAATCATTCAGCTCATAGTAAGGCATATATCTTAGCATCCTCATACCTGTGTTCAGTCACACCATCTTCTGGAGAAACAAGTGATTCATTGATGTAGAAGCAGCTTCAGGCGACCAACCTTCCAGCTGGAGCGTGACCGAGGCCTTGTACATTTCAGCAAAGGCATCGACCCAAAACAAGCCAAACCCTCCTAACACAGCTATCAGAGGTTCATATTTCCAGACAGTGAATCTACATATTTTCCAACTCATCTGATAAGGCTCCTTCTCCTAAGCATGCCTCAAAACCCAGCTTATCTTCCTCCTCACCTTGATGGGTCCATTGAGATCAGTTCCCTCCTCCAAGGCTAAACATGAGTGCCACTGCCAAGGGTCCTATGTTTCATGGTGTGCTCCTCACTAGGCTCTGCTACTAATCTCTTACTCTCATACAAGAGGAGTGGGAAGGAAATGGAAAATGATCATGTTTCTTGGCATAAACACCTGGTGTGTTCATTGGCTAAGGGAGGCTGGTGGAGATGTCTATCACCCTGACAACGCTATGCTGGCTGGCAGCAGCCAGAGGAGAATATACAGGACAGAAATAGATTTCAGCTCGCTGTGGAGCTGCACAATCCCGTCACAGAGGAAGGGAGCGGAGGCCAGGGGGAATGCAGGATGAAAGATGAATACAGCTATGAGAAAAGATGAATACAGCTATAGGAAAGCAAGGACATTAGCTTTGAATATCACAGCTGCAGCTCTGCTGTGGAGTGGCTGTGGAGTGCTGAAGTGTCTCTAAGCATGGGTTACATCTGCCACATGTACAGCCTTGCTTTCTATATATTGTGTACTGGGTGTACATTGGCCAGGCAGTATGGGGTGGGAAAAACACGAAGCTATGGTAAGACAGGACTGCCAACTTCAAGAGGGGCTAACTGTAGTCCCTTGCATCCTGATTACTCCTGTCAAAAAAGATAAATGCCCCCGTGGTTTAACAGCCAGCATCATAACTCTGTTTGCAGACAGCCACCCTGAAGCTGGCAGAATTGATAATGGCCTAAATGAACCTGAACCTCATACATTACCAATGAATGTGTCACCCTGGGACTGTGCCAAGGCCTCGCTCTTCCTAAAGGGGGAGGCAAACATCGTGGCTGTGTGGGCATGTTTTCATTAAAACGGGTGGGTATTTCATTCGAGTTTTGAATGGACGTCTGCCTTCCAGGACATTCTGAGCAGACTTGATTGCTAACATTTGCCAAGGACATTGCAAAAAGGCTGGACTGCCAGCAGCAAGTTCAGGAAAGGGACATGACGAATAACTGCTTAAGCATGCATTAGCAAACATTTTCTTTCTTTTTTAAAAAACAAAACAAAAAACACCATCTTCACCATTACTCTTTTAGTCAAAGTCTACAGATACCACCTATGAAAAACCTTTTCCTGACCCCTACTCTATCACCCTTAACCTCATGTTAGATAGACTGTCTGACTCCAAATGAATGGCCTTCCTAGCACCTAGCACCCATTAAGCCCTTATGTTCAGATACCTGTACCTACCAGAACAAAAGAGAAGCTGGCAGAGAAGCATTTCTGCATAAAGCACTGTTCTAGAATTACAATATAGGAAAGAACTACTCCTTATTGTTCATTCTAACACTTAACCTCAGTGTAAGTTGAAGGGGCCTGTGATCTGCATAAACAGAGCAGCGCTATTCTTGGCACGGCTGTCCTGAATAACTCAGATAGGGAGTTTCTGGGGGGAGGGAGGTAAGCACGTGTGTCTCAGTGTGGCATGTGATGCTCTCGGATTCCCAGCCCTTTCGTAAGTCAACTATGGCAGGTATTTCAAACTCCCACGCACAGGTCTATTCAAATGAGCTTGTTTATGTTCTTCTGTCATTTTACTGGAAGTGGATGAGGAGAGATTAGTTCTGGTTCCTTATCCACAAAGCTTCTCAGAGTCAGATTGCTGCTCTAGGATTAGATTCCTGTCAGTGAAGTCATAAAAAAATCGAGATGAATCTGATCCTAGATCGGCAGTCCTACTCCTAGGAGCCTAAATAGCACACATCACGTGAAAATGTGTATATCCCCAAAAGTGTCCTAATAAATATGGCCAGAATTCTGACCCTGTTGAGGTCCAATTATTGCCAGTTAAAAGCATTATTTAATGACTGTAAATGACAGATCAGAATGTATCAACATTTATTTATGCATTTTTGTGCACAGATTAAAAATATGTTCTCAAACACAAATGTTCTTTTAAAAGGATAAAGTGACTCCTGTATTTCCCCAAAATAGATTTTAAAATATTCTTCCCTTTTATTATCCTAAAACAGAGATCAATTTTCAGTAGAATCCACATACACACGCACACAATCATGCAAAAAAAATCATCCAGTTGTCATTCATACTCCGAACATCCCAATATAGAAAATGTAAGTAAAAAAAAGCACATTAAAAATAATTACACCCATAAAAGCTTTGTGCAAGGTAAAATAAAATCAATCAATAGGTTTTATATTCATAGAATGGAATTATGGATTTTTTTGCAACACCCTCATTACCAACTAAACAAATAACCCGTCCTTTGGGAGCCAAATTGTTGTAGACAACAAATATCTCCAATTCCTGATTAAGTTGCACCAGTCAGTCTCAGAGCCCAGGCCCAGGAACAAGGCATTTCAGGAGGAGAGAGAGTTGGCAGGTAAACCTGCAGACCAGTAGGTTTCAACAGGTCCCACTTCAGAGGTTTATAACCCAGCAACACCACCTGGTTTAGATAAAGAGCAAAACGTAAGCAACAAAGCAACACTGGAGCAAAATCTTTCTGAACAAATGAAAAATGCTGCATAAAATGATGTCACATGCAATAAATCTATTACCTGTGTACTAGCTTCTGATGCAATCGGTTCATTCAATATGACATTTCCACTAGCAGGCCATGAAAGCAAAAACGCATAGATTGCCTTCTCCTGTGGTCTCCATGTATACCTTTGGTTGAAACAAACACATTTTAATTGTAATATGAAAATGTTGACTGAAAAACTGATATGTTCTTATGCTGTTAACATCCTGAAACAGATTCTATTTTTTATTTAGCACAGAGAATATATTATAATTATATTACATAAATATAGATTAGATAAAAATTGCACTGATAAAGTAACTCACCAAACTCCAGGCGTAACACTGTCATTCTGAGCTCTCCATGCAGTTGTGTTGTAAATTCCCTCCCCATTAACTTTCAGCCACTGACCCATCTGTCGAAGTCTCTGTTCAAATATTGGGATGATGCGGCCATCATGCGTTGGACCGATGTTCATCAGCAAATTCCCCCCACAGGACACGGTCTCCACAAGGTTCTGCAAAGGAAGAAGATGGTCAAATACAGATTATATGGATTGATTTGTCTGTAATGAAATGAACACTTCACTGCACTCACGCTAATCAGCTGTTCAATGGTAAGGTAGTCGCCGAGTTTAGCCTCTCTTCTATAACCCCAAGAGCGCTGGTCAATGCTTATACAGCTCTCCCACTTGTGCTTCAGCAGGTGTCCAGGGCTGTACCGGTCAGTGCAGGTGTAGTATCCACCATGTGTACAAATACAATCCTTTCCCCAGCGATCATTAGTCACAATAGTGTCACGGACAGGGCTGTAAATATATAGAGTCATTGAATATAATGCTTATAATTATGATACTTCTGCTATGTGTGTTAATTGGGGGGGGGGGGTGTCTTCACCTCTCATTGTAGAGCCAGGCTAAAAACCCTGTGCTGTTCCAGTACTTGTCAGGAGCATTTCCATCTCCATCAGACCACAGCAGTTCAGGTTTGTACTTGTTCACTAATTCATAAAGCTCAGGCAGGGACTTCTCATTTGCAAATACAGTGGTGTTAAAATTGTTAGCAGCATCCGCTAGGAAAAGTGGATGGAACCATTCAAACTGAGAGTGGTAGAGTCCAAGACGCAGGTCAGTATTCTTACGCAAAGACGTTGCGATCGCATCCACCAGGTCTTGCCTTGGTCCAACATCAACTGCATTCCAATTCCATGAGTACTTTGAGCCCCACATGGTGTAACCTGGAATATTTATTTAAAAAAAAAAAAATAAAAAGTTTATTTAACTTTTAATGTTTTTCCTGGTCAACTAAAATAATTTAGGAGAAGAATTATCAGAATCAGAATCAGCACACAAAGACACACAGAGACACAGAACAATAGAATAGAATAATGTAAAAAAAAAAAAATAGTATAGTAAAATAAAATCTAATAGAACACTTAGTACTATTAAGTAAGTTAAATTATGTAATGAAAAAAAGTTGCACATGCATATTGCACATGAAGAATACGGCACGTGAGGCACAAAACTATAGACTAATGACTGATATTGCACATTGCAGTAATGTAATGTTTTAGTATTTATATTTTGACATTGCACTGTATTGCACATTGTATATGCACATAATCATAAATTGACCTCTGATAGTAAAATATTGCAAAGAGCATCAGGTTATTTTCCAGATTATTGTGTAGGTGTGGGTTTGTGACTGAGGGAGGAGTTGTAGAGTGTGACAGCAGTGGGAAGGAAGGATTTCCTGTTGCGTTCCGTGGAGCATTTTAAGCTGGTGAGTCTGTGACTGAAAGTACTCCGTAGTTCATTCACCACTCTGGAGTGGGTGATCTACATTGTCCATGTTGGATTGAAGTCTGTACAATGTTCTCCTTTCAGCCACAGTTTCAATGTTGTCTAGTTCCTCACCCACCACAGAGCCGGCTTTCCTGACTAGTTTGTTAAGTCTTTTCCTATCTGCCACCTTCATGCTACCACCCCAGCACACCACAGCATAGGACATGGCACTGGCCACAACAGAACATCCGCAACATAGTGTTGCAGACTCTAAAGTGTCGGAGTCTACGTAAGAAGTACATCCTACTTTGACCCCTCTGGTATGTGACCAGAGAGTTCTTAGACCAGTCCAGCTTGTTGTCTTGTTATAACTGTAAGATGTCTGGCAAACAAACAATCATTCATTTTGTTGCTCTTTTAGGCAAAAATGTAATTCTCTATTAATTGACAAAATTCTCATTCTGTTTCAAAAATAAAATGGACTAAATTCTGATCCCTTGACCAGCACAGATCCACCCAATGATAAAGCAGTGTTGTCAAAGAGAAGATCAGCAAGACTTTTCTATGAGGAGCCTATTATACATACTGTGCACTAGAGGACACCCTGAGCAAGTTCATTTATAGTGTTTATTTAATTGTGCACTTTCTGAAAGAAGTGAAACACTGGTGTGTCCTGCACACTACTCAAACAAAGCAGTTTTGTTACTCCAGAAACAAACCTACCTCAGTTTAAAAAGGAGAAACAAAATCTGTGATCAACTGAAGACAAAACAGAAGTTTGCATTGCCATATGACTGGATAGTATAATACATTTATATGATTAGACAATAGACATCAAAAGCCGCATTTTGCCATGCCTGGTTATGATGCCTGAAACTACACAAGACACAAATGCTCCCTCTTCTAAAAAACTGTTCTTTGAATATCTTTGAAAATATTGAAAATGTAGCTATTTAAATGTTTACTCTTGTTTTAGAAAATAATGTTTTGAACATGTACATATACAGATTACCAGCAGATATTTTCTGTATCTATTGGCCTGGAATTGTCTTTTGAGAAATTAACATGACTTTCACTGATGAACCACAGCACTATCTTGTACACCCAACTTCATTAGAAACATCACAGTCAAAATATCTGCTTACTTTCTACCGTATACATAAAGACACTAACCTTCATGGTGTTTACTTGTGAGGACAATATACTTTGCCCCCGATGCTGCAAAGATGTCCGTCCACTCCTTGGCATCAAAGAACTCAGCAGTAAAGCGTGGCGCAAAATCTTGATACTGGAAGTCAGGCGGGAAGTTTTTTGCCATAAAGGACACATAATCTGGTATTTTCTGGCCTTTCCAATACCACCTGCAGACAGTTTTACTTTTTACATTTTGTTGATCAGCGTATTTCTTACTAAACAAACTGCAGTAGTAGAAGAAACAAGCAATTGATCTGATGTTGTATAATCTGTAATCATAATTCTGCATTTTGCAGAATTCTCTCACAACATTCAGCAACAGTGTAGTAGTTTTTTAGTTTACATTTTTGTACTGTGTAAACTTACATATGACAAATAAACAAACTTGAACTTGAGTGTTAATACTACAGCAAAATCATTAAGAAATTCTTGTATTATTATAGCTGCTTTTGTAAAAAATGGAAAACGGTCATGTCTGTAAAAGTATGGATTGAATTTGAACACGGAGACCAAAGACAATTGCACAAAGCCATAAAACTGGCCAGGCAAGTACTGCCGTTTGCTGGAGAGCAATTACACAGTCTAGGTTTGGTATATATCAAGGTTTACAAGCAAGGATTACCCTGCTTTAACAGAGAACTTTTTTATGCACTGCACAAATTGTTCTGGTTGAGAACAACACAAAGTAATTTTTTCCTATTTTAAAACAGTGTAATCAAGCCATAAACGATTCACAAAAATGACTTTTACAGCCTAAGATTCACATTTTGTCAAGAAAGCAAGATCAGCATGTCTCAAATCTCAGATACACAGGTGAGTGAACCTCACACACTGCATTAACTATATAGCCAGGCTACAGTTTCAACTTATAAAGTTTCACAAGTCAGTAAAATAATAAAAACGCCACCCCTGAGTGGCATGCAAGAAAGACTATAAATAAGAAAGATGATGCTGTTACTCACTCCCTTTGAAACATATATGGCAAACTCACCAGAACCATTCGCTTCCGTAACTGGGGACCGAAAACACCCCCCAATGTATAAATATACCGAGCTTGGCTTGATCAAACCATTCGGGCACAGGTCTTGAATCTATGGAATCCCATGTTGGTTCATACTGACAACAGCAGCTTCCCAGCAGCACGAAGAGGAAGCACGAAAAGCCCAGACTCCATGCACCCATGATGCTGCACTGGTTCCGCTCTGTTGTGTTCTGCTCAAAGGGAAAGTTTGTGATGGAGGCGGAAAACCTGTAGCCGGTGAATCATATGGAAATCACATGACATATCTGCTGCTTTAAGATCACGTGATCACGTTGTTTTACGGTTGACAACAGGTTTTTCCGGTTTCTGACAGGTCTGCAGATATAAACGTCTCTCATTGGTTTAGGCGATTTCACAAGTGATTCATGACCAAAATCAATCACCAAAACAAAATACCAAAGGATAATTACAGACACAAGACATTAAATTATTCAACAGCCTAAGTGTTTTCAGAAACGTAATACTTTCTAAATAGTTTGAATAGATCATAAAATACTTGCCTTTTTCCTTTTCTTTTTTTCTTGTAAAACTAGCCCTGTTTTGTAGACTAGCTATAAATATTTAATTAAGCTGCTGAATGAAAGCGAACAATTTGCTACAAACGGAAGTAAACACTGCTCCGCAGACTTCGAGCACAATGATTGCTATTGTCCTATCTAAAAATGTTTACAGATGTGTTGTAGATCTTCACAATCCTGCTCACTACATGCGCTGCGTCATTTCCCAGACAGCACACTTGAACTTCCTGTTCACGAGCTATGATTTTAACATTTAAAAAGTCATATAACGAGTTACCATAAATAGAATCCATGAAAGGATATATCGATTGTCACTGTCATATGTCTGCTAAAGATTTTGATGACGTAAGATAATTATTTGTGTTTATTTTCTGTTATGCAATGCGCCTAAAGCTTAGTGTAAACGAGCTCTGCAATGACTTCTTTTTTATTTCCCCCATAAGGACATTGATGATGTTATTGCACAGGCAAGAAAGGTAATCTTGTCACTATAACCCATTCTAATTCATGACTATCTAATTGCTTCTCTCGTCACAAGTTTGCTTGCTTAGCAGCTGCTGGTGTTATTTATTCCAGGCTGGAGTTTTGGCTCTGCTTGCAGTGGCAGAACATGCTGGGGAGTTTGAGAAAATCATGCAGCTCTCCCAAAGGTAGGCTAATATTTTTCCTGCTCACAGACAGGGATATGATGTATGATCTTTTTTGTTGTGATGAAACAACAGCTGTCTTTGTTCTCTTTCAGGTTTCCAGGTTTTGTGATGACTTGCCTTGGGGTTCACCCTGTTCAAGGCCATGACCCAGCACAGCCTAGGGGGGCATTACTCGAGGTCTGAGCTTTGACAAGATTTGCTTGTGAAATTCGGCTCAGATTCATTAATTAATTTCATTTGTCTATCATTTCCAGGATCTAGATTCTGCCTTACCATTAATTGAAAAATATAAAGAACATATTGTGGCTATTGGTGAGGTAAGACATACAGTATAATGGCCTAATAAATTCACTAATCATATATGATATAAAAATGTTTTTAGTGATCTTTGCTTCATTGTAGGTATTATAGTGCAGAAACCTGCCTATGTGTTTGTCGTAGGTTGGCCTTGACTTCACTCCTCGGATAGTGTCTAGTGATGCGAGCAAAGAAAGCCAAAGACAAGTGCTCATTCGTCAAGCAGAGATTGCAAAGAAGCTGAATCTTCCTCTGTAAGTCGTAGACTGACTATTTGGTCAGGATCAGTTCATAACTGTAGAAGCTGTTTAAACAATTTCAGAAAATTATTTTTTATAATAAGTTAAGGACTTTGATTGACATTGGCAAAGTGACAAAATAAGCTTATCTGTCTATCAGGAATGTCCATTCAAGATCTGCTGGAAGACCAACCATTCATCTTTTAAAGGAGCTAGGTAATTTACACCATGTTGAGAGAGGTTCCATCCTATTTCCTATTAGATGTATGTATTTTTTGCATATATTTTTGTTTCTTTATGACATTTTATAATTTTTTAAGCCAGGTGTTGAAAATGCCCTTCTTCATGCATTTGATGGAAAACCCTCAGTTGCAATGGAAGGTGTCCAGGCAGGGTATTTTTTTTCCATACCACCATCAATTGTAAGAAGTGAACAGGTAATCCTCTGGTAGAATATTTTACTAAAACATCAAATTGAAATTGTAAACGACAAAACTCTTGCATCAAAAGACAAATAACTGATAATACAGCAGCATCACTGATAAAAAATCATATATTTATCCTCTTCTTCTAAGAAGCAGAAACTTGTAAAACAGCTGCCATTGGAGAATTTGTGTTTGGAGACTGACTCTCCAGCTCTTGGTCCAGAGAAACAGGTAGTGTCTTCAACATGAATTCATTTTATTTGAGGGGGGACATATTTGAGCTTTTATTTTATACTGTGTTTACTTTGGTTGCATATTCTCTGACCTAATTTATGTTTGAATGCAGGTGAGGAATGAACCAAGAAATATCACCTTTAGTGCAGAGTACATTGCCAAAACAAAAGGGATTCCCTTGGAGAAGGTCATGGAAGTGACCACACTCAATGCTCTTCGTCTTTTTCCAAAGTTGAAGACATTTATCAAAATATGACTGAGACAAGAACTGTGGAGCTTTTTTTGTGTTCTTAAATGCATTTAATTGAGGACAACACTAGGGCAGCAGTAACTAAAATATGTGTTGAATTGGCAAAGCATGAGGGAAAACGACCAGTGTCTGATGATGCCTACAAATCACATTAACCAGTCATGACTCAAGTACTGAATACAAGCTTTACTTGAAATCATTAATTTGTTTAATATCTTTTGGTAAATGATGATATGTTTACACAAGAGTGAGGTTTTCCTGTGTAGTGCATCCAGTATTGGTCCAAATTTGTACTAATATTATGAGTATACTTTCATATTAAGTCATTTTACATGATTACACTTGAAAGAAATGTCTAACAGTGTTGTGTACTGGAGTCTAGCACTAAAATCAGTATCCTATCTTTACATGATGTAATTCCTTTTTCTCTTATTATGGATCTGTGGCCCCTGTCAAAGGCCTAGTGATCAATATATGCTGTGTTAGCACTAGCTTCAGATGAAAATAAATACAAAAACTGGATATGCTTTAAAATGAATGTCTTTGTGCACATGTATGAGCATACTTTGTGTCTAAATAATTATTTTTAGAGAAATACTTGTGTTACAAATGTATTGCTGAAATTAGACACATTTTGAGAATGGGACATGACAAAATGACACCAGAATGATAAAAGATGTCAAATGCAGTATGCTGTCTGATTTTGCCACAACCCATAATAAATACTGGTTCTAAGTTGTTGATGCATATTGGTCCAGTATTTAAGAAGGGATGTTGTGAGAGCTGTGCTGGTCATCTCCAACATGCAGTCAGTGCTACAGTAATGGTACTTGCAGCAGATTAAGCTGCCCAGACCAGCCAGATACCCTGCTTATATACACTGATCAGCCACAGCATTGACACCACTAACAGATTCAATATATAACAATGATTATTTTATTGAGTGTGATATTTTAGAACATATTAGATGTTGAGAGCAGAGCTGGTTTAGTCAGGATGAGGGAAGCCTGGGCAGTATAAAGCAGGTGGTTTTAATGTTATGGCTGTTTGTTGTGCATTTCCTGTTTAAAACAAGTCACAAACAAGACTTATTTTGTTCTTTTTAAGCAAACGCCACATTAACGGGGACACCAAACAGGAGCTAAAGTGGGAGAATTAATGCAGCATGCTCACCACTAGGTGGCAGCATCGCTGCATATAAGCTATATCATGATGGGGTAAGATGAACGCTTTTCCACGCCTCTCGTGCTGCAGACCACGTCGCAGTGGTTCGGGAGAATGTCTTGAATGGCTTTGTTTTACACTGCAGCTTGCTTGCAAGACAATTTTCCAGTCATGAAACGGAGAGTACTGCTGGCTTGACTGATATAGCAGGTATATCCAGATAATGAACTTGTGCTAACAGAGAACAACTGCTTTGGGGTCAGAGGTTATCCGGCGTCTGTGGAGGGTGAGACATTGTTTGGGCATGGATTAAGTGAAAAGGTTGGCTGTTCCTCTAACTCTTGCTTCTCACCCTCGAAACTCCGCCTAACCGCAGCATTACCTTGACTTTTGTTTGTTTTGTGACTCATGGGGTGGAGAAAGTTATGCAGGTTTAAAGGGAAAGTCATGGCAGCTGATATCTTGCTAATAAGAAGACTCACCAGCCTAAAACCAGTGTCCTATCAAAGTCCCAGCACCTCTCTGCAAATGAATGCTCAGAGGGTTAGTGTGGGTCTCAAAGAAAGTCTTCCGAAACCTCAGGTAAGAGTTGTTTAACTTCAGGGGTTGTTTTAGAAGAACAAAGAGGTGGCCATGCTGCTTGGTCTGTTAGCTGGACACTTAAAGGCATAGTTCACTAAAAATGTACTAAGGTCAAGTACACCTTCCTCAGGTGCAGTTGATCAGCCAAGCCATGTTCTGAATTTCAGTTTTACTATGGCGCTCTATTATGGAAGTCTGTCACCCAGATTTTCGGTGACCATTGACTTCCATTACTTTTTAGCTACGCTAGCCTCAAAGCTTCAAACACTCAAACATCCCTTGACTAATGGTCTACATCTGCAGTACTGTTTTAAGAAGCAGTATGGAGAATAATGCTAAGCTTTTTAAAGTTTTTGTTTAGAATCACTAAATGTTTATTATTTTACCAATTATATACACTCCTGTGGAAGGAGGTATGCAAATGAGTGGCCAGTGCAAAATAAAACTGAACAGCCTATGGATAACCAGGTTATTAGAAACATGTTACAAAACTTTTCTCACCATACTTTTTGTTGCTAAGGAGATATGGTGTGTGTTATTGTCAATTTCAGGTGTACAGCAGTAAAGTTGGAAATGCTTCAAAGCTCAGAAGTGTTATAGAATCGCTCCATGTTTACTCTCACATTGGCAAAGGACGGAGAGATACTGTAGGTGCCAGAGCTTTTAATGGCATGAAGGACAACGCAGAGGTCAACATTTATGGTTTGGGGAAATCCAAATACAAGTTATTTGCTGGCCGAACTCCCTTACGAATCCTCTATGGACAGACTTGTTTATTCCATGAAGATCATGCTCACTGTAGCAATGAGAAAAACGTTGACGCCACCAAAGATGCAAGAAACAGTGACTCCAAGATTCACAAACAAATGGTAATGTTTTACAATTTAGAATGCTCTAATATATTCACATTTCTTTTTGCTACAAGAGCTTTAGTGGGTGGTATCTGCAGGTGGTTTAACACTGAATATCATCTGTTTTTAAGTATGCAGACATTTCCCTTAGCTGTGGTCATTTGTGATTTTATAATGTTCTCTCTTCTGATCTACACTGATTGTCTCTTCTCTCCCATTTGTTCTTAGCTCAGTAAGAGTTCTAGGGAGCGCAAAGTACCTGTTTCAAGATTGGGACGCTTAGCCAATTTTGGAGGTAGTACTAATTTTTTGTGTGCAAATGCCAGCCTCTGATCTGTTTCTCAACATCTGAGCATTTTCTAGTTCGAGTCAGCTTTGGGAGTAAGCAGTGTGTAAACCTTTTAGATTTAGTATCTTCTTTTGTGTACTCTTCAGGCTTGGCAGTTGGACTGGTCTTTGGAGCCATTGCTGAAGTGGCTAAGAAGAGTCTTAGATCTGAAGAGAAGAAAGGTAACCGTGCCTGGTCATTTAGAGTAGATGATAAAACGAAAATCTTTAGAGACGGACATTAATTTAATAGAAAATATTGTGGTGGAAGCAAAAAGGGATATGTGCTGGTTTAATGAATCATGCAGATTACTTCTGTTAAATGCTATGATGCACTAAGTAACCATTTCCTCTTTTTTGTAAAGGCAATAAGAAAGCTGTCCTTGACTCCAACCCATTTGTCTCTGAAGCTAATGCTGAAAGAATTGTTCGGACTCTGTGCAAAGTTAGAGGAGCTGCTCTAAAAGTTGGGCAAATGCTTAGTATCCAAGGTAAGAAGTCACCATCTTTTTTGCTGAGAGACATTTCTATCCTCCTTTAAAACATTCCAATTGAACCATGATCTTGTTTTAATTATGACAGTAATACAGCATTTAAGTTTGTGCATTTAAGCATGATTTATTCAATTTTGCATCTTAATATTTTAGTTTTATCCAAGTTGCATATGTTTTGAACATGTGTATTTATTTCTCATTTTCTGCTAAAAATATATTTTGAAAGTTCTGTTTGCTCTGCATGATTTTATTTTCCTTGAATGCCTCAGTGGCTTGCCCTTGACATGGACACACTGTATACTGCCCCTATTTATTGCAAAGGATTGTGTTTATTCCTGTTAGGATTGTGGCAGCATGTATAGCATTACACCTCCAGATCAGGACACCTATGTAGGGTAGTGGGTCTGGATTTGCTGACCAGCTTTTTCAGATTACTGAAGTAGAATGATGTGAACCAAATATCTTTCTTAAAAGATTAGACACAGATTATAAGTTCATACTTATATTTCCATGTTTACTGGCTTAGACATTGAATGTGTTACTAAGATGGAGGCTTGATGGTTAGGACCTTGGTTGGTTAAAAGGGTTGCAGGTTAAAGTCCTGGCCCAGGGACCATCCGGCTGCATTGCGCCCTGTTAAAGGTCTATATTGCATATTTATTCACATGCATTTTCTTTTTGGAAGAAGGCCTAGCATACGTGCCATTTAGTGTAAATTGAGTGCCAGGATAGCAACATGTGCTTTGCAATAAAAGAGCACTAGCCCCAGAAATATTTAAGATATTTTTAAAAACTAAGGCAAATTCTTGGTTGTTATTGATACATACTAGAGATACTAAACCACCAAGTGCTGTGTTTATTTCCCTAGATGATGCCTTCATCAATCCTCAGCTTGCAAGGATCTTTGACCGTGCTCGACAAAGTGCTGACTTCATGCCCACCAAGCAAATGATGGTATAGTCTCAAATGTGAGAGTTTTATTATGTTGAACATAGTGATGAATAAGTGCAGTGAAAGATACCACATTAGAGGCTGTGTTTTTCTCAGTAGTTTCTGTGTACCTTCCATTTATATTCTAGAAAGTTGTCAGCAGTGACTTGGGCCCAAACTGGCAGGACACTCTAGAGTTCTTTGATGAGAAACCTTTTGCTGCTGCGTCCATTGGTCAAGTTCACCTGGCTAGGATGAAGGATGGGAGAGAGGTGGCTATGAAGATCCAGGTTAGAGAAACTGGAAATGAGGAAGGAGTCTGGATAACAACATAAAATTACAATGAACAGGTTTTTAAGCATCATAAAATCTTATGTTTATGCTTTTCTGTTTGTTGTTAGTACCCTGGAGTGGCCAAGAGTATCACCAGTGACATCAGCAACTTAATGACACTCCTGAGTATGAGCAATGCATTACCCGAAGGTATGTATTCTGTGTTAAAGATATCATGCTTCGTTTTTTCTCGTGTGTGTGTGTGTGTTTGTCTTTTTTTTTGTAGTTTATTATAATGTATATAAAATTAAAGACTGTAGCACTTGAGCACTTATTGCCTCCCAATTTGTGTGCACAATTTTATTTATTTATTTTTTTTTAAGTTACAGAATGGCTACTAAATTGCTCAATCAATCTGTTTGCATGTTCTGTTGTCATGCAGGTCTATTTCCAGAACACATGATTGAAGTTATGAGTAAGGAATTGGCACGAGAATGTGATTATGTCAGGGAAGCTGAATGTGCCAAAAAATTCCAGTGAGTATGTTAACAAACTGTTCTTGAAGACACTAACTTATTGTTAGCAAGTCTACAGCGTTGATGGTTCATGGTGTTAACAAACGTTTTTAAACTGTGATGTAGAAATAGGCTTTTAACAATTTGTAAAGCATATAGAATTACAACAATATGTGCAACAATTTATGCATTAATTCATTTAACTCTGTTTTACAGACAGTTATTGAAGGATCACCCATACTTCATTGTGCCAAAGGTTGTGGATGAACTAAGCAGTCTGCATGTCCTCACCACAGAACTGGTGTCTGGTTTCCCTCTGGACAAGGCTGATGACCTCCCACAAGAACTCAAGAATGAGGCAAGTCCTCCACACATGGTTCAATTATTAGTTGATGTACTTCATTAAAGTGGTGTAGATTCATTCAAAACGATGTTTTTTTGCTCAAAACTATTTTTAAGTTTTTGTTTTTTTTTCACTTCTGTGTACTCCCATGAAAAGTGAACAACTTTTTTATATTCTAGAAATGCTTCTGAAATGTGGTACTCAAAGCTTTGCACAGACTTGCCCTGTGTACTTACTTGGACCTTGATGTGCTGACTATTTATACAGTTTAAATTGAGCTTTTCCTGAGCATGTTCATAAAATTAAGTTTCAATATATATGAATATTAAAATATTAAGAGAAACAAAAAAGGTTACTTTGAGAATAATAACTCTATTGTTTGTTTCTCCTTAGATCTGTGAACAGATCTTGATTCTTTGTTTGAGAGAGCTCTTTGAGTTTAGATACATGCAGACTGATCCCAACTGGTCCAATTTCTTCTATGACCCTCAAACACACAAGGTATATCTTGCTTTCTTCCATCAAACACACAAGGTATAATGCATCTAATTGTATTTTTATTTCCGTCTCATCCTTTGGTTCCAGATTGCACTGTTAGATTTTGGAGCTACTAGAGGTTTTGATGAAAGTTTTACCGATGTGTACATTGAGGTACAATTTAACAGCTGATTTTATAATTCTACATTACATAAATGGATGAGATTGTAGTAATTGCTGCTGAAATGTAAAATTGCAATGTTTTTTGTTTGTTTTTTAACCAGATCATCAAGGCTGCATCAAACAGAAATAAAGAGGGAGTCTTGCAGCGATCTATTGAGATGAAATTTCTAACCGGTTATGAGTCAAAGGTACTTAGCATCATTGGGGAAGTTCACTGTTTTAACTAAATTTTTACTTTTCTGATCATTTTAACCATGTTATCTTAAAATAACATGTACTGATAAAGAAATAAAGGAAAAGATGGTAAACAAAAGCTGTTCGCTTGGTAAAATTGAACATTTTACAAACCACAAGGGCCCATATTCTACATTTTTGACATGAGTGGTTAATTTATTTTTATATATTTTTTGTTTTTTTACAATGGTTTTGTTACTGCTTTCAAAACTTGTAAGCCAAAAAATATTTTCTATAATATGGTATAGATTAGTATTATGAGATTTATACTTTTTTTATTTTTATATTTGCTGCCTACACTAATTGAAACACGTCTTCTGTTTTTATGTAATTTTGTACAGTCAATGAAGAATGCCCATGTGGATGCTGTCATGATTCTTGGTGAGGCTTTTTCCTCTGAAGAGCCCTTTGACTTTGGCTGCCAA
>JBBIGC010000001.1:31731178-31754540 GCA_037576955.1 Lepidarchus adonis
TCAGGAGGCCTATGCTAAATACTGGAGAGAGCGACACAAAGAACTTTTAGTATGAAAAATGGCAAAGGGACAACAAATATCTAAAACAAAACATTCTTCTTTTTTTGATGGCTCTACTCTTTTGCCACCGTAAGAACAGATGACCAAGTTAAAAGTTTATACCAGTTTGTAAGGATATGTGATGCGAATAGATTAGGCTTGTTTGTAATTCATTGTTGCAGATTATACAGTATGGATCATACTATACATAACAATATTGTAATGAACATCTTGAACCAGTACTTGTATTCAATATATCTTTATAGTTTAAAGTAAAAGTTTGTGAATTTGCAGAACTTCATTGCTAAAGTGGTTTACTTCAGATGCCAAGTTTTAGGAGACCAAGCCAAGTCCAGAAACAAATGCTGCTCTTGTTAGTGTTAGGACCATGAACAAGCATAAACATTTGGCCATGAATTATCTTAATTTGTGCAGTTTGAACACCAGTGTTCTGGTATGCTGTCTAAGCATAAATTCTTGTGTATTTTTATATAGGTCTCTCCTTAATCATGTAAATGAGGTCAGGCTTACCTCTGCTGCTCTGCTATGGGCAAGAAAAATACTGAAATTAATAACCATACACACAATGAACCCAAACGGAACCACTTGCAGGGGAAAAACTTTAATAATCGTCTCATATGGCATCTGTTGAGTGGTATGAGATCAGTTCTCAAAAGAACAGTCAGTTCTTAAAGTTAAATTGTTAAAATTATTATTGCTAGATAATTGGGTCAGCGCATCTCCAAAACAGTAGGACCACCAGTTAAACATTGACAGGGGAATGAAGGCTATAAATAGTGCACCACAGTTAGAAATGCTTCAGAATGAGGGGGAACTTTTAGGAAGGTGGTTTTAATGTTTACCATTGTACATTTTGAGACAGGACAGGAGTGTACAATGCAAAGGGACAAGGTGACCCACTGATGGTTTAAAACAGTCGAACGTGAATACAGTGCTGGAAGTAAAGTAGATATGTTCTGCTGTGTCCAGGGCTTCCTTCATCGCCAGTATTTCATTCCCTTGGGTCCTGATACTCCTCACAGTAAGCTGTATCATCTGAATATGTCTCTATTTGGACAGTGATGTTATGGAAGCCAAATTCAGACTTCAGTAGCTTTCTCATATCCATGAGAACAGATTGTGGATTGGTCTGCTTATCTGCAAAAGAACATTGTTAGACTGCAGTAATGACAGACTTGCTTCATAGACAGTAATTGGTGGCTGGATGCTTCACTGTTTCTTCAAATAGTCTGTAATATTATTCAGTAGATTACCTTTTTTTAACATGGGGAATGGAACCATAAGAACATCATTGGCTTGATGATGATTATTTGTATATGGGAGCAGTGGCCCTACAAACATGGGCTGGGACAGTTAGGCCTTCTGCCTCTTCAAATTCATAGGCATTTACATTTTACATTTATTTATTTGCCTGACGCTTTTGTCCAAAGCGACTTCCAGGTACAGGAACAATCAAGCATTCATTCAGACAAGGCAGCACTCAATTGAGAGCTACAACGTAGGTCAACACTTTTTTAGTCATAGAACACAGTGCGAGTGCTACAATATTACTGAGAGGCTAAATGTGTTTAAACAATGTTGATCATTAAGTGCTTATAATCAAGTTTATACAGATGGCAAGTGCTACAGCATGAACATCATGAACTATTGATATCTAGCAGAGTTAAGAGTCCAGGACATTCCTCTTTGTCTTTTAAAAAAAAAACATCACCAATCATCAAGGCATCTAAGGATACGACTGTAGTGTCTTACCTATAACAGTGTGGACAGTCATCTGAGGCTGACTCATAGTAAGTGCCCAAATGTGAAGACTGTGTGTACCTTTGACTCCTCTGACTGATAGCAGAGCGTCTTTCACAGAGTCAAAGTCAATTCCATGTGGTGTTCCTGAAGGCAAAAGAAAAATCTTAAGACTAGATGCCTTGTAAAATATTAATTAATGATTTGCACTGAAATAAGTGTTTGAGTTTACTGCTCACCCTCCATGAGCACTTTAATTATGTCTTTCAGAATTGTGGCTGTTGTTGTGAGAACAAATATGGAAAACAGAAAGGTACAAACAGGATCTGCTATTTTCCATTCAGGCTGCATAAAGAATATATAAATGTATTTGTAAGGTTGACCCAACATGGTTATTTAGAACCATTACAGAAGTAAATGAAACTGTCACCAACCCAAAAATAGATGATTGTAGCAGCTAGCAGAACACCTAGACTTTGTAGCAAATCTCCCACCACATGGATGAAAGCAGCTCGTACGCTGGTGTTACCATGATTATGGCAATGATCGTGTGATACTGGAGACTGATGAAGAATAAGTGCCATTCTAGAGAAAACAAATGGTATTTAAATTATCGAAATATCCAGAACAAGTTTAAGCAGAACAAAAATAAAAGTGCATCAAGAAACAAACTCCAATTTTACAGGTTAGATACAAGGGGTGGTCTTATGTATTTCCCATGGGGGAAAGTGGAGGGGACAGTTTTGTGCATTTTAATGGACAATTACTTTTTATTTCTTAAATATTAGGGGGAAAAACACAAACCAATTAAATGTGGCCTGTGCAACCCTGCACATCTTAAGTGTTTGTTTGCTTTCTGTGGAGGATGTGCACTTATTTTCACTTAGAATTAAAAAAAAAAGAATCTGGATTGTTCAAACTTTTACATACAAAAGTATTTATCCACATGTACCTACAGCTTCCAAAACACAAAATTTTATGTATTCAGGCAGAATTATGCAATTGCATTGGAATTATAATTAACAAAAGTTTATTAGAACAAAAAGAGAATTAACAGAGCAGAAAAATCCTACCATAACACTCACAAGATATTTACTGCAACAGCACAACCAGAGGTGACGAGCATGACCCCACTGTGAATCTCATAATCATTTTTGATGATTCTCTGGATGGCCATGAATACCAGCACAGTGGTCACTGCCCAAATGGACAACACTGACAAAAGCCCACCAAGAATTTCTGCACAAAATGAACAAGTGAAGTGAGCACTGAGGTGACTAAAGTAGAGCTTTGCTTGCGTGCATTCAGATCAAACCACCTATAGAAATGTAAACCAAATATCACACTTAGGTCTATGGGAAGATGCATGAGCATTCACAAATCTAATCACAAAAATATGCGCAATTATTTCTCAATATCAAACTGCTGACAACAACCTGATCGATGCCAGCCATATGTCAAGGTTTTGGTGGCAGGTTTTGAGGAGATCCACAGGGAGAAAAGGCTGATCAGAATGCTGCCAAAGTCAGTGAGAAGATGAGCAGCATCTGTCATTACAGCAAGACTGTGAGCAGCATAGCCACCTATCAAAGCAAAGAATCAAACACTGAACACGTGAAGATGGGTATTCGATCCTAAAGACCATCATTGCTCTACAGTTCTGCTACCTTAACATAATGGCTGGTAAGTGTTGGGGTTACTTTTCATATTATGTACATTCAAAAGCTGCTCTTTATGAATCCATGACATTCTTACCAATCACCTCTCCAATCATAAAGACCAAACACACAACAGACGTGATCATCAATTTTCTCCAAGCATCTAATCTTTCACGACTTTGGGCGTTTGCAGATCTACTATTATGGCAGTGAAAGGTTGCCACTCTGGTCCCATGTTCTTCCTCAAACCCAGTGCTGAAATAGTCATTCTTCAGGTCATCAGGCAGTCTGAAACATACCGGTATATAGAATTCCACAGTACGTAGGAACCAAAATCATGCTATTCCTTTCCAATACTAATAAACTAGCTAGTTAAATTCACACTGAAAAACGTGTCATGAATTTGAACTTACCCACAAACAGAATAATGAGCATTATCCTGCCTGGTGAGCCGAACCTTTTCCAAATTTACCATAGATATACTGTCTCACTACACTGTCACTGAAACACAGTTCCAAACGTCTCACTAGAGGACTCCTTCATTCCTTAGACTGACATTCTCAAAGTTTAAGGTAAGACAAGCCTGCAGTAAGAAAACAAGTGCCAAGTGCCATATGCTGCACATACCTTATTGCACAACGTGTAAAATTATCAGCACGGCAGTTCTAAAAGATAAGTATGACAAAAAAAGCCACATTTCCAAGGTTACACTTAATAATTGATGATTAACAGATCCAAAACCAAAATGTGCAATCCTAAAATCCTTACAGAATACAAATGGAAACACAAGATCATTTCACACAGATACAGCAAAGCAGCAGTTTTATTCACCTACAGAATTTCCATTACATTTTACATATTTGCAACAAATAAAACGCCAACAATCAAATATATAATCCAGTCAACCCAAAAGAGCAATAGTAAATATTAAAATGTGCAAGTTTTAAATTAAGGCATTGCTCAGTTTATACAAGCCAAATCATTTTAAAGTTGGACGGTACTGCAATAATGTCACTTTCTTGGAGGAGTTTGTTCATTAATTCTCTCCTTAAAGTTATGATCCTGTCATCAGGTTTATCATCACAAAGCTGACAGAAGCAAACGTAAAATCCCTGAGATGTGAGAATGTCAAACTATTAGATATCAATCACCAATGTTTAAAAGTATTTTAATCCTTTAGAACCATCTAAGACTAAATGTGAAACCATATGTACACAGATATGAACAACTAACATCTCTTTACCCAAGTTCCAAACATATTTAGATTTTTAGCTGTGTCCTTTAACAACTTAAATAGTTTACATAGTCCAGTTTATATATTAACCACAGCACCAAGACCTTACAAAATGAAAAAGGCACGTTAAATCCATGGAACAAGTGCCATAGTAATTTATGATCATGAAATACATGAAGCGATTTAGAAAATAAACAAATGAACCATGCAATATTTAGTTTTTATTAATGATTATTTAAATTATTTAAAAAACTAAGAATAGACTAATATTTAGTTTTTTAAAACAGGGGCTAGTATTGGGAATTTGTGCAAAAGAGTCATATATAAAGACAAAATATTTTTAAATTGTGTTTATGTCTATCTAATTTAGAACAGTGCCAGCAAAAAATTTTTTTGGCTGAAGATGCCCATTGGAAGGCAATTCCTGGTCATGTTCCTTTAAAAAGCTCTCACACACACATAACTAATATCCATCCAACCAAAAAAACATGGCCCAGTGCAGGAAATTACACACAACACATTTTCTGAATTAAATGAACATTAATACCAAGAGATGATCATGAACTTTTGAAGAAATCTCAGCTCTTGAACAAAAATCAGTTATAATTTCCATAAGAATGGAGCTTAATTTTTAGTTTCTCCTTAACAACAGATAAATATGGAAATATGTCAGTCTTCTCTAGGTCATGACTTCAGTTCTTCTGATTATTCATGCTCTGTGAAGGCAGCTGGTTGTACGGTTATGGGCGAGTCTCTATCTGGAGGAAGAAATGAAATGCTATGATGAGTTTAATCATCTAAAGGACCAATCAAATACTGTACAAGTACCAACTGAACTTGATTTTTCAAGATGAGGGTTTTAACTGGAAGTATAATGCGTATTACAATGAAATGTGCAGTGCAGGGAGGGAAGGGGGGTACAGGACTAGGTTTGGGAACCACTGCTCAAGATAATTTCAGGCCAGGTGCTGCATGCTCAATTATTTAATCAATAATTACAGAGCAAACCAAATTAACATGACAGACAGTTTAAACAGGCGACACAAATTCGGGGCCATGTGGTTTGTGCAGCTCTGCGGTCCGAACAGCAAAAGCTTTATAAAATCTATTTTTCCCCACTCACATTCAAGTCACATTTGTAAGTGGTTTCTAATCTCATTCAAATCAGATCTCTGGATATGTGACTCAGTTTGACCAAGGAGATGGGATTTCATGTGTGGGGCAGGGTTGTTGAGATCAGAACATGCAGAACCACATATTGTTAAACAGAGTTGAGGGTTTCAGGTAGTTAACATTCCTACTGTGTATGCGAAAGCTGAAGTATAGCATGAAGTATAGGAATGGTACTCAAGATTATGTTTAAACTATGTTTATGTTTTACTATGTATACTAAGTTTAGCTTGCCCCTCCCCAGTCAGCATACTGACAGAAGTGTTACTCTGGGGACCAAGCTGGATATGCAATACAATTGCTACACCCCCCAAAAAATACAGAACCAAATAAGGCCTTTGTATCATTGTTTGGTGTCTATTTTAGGACTTTTTTTTAAAGTCAGATATTGTTTTAGGTCACATTAAAAATATTAAAACATTTAATATTTTACATTAAAAACAATGTACAAACTTTCAAACATCAAATGTACAATGTGCCCTTTAGTGTGATTAAAGCCTAAACACTTTCTTTAAAACGGTGTCTTAATACCTGAAATTATGAATGCACCAAATTAATTAAAATACACATTTGAGCCCCTGCCCATAAAGAAATGCAATATGAACTGCAGCATTTGGTGCTTAACATACATGCCCACATTGTTACAGTTTGTCTTCAAGTACAGATGACAACAACTTCTGAGTGCCATTTTACATACTGCCATAAATTAAAAGAACTTTTGCTTCCTTGTACAAAGGTTCTGCCTCACACAAAGGCAAAAAACAGGAATCTAAAAGAAGTTATTTTGTTAGAAGACCGATCTATATCTATCTATAATTACTCGAGTATGCACCATGTATTTCTAACTATTTCTAAAGACTTATAAGAAACATTTAGCAAAACTGTATTACAGTACATTATACTGTTAATACATTGCCTCTTAAACTCACCTGCACTTGAGTTAATGTTGTCACGACTAGGTGCTGGCATGGCTATGATCACTGTGCTCTGTGCTGTAAAAACAGAAGAAAAACCAATGAAACATACAAAATGTGTAAGTACATATAAAATCAGTTGATTTTTTCACGTCTTAATCAGTTTGGAAATGATTCATTAACCACCAATAAGTGTCCATTGAAAAGCATGGCTGTGTGATGGACCAAAATGTTCACCTGAATCTCCAGGGGCAGGAGAAGCATTAGGCTGTCCTACAATAACTGTTTCATTGGCTGCAAAGCAAAGTAAATGATCTTAAAAGCACAGAATAATGATGAAGATGAAGGAAAATCATGGTAGAGCCACAGGACTCTCCAGTAGTAACAAGCTCAAGCACAGATCAAAAGCAAAACAAGCTATGAAGAATTTTGATTTGCAATTATTTCATGCCAAAAACAATAAACAATCAATAAATAGCATCCCATTGCTTTCAGTGGTGTTTTACTTCACCTCTGTTTTGCTCTTCCATCATTTGAGCTTCCAGCTGCTCTGGATCCACATAGAGGTAGTCTTCATCTTCCTCCTTCCCACCACATCTTCCACAGCAGAAGCAGCAACAGCAGAAGCAGCAGCAGCAAGTAAAGATCAAACCACAGACTACAAGTGTCTGAAAAGGCAATAATAAGAAAAATATATATAAAAGTGAGTACCAGAATTATACAATATACTACTGGATTTTCTCTTTGACATTATATATAATGTTTAATAAAACGTGAACTGACCGAGACCCCACATTTGCCACGCACCTTAAACCAACACTTTGACAGGAGGAAGTAATATTTAACACTGTCTTCTCCAAACTGGTCAGCAACATAAAGGCCCAAGGAACCATACTGATCATAGATCGGCCGTTTGTTCTCATCATTAAGAATGGAGTTGGCGTTGTTGATCTCTTTAAACTTTTCGGCAGCTTCTGGGTTGTCAGGGTTTTTGTCTGGGTGATACCTTAGTGCTAGTCGCCTAATGGAAAGAGATCAGTCATTACATTTACAGTCAGCATCTTAACTATTGAAAGTATATCTGTACAATGATATGCAGCTTTACCGCTGAACCGTCTCAATATCAGAACAAATGCATGAGAAATAAAACACACGTCAATTAATATTGGATAATAAAATAAAACTTGTTCTCTAGTATAAATACATACAGGTCAGTATGTTGAGGTATTAATACTTACAGTACTGAACAAATTACAGTGTAGTTAAGCAGTCAATGAATAAAGTGACTGAATCTAGACTGATGACTAGCTGTACAATCCAGTCTATTATAATTTATTGTTTTATTTCCATTTAAAAGAAAATTGCTCAGAAATTCAAAGGACTTCAAACAAAAAAGTGCAAAATTCAAACAGGAGAAACAATGCATTAACTAAAGGTACTTGTATTGATCATCATCATTTTTAAAACACAGTAATGAATGTTCTTGGTTATAGCTTTAAAAGGTAGCAGTGTAACCTGTAGGCTTTCTTAATGTCTTCAGATGAAGCCCCCTTCTCCAAGCCTAAGGTGTTGTATAAACTGTCTCCAGCTCTGGATAGCGTGCGTTGAGGTCTGTTTGAATCCGTCATTTTGAAATACTGTTGAAAACACAAGGTACTTCTGGAAGATAATGACCATATAAAATACACAGATGACATCTGCATGTCTGTATCTCAGACGAGGAATAATACCCATACCTGTGTTCATATGGCCTGTGTTAAGCTCTCTCCTTAACTGCAGGGAAGCAGATGGTGTGAGCCCCAAGCTCCTGATCAGCTCAGGCTCCAGCTACTAGAAAGTTAGAATGGCAGTAGACAGACATGTCAGGTGAGTCAGGTGAGCAACATTTGACCGGTAGACGGTAATCAATAAAATGACAATGGCTTGCATATACAACTCCTTTCTAATCTAATATTCAGAATATGTATAAACAGGCTGTAGTCTTACGAAAAGTGCCATTTTCATGTGTACACACTACTAAACGTGGCCAAATTGCACTTTATCTAAAACTCAGTACAGACTCTCAGAGATTCTGGATTACAGTACTTTTCACAACTCGTGGATAATCTTTGCCAAACACTCAAGACGATCGACGAAACAGAAATCCCTCGGTGTGTAACCGGTAAGACGGGACAAACTAAACAGCAGCCAAGTAAGAGAAACTTTCAGGCGTGAACATTTCAATTTCATTTCAATCTCCCCACGTCCACTCACCTCTCTTACCGTCCAACGAGCAAGACCAGGACCCAATCAAGCGGCCCTGAAGCAGAAAGCTTTTATAATCTTCCTAATTTCATTTTATTTATTTTTAAAAAGCAGAGGACGCGCTCAGAAGAAACAACCAATGCGACTTGTAAGGGTTGGACCAGGAAGTGTGCGCGCGCGTGTGTCGTTCCGGAGTCCACAATCAATCATAAGCGCGTCTGCAGTGCGGAAAGGTGAAACATGTCTGACACTGATGATCACCTCAGTATTTTGAAGACTTTGTAGAAACTGTATGTCTTTGAAATGGTCTTTCAGAAATCGGTCACGTTTTGCTGTTTTATGTCATTCACCGTTATAGTGTAGTATCTTCTAAAATAAGCCCACAAAATGGTTGTTTTTATTTAAAAAAGAAAAAATATCAAAATACAATTTCACTTTATTTTTAAGTTGCTGTAAGTAAGCTTTACACACGAGAAAATTACAATGTATAATCATTTTATCATTATTCAAGTTATGTTTTTGAAAGTGTTATGTGAAAAAATGGGAAAACTATAAAAAAAAATGCTAAAAATACAATACAGATTTGATATGAATGTTATGTGTTCACCTTTGCTGGAGAACTGTATATGGATGTGTATGGAGGTATATTGTTCAAGGTGGTTGTTTTAAAGTGCTTTACAAATAAAGGTCAATTTGATTGGATGCATGTTAAAATCTCAATGAGAGCCTAGAAATAATCAGATATGTCCAAATATGCTGAATTTCACTGATCAATTCTGGGAAATCCTGATTATGATTTTTCCGATGTTTTTGTTGGCCTCCATGTGTCTGTGTGCTTCAGCAACTTCATCCATGTTGAACACTTGGTCAATTACAGGCCTCAGTGACACAGGCTGGTCTGTTGACTGGAAGTGTGGCAATGCCTGTTCAGTGAAGCTCCTCACTAGTTCTGCTTTATACTGTGAAAAAGAAAAGCTGTCAGTTGTTGTGCTGGAAGATGTTTCATTATCACTACATTACATCAAAAATGACAGAATACGTACCTGTAGACTTCGCGACCTGAGAAGGCTACTGAGGATGTGGCCTCGTTTAAACAAGAGCTTCCCCAGTAAATCTCCTTCCACTGATTTCCCCCCCATTGCACCGTAGAGTACCCATCTGCCATCCACAGCCAAGCTACGCAGGTTCTTTTCCCAACAGGATCCACCTATGCAGTCCAGGATGACGTCAACTCCTTTACCTGCAGTGCCACAAAATATTTCAACTGGGAATGTCATTTTAAATCAAGAATTTATGCAGACTGGTTAAGTGTTTGATATATTGTAATGTACAACACCTTCCATTACTCTCACCTTTAGTGAACTGCAGAACCCCTTCAGAGAAATCTTCCTCTTTGTAATTGAACACAGCAGCAGCACCTAGTTTCATTGCCATATTCAGTTTCTCAGTGGTTCCAGCAGTCACTATTGGAACTGCATGACTCAGACGAGAAAGCTGAATTGCAGCAGTGCCAACTCCACTGGCTCCAGCGTGAATTAACACGGACTCTCCTTGCTTAACTCGGGCTATGATCAAATAAAATACATTTACATATGCATCATGACGTTCCTTGTTCATTGTTTTAAAACAGCAAACTTTCCTGACATTTAATCACACATCATTTGTTATTTTCATGGCTAACATTTCAGACATTAGAACGGTCACGGTTTTAATTGACCCTCAACCAACCACCTATTAAGTGGAGAAGTTGGTAGGCGGTCAGCCAAGCCTCTGGGATTGCTGCAGCTTCATCAAGAGTGAGATGTGAAGAAATTGGCATGAGGAGTTCCTCAGGCACGGCCACATACTGTGCATATCCTCCTCCAGAAAGCAAAGCCATGACTTGATCTCCTGGCTTCAACTTTCGTTTGACTCCAGGGCCGAGGTCCGCAACTACGCCAGCAGCCTCCAGGCCCAGGATCTCACTTTCTCCAGGAGGTGCTGGGTAAAGACCTTTCCTCTGTCGCAGCACAGGAAACACATCCTTCAATTAATAGAATTTACAGCAAAAAACATTGTTTCAGATTGAGCAGAGAAAATTTCCCAGTTGAAGTGCATAGGTGTGAACCTGTAACAAGTCTGCTCGGTTTAAGGCTGTTGCATGAACTTTGATCAGGACTTCTCCATTTTTCAGTTCAGGTTTGGGGACTCGACCTATATACAGCTTCTCTGGACCACCTGGCTCTTTCATACATACTGCCAACATTGACGACTAAAATGAGATATGGAAAGAACTGCTTAATTGTACAGGATTAAGTTTGTGAAAAACATTTTGTATTTAACCATAGTAAGACTTACAGTGTGTTTATCTGGAGGCTGCAGCATGGTCTTCTAACAGGTGGTGATTTATAAACAGTGCTGTAGGGAAACATTGTTTCAGATGGAACAGATAAATATAAATCACCATTATATATGTGATATTTCACACTAATTTTCTCATGAAGAGTTTGGAGGTTGGACTTTGCGCGAATCCAAGGCTGCGCAATGTATGCGCACAGTTGATGCCCTGCAGTGGTTTTAATTATTGTAGACCAAAGCCTAACAAAACGTATTTTAAAAACGATATTAAGTCTTAAGTACGTCCTTAGATGGTTAATATTAGCTTACCGCTGCTTAAAACTAACCGGCTGTTCAGTCAAAAGCCGAAACGAAATGTAAACGTTATAATGGGTTTAGCCCAACAGACGTTAAATCAGACATTCACATTTCAAATACTTCCACTAGTATTTTTTATTACGAAGAAGTCGTGTTAAACGAGGATCGAAGTGATCATAACTTACCAGCGAAATCGAGACTCTTGTCTCACGCGGGTCTCATAAGTTTGGAAAGTAAATGCGCTACCGCAAGTGGTCGCCAGAGTACGGTTGGCTTTTCAGCCCCATTTCTCAACCACTTTACATGTATGTATGTATATGTATCTATTTATTAGTCATGATCAGAAAGTAAACAAGTTAACAATAATTATTGCAGGGGATCTGAAGAAAAAAAAAGTAAACTTTTTAAAGTAAAGTTTTAGCAGCTTTCATATTCATAATTAATATATTGTATTGTTTTTAAACTTAATCTGTATAATTTTAAGTAGTAGTAGTATGCCAAAGTACATTTGCCTTGGCTTTTCCTTAGTAAATTATTAAAAAAAATTCTAAAAGACCTTTGACCAAGTATTTTAATTAACTTTTTTAGGTTTTTAAAGGAATGATTCGTTCAAAAATCGGAAGGAATGACAGTGAATAGTCACCAGCTAGCTTTATTCAATTGGAATCAACCTCACTGGCTTACAATCATTACTTGCATATATGATTTTTGAGGTATTTTCTATTTCTCTGAAAGTGGACAATTTAAACTAAAGTGACAGTTGCACATGTATGCACTTTACTGCTTCTACGAATAAGCTTGACATTTGCCTTAGGTTGTCTGAGTAACTGAGAAATCTTGCTTTGTTTAATACCCACCCTCTTACAAAACTGGTTAGACCAATTTTCTGTTTACATATCCAAGTATCATAGCAGCGCTGGCACGTCTCTCAGTGCATCTTCTTTACAATGAAGTGATCGCACGATTTAAAAAAAACTGCAATACCAGGTATGCAATTTACATATATTTACATTTATTTAAAATGTAGGTTTTATGTAAAATAGTCATATTATGTTGTTTACTCAAAACCTATTTAAAGTGTACATTTGTAAAGACAACATTTTGGACAAAATATTTTTCCAGCTAGTGGTTATGTAAAATAGCCTGCATGTCTGTTCTGTACTTCAGGACGTGTCAACATGTTTACAAGGTCAAACTTTAAAGAACCATTGCTGTACATGGACGTGAGGCTACTGAATCATAAGGAGGACACTCATCTTCACTGGAAACTGGAGCAAATTAACAGAAAATACAGATTAAGTCTCAAACTGCTTTATCAAGAGCGGGAACTGATACTGATGGAATACAGAAAGTTGCAGCATTTGAGAATCTGTGAACCTTACGCAACGGTCAGCAATACAATGAGAGCTATATCTGAGTCGAGACACGACCCGCAGCATATTCGTCATTCAAGATCAGCTCCAGCTATAAGGGGGATGCATTCAGCTGAAGTTCTTTCACATGAAAGAGATCGACTGTTAGGGATGAGGTCCTCAAAATCTGCATCATCTGGTGCAATGCAAGGTTCTGCTTTATCTCTAGTACCAAGCTTCAGAAGGAAGAGTTCACAAACAGGCCAATTATCCATCATGCAACTAAAAGAAATTGCATTAATTGATAGCATCTCTCAAAAAGAGCTGGCAAGCCAAGAAGAACAAGAGAGACAAAGGAAAGAAAGAATGAAACAAATCCAGAGAGAACAACTTCAGCAGAAAATGCAGATTTTCTTCAAGACTCTAGAAACTATTTGAAAAAATATTATGTATGGACTGTAAACATTCTATAATATTCTGTTCCCTTTCTGTTGGTTTACTGTATACTAAGATGGTTACTGAAATGTCTCTTTGTTAATCAAAAAAACGTAAAGTCTAAAAATCTCAAACTTAGAGTATCTGCAAAACTTCTTCTCTTGACAGTCTTACTTAGTAACCAATAGCTTTGATTTTTCTAGCCTTAAAGTTGAGTTTCTTAATATGTGGGATTATGTGAAATACCTGAAAACATTAACTGAACACTACTGTAAAGCCTATTGCTTTCTTCACACAATGGTTCCCATTTTCCTCATGGTCAAAAGAGCACTGTGGACAGGAGACTCCATGAGTAACATCTGTTTTTTCTTCCATTGCAGTGATTCTGTGAGGGATTTATCTATTGAAAAACAGGACAGTAATAATGGTAAATATCTAAAAATGCAATATTGTCAAGCTTTATTTAAGAAAAAGTACAGTAAAGCTTTTGAAGTTCTTTAAATCACATGCTTTGCTAGCCATCACTTTTGCAGTCTAGCATTATTGCAATCAAATCAATATAAATATGTCTTACTTTCACTAGTGATGGTAACGTGAGTTGGCAGACACTGGGTGATGTCCCCGTATTCCAGGGTGCAGTGAATGACTGATTCACACTCTTGCATTTTGCACATAAGGACAAGGAAACTGCAAAGTAGATTTTTTTCAATCACTTCTACTGTCCCAATAAGCTCCTAGAAAGGGAAACAAAAGAAATTGCTCCAAACATGTAAGATACATGTATCTGTGCAATTACTGTTTAATAAAATGTCTGAAAACCTTATGATCCTAAAGTATACAAGATGTACCTTGATGAGAAAAATCTGCTGCTTGCGTCCAGCTAAAGCATTCAGGTGCAGGCTTAGGGCTTCCAGGAATGCTTTGAAATCAGTTTGTAAATTCTCCTTGGCCAGTCTTTCTAGCGGAATACATGGAGGAATATTATGACGACTGATCTGCAGTGTGTGTGTAAGGTTCATTTCCAAATTATATGTTTCCAAGTACACGCCCTCATAGGCAGTGCAAAATGAGACGGAGACACTTTTGCCTTGTTTACTCTCAATCAGATAATATCCACCTAAAAAACAGAAAGATCAGAATTCGAGATTAATAAGACTGCACCCCGTAAAATAAGCATACACAACATTCAATAGCTACCATGTATGTTTATTTTGTTTTCAATATATAGCACATTTTAGCAAATTTTTATGGTTGCTTTATGGCTGTTGACATTTTCATGCTTTGTTCAATTTCTTGCTACTGTAATCTGTACTTGATGGTTTTCTTGATTGTTATTGTTTAACACTATGCTTATGGCATCCATTTTCCATATACTAGAAAATATAAATCAGTTAATTAAGTAGAGGCAAAAGGACTTGTGTGAAAAACTGAAAATATACATTTTATGAACACATCTACAACATAATTTGTAAATCTGCTGATTTATTAACTTCATAACTTTCATACATAACTTGCAGCAACAACAGCACTGTAAAATATGATTCCTAATACAACATGATTATTGTAGTTTCTATAACTTAAGTATTACAAACACATTATTTTACTAATTTGCATTCCACAGAATTATGATCAAATTGTTGCTTTTATATGTGATTGCTTTTGACAGAAAACTACTTTTTCTGTGACTTATTTTACCAATCAGTTGATGGGCTGTTTGAAGGTCCTTCAGCTGCAAAAGTCTGGACTTTAATAGAAACTGCTCAAGTTGCATGAAGTCATTGTTTTCTTCATCTCTCATAGTCTTTCCTTGTTCCAATTTATCTTTTAGTTTCTGAAAAGGCATTGTGGTAGGGAGATGAATGAGACACTGCAAAGTCAGGATCCATGTATGAATAAATATGTCTTCTCTCAGCTATACCTTTAATGCAGCAGTTTCAGCACAAAGTCGGTCTCTTTTTGCATGTAGCATTACTATTTTAGCACGAAGTTCCTCCAAATGGTCTTGCTTTTGCTTTTCCTGGCATGCTGTTCCAGCCTTCTCCAGCATCATCAGGTGATCAAAGACACCTGAGAGACAAGAAGCAAAGCATACAATACAATAGTGCAAGTGATGTTGTTAGTAGGAGGTTTTAGATAATGAACTGCACACATCTGCCCACCCAGGTAGGAATCAGCAACTATACTATTATACCAAGAGCACTAGGGCAGGATTCTAAATGATACAAAAAGATTTATTATATACAGTCAAGCTCAGAATTATTCATACACCTAGCAAATTGTGACAAAGCTACTTTTATTCAACCAGCAACTTAATTGAAAATGACACAGGCATCACCCAGAAGATAATAAAACGACATTCAAGACGCATCATTGTGGGAAAAAAAATATTTCTCAGCTCCTGGCCAGCACAGGTGTCACGTTTCGCTTCCGACCACATCCTCTGACATTTTACACAGTGTGGAACATCTTGAATTTTTAAATAATACTTTGCACTGTATCCACTGGAGCTTGAAAACATTTAGATTTGGCCTTATAGCCCTTCCCTGACTTGTGAGTAGCCTCAATGCGCAGCCACAGGTCCTCAGAGAGCTCCTTTGTCTTAGCCATTACTGTCCACAAACCAGCTGCAGAGAGCTGCTTTTTTTGCCAGTTGAGTTTATTAAAACAACTGTTCCCAATGAATCAGGGAAATTAAGATGCTTTAGAACAGCTTGGCATCTTTGGAATGGTATAGAACTTTGGATTTTCCCATTTCTATAATGATGCCTCTTGTACATCATCTTAATATCTTCTGCGAGATGCCCGTGTCATGTTCAATGAAGTAGAAAGTTGCTGGTTGAATAAAAGTAACCAAGTAAAAATTTGCCAGGGGTATGAATAATTCCAGGCTTGACTTGTATGTACAGTGCTATGAAAAAATGTTGACCCCTTCCTGATTTCTTTTTTTTATGTTTGTCACACTTAAATGTTTCAGATCATCAAACTAATTTAAATATTAGACAAAGACAACACCAGTAAACACAAAATGTGTTTTTTTTTTTTTTAAAGGGAAGGATTTTATTATTAAGGGAGGAAAAAAAAAATTATATCACATCACCAGGCAGTAAGTTTATTAAATACAAATGCTTAGGCATTCAGATATGTATGTTACCACAAACATCTTCTACTAAAGAATCCATCGGTATTACAGTGATATATAGACGAACAGACAAATACTCTCTACCTAACTGAGCTATTCGAGGGAGACGGTGTTGTGCCATTTGCCCTCTTTTGTTTGTTTGTGTGAGCCCGGGAACCATAGGTAACCCTTGAGCAAGGTACCATCCCCACCTCACTGCTCCCTGGGCTTGTGGGCGCTGTTGATGGCTACCCGCTGCTCCACGTGTGATGGGTTAAATGGGGAGGACAAATTTCGAATCACTATCACAATAACAATATTGTAATGACTTTCTGACTTAACACCATTAATGCTCGAAATGGACAACAGCCCATCACTTTATTAAAGCTGTTAAAAGAACTTGAAAAAGAAGCAAATGTGCCCCCAAATGGCGTAGCACACAAAGCATTCAGACATCTGAACTCCAATGGCAATAAGAGCAATAAGCTCAGTGGTAGTGAGCCCACCTCAAACCCACCCACAACATTACACAAAACACCCCAAATGACACCCACAAACAATCCCCCAAACAATAAACCCCACACAGAAACAAAACACAAACTCCCAGGGGGCCATGTGGCACCAGCACGCCCCCATAAGCCTAAACTCTGCTACAATATTATCACCCATGCACACATTGCAAACATTTGAACATTTCTATCCCCATTTCTGGGTGTGTTTATCTAAAAAGAAAAAAAAAACATTTACACATTAAATGGTAACTTAAATACTATGTTTTAAGAGCATTTAAGTTGCCATTTAATGTGTAAATATATTTGGGGATTTTTCTTTTTAGAGAAACACACACAGAAAGTAATTTAAACATATTAGACATTTCTTTTATGTGCCTACAGATTCCGAAAGCCCTAGAATTACTCAAACGAATAGCCGTTGTGCTAGGTGCTATGCTAGGTGTTGTGCTATGCTAACGTAATATCCAAATGCAAAACTAGCTTAATTACTACGCTAGCCGCCCTAGGCCACTATGCTAAAACAGATTCTACTGTAAGTCCCTTGTACTCACCTTGTTTTCTTATGATGTCCATTTTATGTTTGTTTAGTGACTGCGTGTTCAAATCCGGCGCTTTTTGCGGCCGCCACTCATCAGAACCGCGGACGTGACGTGCGGTCACACTCACATAAGACGTCAGATGTAAACAAGGCCACAAACGCGTCAGTGCTCAACAACATTTGCGCAGAGCGGAGCGCAGCAGACGAGCTGTGTTGAAGGGCATTTACCGATTCAGCTCCTTACAAGACAGAATCGAATGTGTATGCGAAAAAGTACAAAATCTGAATCAAACATACTGCTCAACATGAGGGTCATCTTAAAGAACAGTGTCGGAGCACCAGATTAGAAATTATTTTTGAAAACGCGGCTGTCAATCTACGACACGTGTTCGGATGCGGTATGGTGGCGCGTTGGTTCTCAGCTTAACTCGTTTCTCTAGGATGCGTTATGGTTTGTGTCGGACGGCAGCGTGCACAATGTGTAGTGTTGTGCAATTTGCACTGTGGTACATGTGAACAAGGAAGTTCTGTGTAGATTTCAGTTTGTATAAAGAAATTGTTGAGGTAAGTCAGCATGCGTGTTAATCACTTCAATTTTAACACACGGATGTGAATGGACACTTAAACACTTAAACACGCTGGATTGAACATTTGTTTGTCATACACTTGGAATCTGTCCGATTTAATAAACTCTTTGCTGGTTTTAAAAAATACATTTTTTGTAATTTATTATAGCCATCATATTTTAATCATACACGTTAACCATGTGAGTTTATGTACGTGTGTATAATATTATTATAATAGTATATGGAACTGAGATTTTCATGCATTTTGCCTCCTATGATCTTGTAGTACTGCCTTCTAGTAATATGTTCTTCAAATAAAGTAGTTCTACAAATATATTATTATAACATTACAGGAATCTTGTAGCAATACCGCTTATATTAATGTTTTATTGTTTTCATAAGGAAAAAGATGCAAAATATAATTAGTAATATTCATGTAATTCCTCTTCGAGTTGCAGGTGTTCGTCGGCCCATATGGATGACTGCAAACCAGTTCATTGTTCTGTGAGAACCTGTTGGTCCAGCCTGTAACTGACACTCAGATGCAGTCAGTATGGATGTTGCTGGACAGAAGTACTTCACTATAATTGACTTTGTGTTGTTTGCCCTCCTTCTTCTGGCCTCCATGGCCATAGGGCTGTACTATGCCCTCACTGGAGGCCGGCAAAGAACCACTCAAGAATTCCTGTTGGCTGACCGGAGCATGAAGTGCCTGCCTCTTTCTCTGTCTCTCATGGCATCTTTCCAGTCAGCTGTTGCTATAGTCGGCACACCAGCAGAGGTCTACACCAATGGTACACAGTACTGGTTTATAGGCTGCTCCTATATTCTGGGACTCCTCATTCCTGCCCACATTTTCATTCCAGTATTCTACAGACTGCATCTCACTAGTGCTTACCAGGTATACTGCTGCCAATCAATCGCTTTTGTTCTTATCTGATGTAATTTAATAATGTAACAGGTGTGTAGGTCAGTGGTGTAGAAACATGTCACATTTATAAGAGACTTGATTAAGATAAACAGTCCTTTTACAACTTCACGAATAAAAGGTTTGAATTCATGAATAATATAAGCATGTTAAGCATTTTACGACCTGATCTACCAGCATTTTAACCCATTTTTGTTGCTTCCGCACCTCAGTATCTGGAACTACGTTTTTGTAAAACAGTCCGGATCTGTGGAACGGTTACATTTATTTTTCAAATGGTAGGTTCTGATTTAAAACAAGTATATGGCAATTAATTTCATCATTAAATTCATGCATCGATTGTCTCATCATAGTATATCTTTTAATTTCCAATGGTTATTTGGTTAATTAATTGTTTGTTTGCCTTTTGCAGATCATTTACATGGGTGTTGGTATATATACTCCTGCACTTGCACTTAATGCAGGTGAATTTCTTTGTTCACATTAATTCATTGTATACATTTATTTTCACATGTTTATTATTTTTGAGACATTCTGAATTTTACATGCCTTTTTTCTTTTCAGTTACTGGTTTTCACTTATGGGGAGCAGTGTTAGCAACAGGGCTAGTTTGCACATTGTACACAACTATGGTAAATACATTTGTGCGTGTGTGTGTGTGTGTGTATATATATACAGTACTCACAAAAAGATAGGGAAATTTGGCTTTCAGGTTAAATTTCAGGATGAACCTAAAATGCACTTTAACCTTTACAGGTGAACTTAATGTGATCTTCCCTGAACTGTTGAAGGCACATGTCCAACTGTTAGATGGTTCAATACTTTTTACAACATCCTGTTCTCTAACAAGGAGCTTAATGGCAAAATTCACGACAGGTATTTGATCTATGAATTGACCGATACATTTCATAAACAGTCCTCATCATCATGCTGTTCACGTTTTGACATCATGAGACCAAAACGACACCTAATAATTGATTGACAGTACGCCGCCATTGTGAGGCTTCAAACAGGATGTTCTCAGACGGAAGTGGCCACTGAGCTTAGTGTCACTGAGTGTCATCAGCAGATTGCAACAGAGATACAGTGTTACAGAACGGCATAGAAGTGGACGTCCTTTGGCCACACCCCACACTGATGACTGCAGGTGTGACTAGTCAATACAGAACTGCCCTACACTTTGTGAATGGTACAGTGACAAGCACATACTACCTAAATAACAACATTAATCCAGTCTTTATGCCCCTGCATGAAGAACACAGGCCTAATTTCATCTTAATGGACGACAATGCACCAGCTCTTCGAAGTTCTATCTTTAGGGAACAGCTGCTGGAGACTGGGGTACCTCGAATGGAGTGACCTGCACTTTCTCCAGACCTGAATCCCATAGTAAACATATGGGATCAGCTGAGTAGTCGTATAGAGGCTCGTAGCGCTGTACCTCAGAACCTCACTGACCTGAGGGCCGCCCTTCAGTAAGAGTGGGATACCATTTTGTTTCAATAAATTGTTTGAGATGAGGAAATTACTATTGCATCCATTTAACCACTTCTACTTTCATGATATAACATGATTGTAGGGTGAACTTTTTACATTTTTTAAATCCCTAACTTTTTGTGAGTAGTGTATATGTTACAGTTCTGTAATATTTTAAAGTCATGCTGAATAGTTTACTGCGACAGATGTTTGTGACTGCTTTTCAGGGTGGACTGAAGGCAGTTATCTGGACAGATGTGTTTCAGACTGTGGTGATGTTCGCAGGTCAGCTGGCTGTCATCATAGTGGGGGTGCAGCAAGTGGGTGGTCTTTCAGATTTTTGGAGGAGAGTCACAGAGGGAGGCCGCATCTCCGGCATTGAGTGAGAAAACCTTTGTAGCTACACTGAATGCAAACAAAATGATTTGACCTGCTGTCATTAGGACTTAAGTCAGTCTTCTGAAGAATTAGTATGTTCTAAATAAGCATTTGTAATGTCTTTAACTGCCATAAGTGAGTGGTCTTTTCACACCATTTTGTCTTTTAAGCCTAAATCCAGATCCAACAGTGAGGCACACCTTCTGGACATTAGGGCTTGGTGGAGTGTTTCTGATGCTCTCTTTGTATGGAGTAAATCAGGCGCAGGTGCAAAGATACCTCAGTTCTCGTTCAGAGAAAGAGGCTGTAATGTAAGTGAACTTTAATCTAAATATATGTTGAATTCCAGTAATGGAGCATCACAGCACTAAAGAGTTTAACACTGCTTAGATAAACCAGATTCAAGTCAATGTTTACCTAGATCTTCAAGAGGCTAGGAACAAGAGGGGCATCCAAGTTCAAGTTCAGATTTTATTCTTCACATACACAATCATACAGAGTAAAGTAGGTAGTGAAATGCTTTGTTAGAGGAAGAATAGAAATTGATAACTTTGGGAGAGAAGGGAGATTTAAAAAGCCCCCCTCCCTCTGTCCTCTCCCCTCTCTCCTGCATTGAGGAGGGCGTTGGAGGGTGAGGTGTGCGTGTGCGTGTGCGTGCGTGCGTGTGTGTGTGTGTGTGTGTGTGTTTTAGTAAGCCAGAATGGCCTCCTTAATATTATAATATATTCCTTAATATTTGCAAGGCTGTGCTCTTCCAGGACCGGAATTAGTCTCATCTGCATTACACTATATATAGCACTATATATTTATTTGCAACTATAGCGTTTTTAAAATTAATTGTATTTGAACCAGAGGTGTTCAATCTTATTCAGGACTTGCATAGCTGCCGTTTCATTCATTTCAATGGGAAGCCAGCTTCACCTTCACTCAAGCAACCAAAATCGATTGGTTTATCGGATTGGTCAATGCTGATGCAAGTGGATTATTATGATGTTTTCAAATCAGTGTGTTCTTCCCTGTGTTTTTAACATGGTTTCTCCGATGACTGACTGGAACCCATAAGTGGACCCAACATATGGCATATGGGCCATTTATTAGTAGATAAGAAATGCAGTGCTGTTTTTATTGCTGATAAAACTGGGTGCTTCTTTTCTATAGCACTGATGATTGGCCCTTACACTGTCTTGTAGGTCATGCTACATGGTGTTTCCATGTCTTCAGATTGCTTTGGCTCTAAGCTGCCTAACAGGACTTGTTATGTTTGCATGTTATGGTGATAACAGTCCTGTAGACAATCAGTACATCACATCTAAAGACCAGGTCAGATTCACTACAGTATTAACATGCAGAAGTTACTTTGTTGTATAAATGCATTTTCTGCATAATTTTATTTTTCATTTATACATACGTCCTGTTACACTACAGATGGTCCTATACTTTGTCATGGACATGCTGCAGAACTTCCCTGGACTGCCTGGACTGTTTGTTGCATGTTTATTTAGTGCTTCTCTAAGGTATGGCTAAGCTACTATTGTATCTTATAGAAGATTTAATTTAGTTAATTTCCTAGAACATAGAACACTAATCCTTTCAGAAAAGCTCATGACGAAATGTCTTCAACACAGGCCATAATTAATCCTCATATAATTTGGAATATGTTCCTCACAAAGTGTGGTGTAAAATTAAATAATTAAGTTTAACCTTGTGAATCACATTTAATATGGTTGAATATGCTCCCTGCCAGAGAACTGTATTTCATGCCATATTTTAAATCTGATGTAAGAAAGTATATAGCCAGGGTAAGTATAGTAATAGGGTACAGCTATTTAAAAGCTATACTGTGAAATATGATTATGCTCTGATAACTGTCAAGGACAAAACGGGTTCTGTAGAATGGTTATTATAAGACACTGGGTGAAAGGACAAAGTTGTTATTTGCCCTACATGAACTAAGCACTGTGAAGGCCAAGTTTTGTCACAGTGTTTTAAGTAGGCCAGACTGATAAGAGCATTGAAAACAAATGCTCATTGGTGTGTTTTTCAGTGGTAAATGGGGTATAGTGAACAAAATCACTGTGCTCCTATCTATCATTGCACACAAAATGATTTCACTCATTTGCTTGTTTTTTTGTTTTTAATATAGGGTAGTGCCTTGTAAGTTTTAATTAATTGTAGTTTCAGTGCACCATAATGGTTGGGACAAAGTAGTGGTAGTGGACATCATCAGGTGTTGAGTGTCTTCTCTGGTGATCCTCTGACAATCACTTCTGAATTTTACATTGAGGAAAATGTATTTTTCTCCCATGTTATGGAGGACATTTGGAGGACAGTGTGACCAAAAAAAATTTGCAAAGACAGTGTGTGTGTGTGTGTGTGTGTGTGTGTGTGTGTGTGTATGTATATAT
>JBBIGC010000001.1:31755634-31779995 GCA_037576955.1 Lepidarchus adonis
TATATATGAATATTGTAGCCAAACACACTGACAAACATGTACTCTTTATTGTATTTGTATTGATTCTAATATTAGTGATCTGAAAAAATGAAAACACTGCCTGTTTAAATAACAAATATACATTTATCAGGTGCCTTAGACTTTTGCACAGTACTTTATATAATTTGTCTTTTTTATTTAATATCTATATAATTATCCCTACCCAAATTTCATCCTGTGCAGATTAAAGTTTAAGGGCTGCTGTTCCGGGCTCTCAGTGGTGCCCTCTGTTGGACATTAATATCTCCACGCTTCCGGGTTTTTATCTATTTTCAGAGTAAATCGGTGGTGTGTCCAGTTTGACACTCATCTCGGGCAAGTTTTTCACCCGCGGGAGAGATCGATATCTAGGCCATTATAGAGTGGGTCAGGTTTTTTATACTGCGATCTAGGATACTGCTGTTTTTGTGCTTGTCCTGTTGCTGGCTTTAAGTGAAAACAAACTCCCTTATATGTAGTAGAACGAGACTTGCGTTATTTTTCATGTCATCACAATGCACAATCACAATGTTAAATTGGCAGTCGTTTCTAAATCCCCCGAGACTGTGAATTACACTTCCAAACGAAAGCAAAAGTTTCAAAAGTTTTTTTTCTGGCCAAACGAAGTAAAGCATTGAACGTAGGTTAGTTTTAGCCACTCCCACCGTCCACGGCGGTTACTAACCAGGAAGTCAGAAATATAGTTGGCTTTTAATAAAGACATTCATTTTCACTCGGAGGGGAATGGGGTAAGTTGCGTTAAAATGTTTTATTGCTATTGTTATTGAATACTGAAATGTGGATCAGGTTAGCTACTATATGCGGTGTAAGTTTGACTATTGTCTGATTATGGGCTAGTCGTTGACAGAAGTTGACAGGTTGTGCTGTGTTGTGTTGTGCTGTGCTGTGTTGTGTTGTGTTGTGTTCAGTTGTGCTGTGTTGTGTTGTGCTGTAGTCAGTTGTGTTGTGTTGGGTTGTGCTGTGCTCAGTTGTGTTGTGCTGTGCTGTTCTGTGCTGTGCTATGTTGTGTTGTGTTGTGTTGTGTTCAGTTGTGCTGTGCTGTGCTGTGCTGTGCTGTGCTGTGCTGTGTTGTGTTGTGTTGTGTTGTGTTGTGTTGTGTTCAGCCATGGCTACTCAGTACTGGCGGTAGCAAGATTGTGTTTAGATCACCTTCATCTCGCATCTTACCATAGTTTGTGCAATGATTAGGTAAGCAGTAAGGAGTGTATTAGTACAGTTAATATATGTAAGCAAATATGTAGCCTGTTATGTTAAATATGTGTTTCATGGTTCATGTGCGTTATTCTGAACAAGAGGTCATTCTATGTCTTCTCGTCACATTTTCATTGTCATCTCTATATATTTACTCAGTGGAGTGATCTAGCTTTTGCCTTTTCTCCATTGATTCAGCATACCATGAGCAAGAGGAAATTCAATATCCAAAATGGGGAAAGGCCCAGCAAAATTCGCAGGGCAGAGAATGTCCAAGATAAGGATGAGGATGACCTTGATGAAGAGGGAGCGTTTCATCAGGAGCTCTCGTCTTCTACTTCTTCTTCGGTGTGTGAATTTATTCATTAAGGTGATGAATTAACAGCGCTTAAATGATCTCCTTCCCACAACTTTTTATTTTACTTTTTAGAGTGCAGGAGATATTGGTGTGATTGAAAGCATCACTTTGAAGAACTTTATGAGTCACCATCTCCTCGGCCCATTCCAGTTTGGACCAAATGTGAACTTTATTGTTGGAAACAACGGAAGTAAGACTGCTAAGAATTCAAGTGCTTTCTTAACTTCACACTTTGTTCGCTCCACTTTCTTGGTTTCCTAAGAAATGCATGCAATTAATTTGCTGAGTTGTAGGTAAAGTCATTTTTCAGGGAGGTTGGAGGTGAATTGGTGTACTGTAGAGAAACTCATCATCTCACATTTCTACAATGATCATAATAATGACCAGGGGTCACAACATATTCAATGCAGATATAACTTTCTGGTTTGCGATTCAGAATAGTCAGTGATCCTACATGTGTCTCCTGAGTTTTTATTTTGCTAGTGTCACCTCTTGTATTTTTGTTTTCTTTCCCAACCTTTCAAAAGTGCCAGCTGACATTTATAATGTATGAATATTTCATGATAAATAGACAAATTGATATAATAAATATGACTTGGAATGAAGATTCAAACTGCCAATTTTCAAACTGTGCTTTACTCTTCTAAACCAGTTTTACAGACATTCAGGTGGCAGCAGTTCTCCTAACACTATGAGGCCAGGTTCTCCTACATATAGGCAGAATTTGTGGTTGTTATATATGAAACCCAGCACTACCTTGTCATCAGTATATTTGACAATGGATTTGGGACAACCACGAGTAACTCCTGTATTTAGCATGATCATGGTACATACACTACAAGCTCATACCTCAACACCACTGTTAGGAAGTTAAAAACTCACACACACAGGTTTTCAGTCTCAGCTTTGTAAATAATCTTTCTGGGAATATTGTGTTGAAAAGCTTTAGTCGATTAATGGCAAAGTTTTTTGTGGAAAAAAATTAACTAACAGCAGATTGCAAACTTTGCAAATCTGTAATCCGTCAATCATCGGATGCAACGCTGTGTATGTGTGTCTGTGTGTGGTGGAAACAGAACATTTGATTGATACAACACAGAATTTAGTAGCAAATCCTGATCGATCACAAATCTTTTGATTTGCTGATGCATTGATGCATTGTTTTGATGTTAGGTGGGAAGAGTGCTATTCTCACAGCACTTATTGTGGGCTTGGGTGGAAAAGCAACAACAACAAACAGGGGAGCATCTCTGAAGAGTTTTGTAAAATATGGAGAGAGGTCAGTTCATTTTATGAACAACTACATAATAGTCATTTCTGAAACAAACTCTCATTGTGTCATGGATTTTATATCATCTATTCTTGTCCAGCTCTGCAGAAGTCACAGTCAAGCTTCGAAACAGAGGGAGTGATGCTTATAAAGGGGATATATATGGTGATTGCATCTCTATTGAGCAACGGATTACAAGCGATGGTTGCAGGACTTGTAAAATCAAGAACAAAACCGGTAACATGTTGTGCTTTTGCTGATTACTATGCTCATCTCAATAACCCCTCACCCAAAAGCTTAGCTCTCCTTTGTTTCAGGTCACATTATATCCACAAAGAAAGAGGAGTTAACAGCTATATTGGACCATTTTAACATACAGGTTGCATTTGCTTTTTGTGTTGAATCAGAGCTAATTTCAGGTTAGAAGTGCATTGGACTGATTTTGTTTTCTGACATGTTTTACTTCTTATTATAGGTTGACAACCCAGTCTCAATCCTAAATCAGGAAATGAGTAAGCTGTTTCTGCATTCAAAAAGTGAAGCAGATAAGTACAAGGTGAGGAGTGTTGCCATGAAGAAAAAGACGTTTGATGTGATATGTAGCTGGTTGATATATTAGTAAAGAAGAAAAGCAGGAGAGAGATTTTGGTCAATTTTTCAGGTGATTATAGAAACTTAATCTATAAACCTTCACAGATCTATTTGAAGATTCATAGCTCAAGCCCATTGTTTTTACTGAGTTGTCTCTTAGCACACCAACACCAGAGTACAGACTCCACATGGTGGAATGCTTCTTATGATTAGTGATTCAACCATGCTTACACACGCACGCACGCACGCACGCACGCATACATACATACATATATGCATACATCCATAAATACATATTATGTATAAAACTTTTTTGAAGGATTTAATACACATTCTAATAAAGACACATTGGTAGATGCTGAATTACCACTGAACAGTGTGCGAATTCCTAAAACACACTTCTTCTCTATGGCTTTTAATTCAGTCTGAGGTGTTGATTTTTACTGTGACGTATTGTTTGTTTTAGTGTTTTAATTCTTTTTTTTTATGGCTTTCTGTTATATTTGTATCTTATACAATCTTATGCAAAAGTTTGTGCATTCCTTGATAAATAACAGATTTTGATTATTTTGTAACTGAAAAGATATGAACACAGTCTCTCTAGGACATGGAAAAAATACACAATATTTTCAGCAAACATTGATGCATAGTTACTTTTTATGCCATAAACTGAACATTAAAACATTAAACGTTATGGCACTGTGCAAAAGTTATGAATATATTAATTTGGAAAAATAAGTTTTTACTGAATCACTCAGATGAGTCTAGGTGTTTCGTTAACAGAGTCATTGTGTCATTATTTGTTTTAAAAGTTTTTTATGAAGTCAACTCTGCTGGAGCAGATGAAAAGAGATTACATCCACATCAAGCAGACCAAAGCTCTGACACGAGACCAGGTGGAAAGGCAGGAGGAGGTAAACTTTTTGTTGTTGTTTGTTTTTATTCAACAATAGTGATATGGTGTTACAGACTTCACCCTTTAATTTACAAATAGTTTATTTGCTGTAATGTAATTTTTTTATTATTTGTGTTTTTTGGTTGTTGTTTGTTATGAATCCACATTGTGCTGTGGAATTAGCATAAAATATGATATTTGACTTTGTGGCTTTGTTCTCTGTAAAGGGTCTTCTCTTTTTCTCTTTAATTAATTAAACATTTGCAATTGACTCTATTTATACCCAGTATAACATTTTACTATTTCATGTATTTTTCAGTGTCTCAAAGATCTCAAACAGCTTTTTCTACAAAAGAAAGAGAAATATGAAAGTTTATCAGTACTTAAAAATATGAAACGAACTCTGGAAGATTTGAAGAAAAAGATGGCTTGGTGTCTGGTATGTGTTTTAGTACTATGCTGTGTGTTTTAGTAAATTGTCTTTTTTAAAAAGAGGGATATAATGACAGTAGTAAACCAACTCATACTGATGAAGACACAGTGTCTGAAGTTATTATGGAATGAATTACTTTTCCTTTTACAGGAGTAAAGCCCTTACTCCTGTGAAACACATTTTCTTAATTTACTTCACTGTAACAGGTGAGAGAGAAGGAATGGCAAGTACTGCAATTGCAGGAACAAGTTAACAAAGAAGAAAGCTATTTTTTACATCAGGAAAAGCTTATGCTCTGCCAGGTAATTTTCATTGCTCTGTTCTTTGCTTACAAAGATCTGAGTTTTCTTCTTATTATCTGTCAATAAATATAAAAGGTAATCAAGGTCTACAGTTTGTGTATGTTAAAGATGTGGCACTAGCTTTAGTCAGACTCTGTGATCTGTGGTTCATCTTCTAGACCAAACTTACTATTGCCGAGAAGAAACTACAGGAGATCCAACAGAAGCTTGGGAAAGTGAAAGAGGAGGAGGAACATCTAACAGAAGAAAGTAGAAAGCTAAAAGAAGGTTTCAAGCTCAAGAGTAAAGCCCAGAGAAGCCAGCAAGTAAGATAATAATTATAAGAATCCAAAATCTTGCTCTGATAAGTATGTTTCAGGTACCTACAGGTATTTTTTCACAAAATGTTCTATCTTCTCGTGTTTGTTAATTTGTAAAGTTTTATTTTTACAGTTGGTGCATGCCCGTGCTCAGAAAGAGTTGAAGCAGTTAGAAGAAGAACAAGATCTTCTCCAGAAGAGAATTCGCAAAATAAGTGATAGGTGCACTATATTGTCAATGAGAAACTTTGCTTTTGATATGGACAGTACAATAATATCAGAAAAATTATAATGTAAATGGCCTTGTAAATTGGTTATATTTTACTTTGATTTTTTTAGAATAATAATTTTTAGAATAATTTGTGTTAATAATTAACACAAAATTGTTATTGGTCCAACTTAATCCAAATTTGCATTGTGAGAACTCAGTTTAAACCTTATTAACCAATACATAACAATGTTAGAATGAGAGTAATTCCCCATCATAAAGATTTTCTGACTTGTCAAGTGTCATTGTTGCCCAATAATGTCAAATAACCACCAATTTCTATTTGTTTTTTTTAGTAGTGGAAGAAGGAATCATGAGTCAGAGCACATACAGCGGATAAAGAAGATATGTGCTCTGAAGACACAGTTGGAAAAGCTTGAAACTGAATCTATATCCCTTAATCAGGAAATCAAAGATAAGCAGCAGGCCCTTTTCAAAGGCAGAGAAGAATATGACAAGCTAAGGTAAACTTTATCAACACTTTATTTTCAGACTACATACCACAACACTAATGTAAAGTATCTCACAAAAGTGTGTACACCCCTAAGTGAAAATGTCTAAATTGTGCCCAATTAGCTATTTTCCCTCCTATTTTCCCTATTATCTCTCATACTGGTCACTCGAAGTTCAACATGGCACCACATGGCAAAGAAAACCTAAAGATGGCCTAGGCTATAAAAAGATTTAGGGATGCCGATACCACTTTTTTGGAGTACGAGTACTTGCATTTCAGTACTCGCCGATACTGATACAGAGTACTTAATAAAAACATGATTTAAATTTACAGGAAACAGCTTTAGTCATATAATTTAACAAAAAAAACAAGGGATTAGTTTGGAATTAAGAACATTTATTTAAAATGAAAAGCATGTTGTATGCAACATATTACAGAATAAATAATTATATATATATAAAAAAAAAACAGTAACAATGCAACTATGCCGCTTTGGACAACACAAGGGGCATTAATAAACATCTTTGCTATTTAGTGCACAATATTTGAATAAACCAACAACATTCACCAACATAGAACTGTGGCAGTCAGTGCAACTGAGGTAGGTATTAACATCAAGTCTAAGACGACTCACTTAATGGAGCCTATTTAGAAAAAGTGTTGGTTTAGAAGCGTGGGTAAACTCTTTTTACTCATTTTCATGTTGGGATTTTAGGTGCTTGATTAAATTACTTGTGTTAAATGCGCTACCTTTTGAGCCTCCTCTGGACAATTTTGCTGAGCACAATTTGCAGTCTGCCATTGTTTTGTCGTTTTCATTCACTTTGAAATAGTTCCACATGGCTGACATGTCTCGCCTCGCCTTCTCCCCGCTCTGAGCTGCAACCGGGCCTGGGGATGGGCACTCGGCACCTGTGATTAACCCCTTACACGCTGCTCAAACATAGACATTTCTCAGGCTGTGGTATCAGTCCCCGATATCGGGGGACTTTTAACGAGTATGAATACTTTAGAAAATGTGGTATAGAGGCCGATACCAGATACCGGTATCGGTATTGGTGCATCCCTAAATAGATTGCCAACACCCTGAAACTGAGCTGCAAACAGTTTCCTGAAAACAATCAGACTTGACTTGGATTACTGGAACTACAGTTATGCCCAAAAACATTTGAACAGTGACACAAGTTTTGTTATTTTAGCTGTTTACGAAAACATATTCAGGATATAATTATATAATCAATATGGGCTTAAAGTGCATACTCTCACCTGTAATTTGAAAGTATTCACATCCAAATTGAAGCAAGGGTTTAGGAATTACAGCTCTTACATGTAGCCGCCTCTTTTTCAAGGGACCAAAAGTAATTGGACAATTGACTCAGAAGGTTTCAAAAAACAAGGCTGTATGGGCTCTTCCCATATTGTCCTGTTATCAATTAAGCAGTTAAAAGGTCTGGAGCTGATTCCAGGTGTGGTGTTTGCATTTGGAAGCTGTTGCTGTGAATACACAACATGCGGTCAAAAACTCTCAAAGTAGGTGAAACACCATCCTGAGGCTGAAAAAAATCCATCAGAGATAGCAGAAATGTTAGGAGTGGCCAAATCAACAGTTTGGTACATTCTGAGAAAAAAAGAGTGCACTGGTGAGCTTGGGAACTCAAAAACGCCTGGACGTCCATGGAAAACAACAGTGATGGATGATTGCAGAATCCTTTCCATTGTGAAGAAAGACTCCTTCACAACATCCATTCAAGTGAAGAACACTCTCCCGGAAGTAGGTGTATCAGTATCTAAGTCTATCATAAAGAGAAGAGTAAATACAAAGGATTCACCACAAGGTGCAAATCATTAATCAGCTTCAAAAACAGAAAGGCCATAACTTACTTTGCCAAAAAACACCTGAAGTAGCCAGCCCAGTTCTGGAACAGCATTCTTTAGACACATGAGACTAAGATCAACCTGTACTAGAATGATGGGAAGAAGAAAGTTTGGAGAAGAATTGGAACAGCTCATGATTCAAAGCGCATCACATCTTCTGTAAAACTCATGATGGAATGGGCATGTATGGCTTCCAATGGCACTGGGTCACTTGTAATTTTTGATGATGTGAAAAAAGACAGAAGCAGCCGGATGAATTCTGAAGTGTATAAGGATTAACTTTCTGCTCAGATTCAGTCAAATGCAGCAAAGTTGATTGGACGGCGTTTCGCAGTACAGATGGACAATAATCCAAAACAAAAGTTTTTTAAAGCAAAGAAGTGGAATATTTTGCAATGGCAGAGTCAATCACCAGATCTCAACCCAATCGAACTGCATTTCACTTGTTCAAGACAGGACTTAAAGGAGAAAGACCCACCAACAAGCTACAAGTGAAGGCAGCTGCAGTAAAGGCCTGGGAAAGCATCACAAAGGAGGAAACCCAGCGTTTGGTGATGGCCATGGGTTCCAGACTTCAGGCAGTCATTGCCTGCAAAGGATTCTCAACGAAATATTGAAAAGTAAAATTTTACTTAGGGTTATGTTTATTCGTCCAGTTACTTTTGAGCCCCTGAAATGAGGAGTGTTTGTATAAAAATACCTGCAATTCCTACATGTTTAATCATATATTTTTGTTCAACCCCTTGAATTAAACCTTTATAGTCTGCGCTTCAATTCTGTTGTAGTTGCTTCATTTCAAATTCAATGTGGTGGCATGCAGAGCCCAAATTATGAAGATTGTGTCAGTCCTAATGTTTTTGGGTATAGGTGTATAGGTGCTGGTCATAAAATTATAATATTGTGAAAAAGTTCAATATTTCTTGACATTCCTTTCAGAAAGTGAAATCCATATGTTATATTGATTCATTACACACAGAGTGAAATATGTCAAGCCTTTATTTTCTTGATAAGAAAATCCTAGATTCACTGTCTTACAGTATATCACATAGAACAATAAAAAATGATATTTTAAACAGAAATATCAGGCTTCTGAAAAGTATGTTCATTCATATGCACTCAGTACTTGGTTGGGCTCCTTTTGAATGAATTACTGCATCAATGTGGCTTGGCAATGGAAGCCCAGGTTGCTTTGATCTCAGCCTTCAGGTCGTCTGCATTGTTGGGTCTGGTGTCTCTCATCTTCCACTTGACAATACTCCATAGATTCTCTTTGGGATACAGGTCAGGTGGGTTTGCTGCCCAATCAAGCACAGTAACACCCTGGTCATTGAACCAGCTTTTGATACCTTTTGGCAGTGTGGGCAGGTGCCAAGTCCTGCAGGTAAGACGCTTCTGACGTTGTCTCTGGCTCAGGATGCACTGACTCCAGCCTCAGTGCACTCCTTGTGAAGCTCCTCCATATTCTTGAATGGATTTTGCATTCTCTCAAGGCTGCAATTGTCCCTGTTGCTGGTGTACCTTTTCTTACCACACTTCCATATACTCAAATATCTATGAACATGCTTAGATACAGCTCTGTGAACTTACAGCTTCTTTATCAATTACTTTTTGTGGCTTACCCTCCTTGTGGAGGGTGTCAATGTCTTCTGGACATCTGTCAAATCAGCAGTCTTCCCCATGATTGTGTAGCTTCCTGACCCAGACTGAGACCATTTAAAAGCTCAGGAAACCTTTGCAGGTGTTTTGAGTTAATTAGCTGATTAGGATATGACATCATAACTTTCCAAGATTGAACTTTTTAAAAATATTCTAACTTTCTGAGACAGTGAATTTTGGTTTTTATTCATCAAAATTCCAAGAAATAAAGGCTTGTCATATTTCACTCTATGTGTAATGAATCAATATAATACATGTATTTCACTCTTTGAAAAGAATGTCAAGAAATATTGAACTTTTTCATGATATTCTAATTTTATGACCAGCACCTGTATGTCATGTGGTCTGATGAGACCAAGATAAACTTATTTGGTTCAGATGGTGTCAAGTGTGTATGACCAGGAACCAGGTGAAGAGTACAATGACCAGTGTGGTGGGGGGAGTGCCATGGTTTTGGACACTGGGCACTCATCGAGGAAACCATTAATGCCAACATGTACTGTGATATACTGTAGCAGAACTTGATCCCTCCCTTCAGAAACTGGGCGACAGAACAGTATTTCAACATAACCCCAAACATACCTCCAAGACAACCATTGCCTTGCTAAAGAAAATGAGGGTAAAAGTGCTAGACTGGCCATCTTTGGGGCATCCTGAAAAGGAAGGTGGAGGATCACAAGGTTGCTAACATCCACAAGCTCCGTAATGTCGTCATGGCGGAGTGGAAGAGGATTCCAATGGCAACCTGTGAAGATCTAGTAAACTCTGCCCAAGAGAGTTAAGGCAATGCTGGAAAATAAGGGTGGTATACAAGATATTGACACTTTTTTGGATATTTTTACTTAGGTGTGTACTAACGTTTGTGAGATACTGTATGTAACTGACATAATTCAAGATTCAAGATGTTTATTTGTCACATGCCTACTTATACACGTACAACAAGCAGTGAAATGCATCCTGATCCACTCCAGACTGTGCAAAGAATAAACTAAAGATTAAACTAAAGATTAATTAGGCTAAAAAAGAACTTAACACTGAACCAAAAAACTAAACTAAGTTAACACACACAGGTAGGAAGGTAGATAAGTAGGAGATTAAAGATTGAGCAAGCTATAACGCAAGCAATTAGAAAAAGCGGAAGACAGGTTCTGCTCAGTAGAGCCATGTGTTTGGAATATTTGTGATGCTCATAAATATAATAATATAATTTTGCTGTGTGACATTTTAGCATGGAAGAAAAAAACATACAGGTTTCTCTGGAAACCAAACTGAAGAGGAGTAACCAGCTCACAGCCAGCAGATCCAACAGGCTGAGACGATTTGGCGATCGCATGCCAGAGCTTTTGGAGTCTATTGAAAAAGCACATGCTCAGGGACGGTTCATTAAGAAACCAGTAGGACCAATAGGTGACAGCTACATTTGTAACAGTCCAACAATTCAAACAAGTTATTGCTTTTATCTTATTTCTCATGTGTAGTTCTGAGGTTGCCTTTCTTTTTATGACTGTGATTTTGATTTGGTCTTGGTTTTATTTAATGTTGGTTGAGAAATGTGTTAATTTAAAACTCATTAAAACTAATTCATTTGCAAATTCATTTACAATTTTAGGCATTCATGCATGGGAATCTTGTCAAAATACATTGCTTTACATTTGTTTTTCTTTTATTTGTTCTTCTTTCTATTAGATGTTAAACTTTTTATGATAAAAAGAAAAGATCTAAATTAAATAGCTTTATTTTTCTTTCTCAGGTGCATGCATCAGCCTTAAAGATCCAAGTCTTGCTGTAGCTGTGGAAAGTTGCTTAAGAAGTTTCATGAAAACCTATTGCTGTGATAATTACAAAGATGAGAAGATCTTGCAGGAACTGATGTCTCCGCACTTTCCCAGAGGCAGCAGGCCACAGATATTGGTGTCCCCTTTCACAGACCGTGTTTACAACGTTCAAAGCCGGTGAGTACATTCTGTTTGTCTTTGCTATTATGAATGTGAATTGACAAGGATGAAGGAGTTCCTTGAAAATGTGGAGGTTGAGGGTGAAATAATTTACATATGAAACTGACTGTTAAAACACATTTCCTGTTGGTGGTATACATGGTCTGCGGGTAATAGATGCTATAGAGTGCAGTATGTGGCAGATTTTTCTAAACATTTCTTGCAGTATTGGGACAGAGTTTTAGAGCTTCTTGCAGAAAAAAAAATATTGACATCAAAAACAGCTTCTTGGTTTGAATTACAGTTGTTTTTGTTTGTTTGTCTGCTCCTTGCATTGTTAATCCTGATCTAATCTAATAGTGGTGGTAAATGTGGTATGTAACGTGATTATACTCCAAGTGCTACAGCAAAAATTAAGTTCATTTATGATTTCTGTTAGAGGTGTGCATCACCCAGAGTTTCCATCTGTTTTGGACGTCCTCATTACTGACAACCCTGTGATAACTAACTGTCTGATCGATATGAGGAGCATTGAATGCATTCTCATCATCAGAGTAAGTCAACTGAATCCTTTGGGATTCCCAACTGGCCAGTAAATTTGTGATTGAAATAAGTTTGTGTGTGTAATGTGCCTTTATAGTGGAGAAATTAACATTTATTTGAGGACTCCAAGCATTTCAGTTTGAAATTGATCAAAATTGTAAAATGCAGGATAAAGCTGTTGCTAGGAGAGTTATGCAAGAAGGAAGACCCCCAAAGAATTGCAGAGAGGCTTTCACTGCAGAGGGCGATCAGTTGTATACCAATCGCTATTACACCCCTGATCATGAAGTGCTGGTCAAATACCTCGGTGGGGATCCAGAGGCAGAAATTCGGCAAGTGACTTTCTTCTTATTATAAAAGACAATTATAATTATTTGATTTAGCCTATTTTAAACAAACAAAAAAACTCTAGTTTTGAGCAGGTTTGAAACGTTGTTTTTCTTTTCCTGATGTACAGTTTGGTGCAGTCCGAACTGGAAAATCATCGAGCACAATTGCACAGGTTTCAGCATCACTTAAGCTTAGTAAAGCAGGACATTCTGTACATGGACGAGAAGCTGCGTGCTGTATTCATGTCATGCAAGAGAAATCAGGTATAAAGCTCAAGGCCCACGAGCTTGGCTCTTAACACATATATTGCACCTGAACATTAATGATCTGTACTTTCACTATCAGATAACTTTTCTATTTTCTATAATAAAAATAGTTTATTATGGGTGTTGTCACTAAAACAGTAAAATGTAAAACATGATTTAGAAGAGGAGTACAAAAAGCATATCATTGGTCTTGCTTAATATGATGGTATCTTAACTAACTTGGTTCAGGATTATTACAATGCTACTTTTCAGTAATTCTGTCTATTCACATTGTATTAAAAGTGCATCAGTATTGATTGAGTTGTTTGTCGTCTTAAAAGCCTATATGAGCACTTTAATAGTTGTGCACGTTCATGTTTATTGAACAGGAGAGCATAAATCGGGTTAAAGCAGCCATAACAGAACTTGAGAACATTGAGGAGTCTCAGGCTGAGGACATTAGTTCCCTGGTGAGTATTCTGGGATTTATTTATGGTTAAGCACACATAATTAATTTTGCTGATTTAATTAAGGAAGAGTCTCACCTCATTGTCTGATATATGACCCTGAAATTCATAGGAAGAAGATGCTCATGAAAATGAGCAGAAAATTAAATTGGAGAAAAAAAATGTGGAAGAAGCACAGAGTGAACTGGAAAAACATAATAAAGCTGTTAAGGAAATTGAGCAGAAACACCAAGATGTGAGAAATAAAAAGGAACAGCTCGGAGATGAAGTGGAACAGTTAAAGGTTGTTTAATAAGGGCACAACTATGAACAAAGCAAATTACTTATGACAATGAATTTTAACAATTGCGTATTTGTTTTATTCTGATTAGGAGGAGCAAGTTAAAGCTGTGAATGAGTGCGGCAAACTTGAACAAACCCTCAAGAATTTGGAAAAAAAACTCAAAGGACACCAGGATAATATTCAGACCATGAAAACAGAACTTGCCCTAAAAGAAGAGGAGAAAGCGGTAATGACTAGCAGTCCCATTGCATGCCCTGTGCTGAAGTCATTTGGACAATATTCTTTCTTACAAAGCTTAATGCAAATTATTAAAGTAGATCCCACTTCGCAGTTAGGCCACAAATATTTTATGAAATATAAAAGCAGTGCCATTCTTGTATTTTACTGTTCAGGTTCTATACACAAAATTCTGGGTCTGTCACAGATACAAAATAGGCATACTTTTATAACACTCTTGAGAAATAAATGACTCAATTAACAAGATACCTTGTCTTCTAAGGTATACAGTGCGGAGAATAAGTATTTGACACATCAGCATTTTTATCAGTAAGGGTATTTCTAAGTGGGCTATTGACACAAAATTTGCACCACATGTCAATATCAACTCAAGTATTTAATTCATGCAAAGACATCTAAACATGTAAGTTTATGAATGTGTTGTGTAATAAAGTGAAAAGTCACAGGGAAAAAGTATTGAACACAAGAAGATAACAAGGTGCAAAATGGCAGGAGATCACACAAAATCTGTCAGTATTGAAAGAGAAACCCTGCCCCCTATCAGTACTAATTGATATCAACTGCTTTAGTCCTAATTGATGGCCTATAAAGGCTTCTCATTACCCATGAGGCACACAGGAAAGACTTCATGATGGGTAAAACCAAAGATCTCTCTCATTATTGGGCCATTATCGGGAAATGGAAAGAGCATAAGTTCACCATAAACTGGCGACGATCAGGTGCTCCACATAAGATTCCTGTCCGAGGAGTCCAAAGAATAATCAGGAGAGTTCTCCAAGAGCCAAGAACCAACAAAGGCATTTCTACAAAGTATTAAATAAAGTGTGTTCAATACTTATTCCCTGTGTCATTTCACTTTATTAATTATGACTCAACTTGTATACTTAAATGTTCTGATTTTTTGTATAAATTCAATATTTGGCTTGATGGCAACATCTGGTGCAAATTTTGTGTCAATAGCCCACTTAAAAATACCCTTGCTGATAAAATGCTGATGTGTCAAATACTTATTCTCCCCGCTGTATGTCTATATACTTCTTCAGATGGAAACATTAATTCTTTCCCAGGACTTTGTTTTGTATACTGTGATCATTTTGGGAAATGAGAAATATTTTGGCTAATGTAAATGCTGCACTGTCGTGTCACCCTCATAATGATGAGTAATTTCATTATGATAATGAGTAGTATATCACAAAAATACTGCAAGTGTATTGTTTCTACTCCTTGTGGTTTTCGGTGAGGATCATATTTTGATGACATTTCACATTTTTGCTTTTGGAACAAAATTTTGTTTTGTTATAATTTATATTATAACCAAATTGGAAAACATCAGCTGACATTTATGTTGTGTCAAAGGTTTGATTATGCATTGCATTGATTATGGTACAAGGAATACTTTCATCTCTTTGTTCTATAAATGAATGTTACTGTGTATTATATTAACTTTTAAAGGCCATTTATGGATAATAGTTTTAAGTTAAGCTCAATTATCCCCTTTATCTTTAGGACTTTGAAGCAAAAGCCATAGAAATCTGTCCAGTTCCTCAAAGACCAGATCGGAGTGCGGAAAGTATTGATGCAGAGATCACATGTTTGCGCCAAAAAATCAGCTCTCAAGAAAGCAGCCATGGCAACCATGAGCAAGTGATTAGGTATACATTTATTTTCTATACATGATGGATCTTGTTTTCTATTATTCAATAAGTCAAACCTTAACAAGGTTTTTTTTTCATAGGGAATATGCAGAGGCTCATGGTAATTACAAAAACAAGTTCAGCCAGCTAAGAGATCTGAAGAAGTTCATTGATCGCTTAGACAACATCATGACTGACAGACAGATTCGATATACAACACTGCGAAGGTAGCCTGACCTGTACTTTGTGAACAAGCTGATACAAAGAAGCATGTTGATCTGTGTTTTTACAAGTGACATAATTCTTACTATGCAATCATAGTATTTACTGTATAACAATGATGGCCTGACAGTACTTAATCAGTGACCATGATAAAATGTATAAAATATCTCTGGTGTGCTGTTGTGGCAGATCTCTCTCTGTGAGGTGCAAGTTGTACTTCAACAACTTTCTAATCAAGCTGCGCTGCTGTGGGTCCATGATGTTTGACCACAACAATGAAACCCTGTCCATTTCAGTATGTTATGCTTTTATTTTACTGCACAACCCTTTATTTCAAGTTTGTACAATTATCAATGTACAATTTTCTATCTCCCCTAATTTAGCTCATAATGAGGCTGATAATTAACTAACAAATATAAAAAGTTACTATACAGCAGGTAAAACCTTGTGGTGTGGTGATCTAAGTAATTAAATGTTATGTTGTTAATAATCTTAATCCATTCACATCCACAATTTATCTACAATTTGGTATGAACTTAAAAATGACACCTAACTTGGTCAACTTCTAGTTGGCCTAATGTGAAGGATTTGTATGTAATTATACTTTATGTTTTGATGTGATGTGAATACTTATATAAACAATTAAATTGGAGTTTGTTCAGTTTTGCAAAAGACTTGATATTTTATCATCTGGAAGTGTAAAAACTTCTAATTTTCATGATGGACATATATGGGTTAACAGTTACAATGTTGTATGCTTTTACACTTACTATACACTTACATCTAAAGAAAAAAATAGAATATCATGAAAAAGTTCAGTATTTCTTGACATTCCTTTCAGAAAGTGAAATCTATATATTATATAGATTTATTTAACATAGAGTGAAATATGTTAAGCCTTTATTTCCTGGTATTATGGCTTATAAATAATAAAACGCAAATTTTTAAATTAGAATATTGTGAAAAGTTCAATCTTGGAAAGTCATGGTGTCAAACCTTAATCAGTTAATTAATTCAAAACACCTGCAAAGGATTCCTGAACCTTTAAATGCAGTCTGGGTCAGGAAACTACACAATCATGGGGAAGACTGCCGACTTGACAGATGTCCAGAAGACATTGGCATCCTCTTCAAGGAGGGTAAGCCACAAAAGATCATTGCTAAAGAAGCTGGTTGTCCCAGCAACAGGGACAACCGCAGCCTGGAGAGGATTGCCAAGCAAAATCCATTTAGAATTAGGGGGAGCTTCACAAGGACTGGTCTGAGGCTGGAGTCAACGCATCATGAGCCGCTACACACATACAAATCCTAGGCGTGGGCTACAAATTTCACAATCCTTGCGTCAAGTCACTCCTGAACTAGACACAACATCAGAATCATTTCACCTGGGCTAAGGAGAAAAAGCACTGGACTGTTGCTCAGTGCTCCAATGTCCTCTTTTCAGATGAATGTTTATTTTGCATTTGGAAATCAAGGTCCCAGAGTCTGGAGGAAGAGTGGAGAGGCACAGAATCCATGTTGCTTGAAGTCCAGTGTGAAGTTCCCACAGTCATGATTTGGGGACCATGTCATCTGCTGGTGTTGGTCACTGTGTTTCTGAAGTCCACAGTCAATGCAGCATCTACCAGGAAATCTTAGAGCACTTAATGCTTCCTTCTGCTGAAAAGCTTTATGGTGATGCTGATTTCATTTTCCAGCAGGACTTGGCACCTGCCCACACTGCCAAAGGTACCAGAAGCGGGTTCATCAACCAGGGTGTTACTGTGCTTGATTGGCCAACAAACTCAGCTGACCTGAATCCCATAGAGAATCTATGGAGTATTGTCAAGAGGAAGATGAGCGACACCAGACCCAACAATGCAGATTGCCTCCATGCCATGCTGCAGTAATTCATGCAAACGGAGGCCCAACCAAGTTCTGAGTGCATAGGAATGAACATACTTTTCAGAAGCCTGACAATTCTGTTTAAAATATACTTTTTATCAATCTTATGTGATATACTAATATACTAATATGAAATGTGGGTTTTATTATCTATAAGCCAAGGAATAAGGGCTTGGCATATTTCACTCTATGTGTAATGAATCTATTTTAATATATGGATTTCATTTTCTGAAAGGAATCTAATTTTTTTTTTTAGATTTAGTACCTGTATGAATCCCTCTTTAACTGAATTCATGTGTTTGCTTTAGGTAAAGCCTCCAGGCCAAGAGAAAGAAAACATCAATGACATGCGTTCTCTGTCTGGAGGAGAGCGCTCTTTCTCCACTGTTTGCTTCATTCGGTCATTATGGGAGATCACGGAATCACCTTTTAGGTGTCTGGATGAGTTTGATGTCTACATGGTATGCATGAAATTAGACATTTCTGTTATGCTCCTAATGTGATGTCTGCTTTGCTGTATGTACATGAATGTTTTTGATATTTTAGATATTTATTTGAACACATTTATATTTTTTTCATCTTTTATTCCAATCAAGGATATGCATAATCGACGCATCTCACTCGATCTTCTTCTTGAGCTCTCGGAACGTCAGCATCTGCGACAGTTCATTTTCATCACCCCTCAAACCACCAGGTAAAGAGTGAGGGTATCTCAGGCTTTTAATGCGTAGTGTGAAATGTTCAAATGTCAAATGCTAAAAGAAGTTTTTTCTCACAGCAATTTGCCCAGAAGTCCTCACATTAAAATCCATCAGCTTCAAGATCCAGAGCGGGAAAATGAAGAGGCTTTGTCTTAGCAGACTGCCAAGTGACCTTGTTTTATGACATGTAGTTTTATATATTAGTGGATTTTAATATGTTTATGTTTTTAATTGTTCAGTTTTTTATTTGTCTAGTCTCAGTGTTTGTTTCCACATAAAAGCAGGATTGATGCTTCTTGTTCTTAATTTTTTGTGAAAAGCCAGGTGTGTCGTTGCCTTGTTGGTTTTGTTGCATCATACTAACTTCCTGTTCTTGTGCTTCAGTAAAGCAAGGAAAGCGTTAGAGGTTCCAGGCAAATAGGCAAGTAGTATTATTTATGATTTGGTTCTCATTGTCAAGCATCACACAGCCAAACACACACAATATGTTCTGAAAACAGCCCATAGACAGTTTATTGATTTGAATCACAATGTTGTCAGTGCAACGTTACATACTGAGTTGAAGACATGCCACAAATAAAACACAAACATCATATTACACAATCAAATGACTTCTTCAAATTTGGTATTTCCATGTTAGGTACAAATATTTACATGGCAAAGATATACATCTGCAGGTCTGGGATTTTACAAACACATGAATACTTTCTACAGGGAGGGCTTTAGGGGGGCAGGGGGACTGCAGCATCCTGAGCCTTATTGGACATGCATGGGCTTGATGCTTTTTGTGGAAACCAAGAAAACAGGAACACTGCATTTTCCTAATCATGTCAACAAAATTTTAAGGGATTATATTATTTGTGCTGTACACTCTCAATTAAAAATGCTGTTGTAGGGTTTCTTTAGCTTGTCCTGACCATCCTGTAGATCGGGGTGGGCAGATCTATGCCTAGAGGGTCAATGTCCAGCACAGTTTGGTGGCTTCCCTGCTCAAGCACACCTGGTTGAACTCACCTGTTATTTGCCAGGTGTAGTCAGAGTATCTGAGGAGGGGAACTACAAAAGTGCGCTGGTCGCCATTCCTCCAGGACTGGAGTTGCCAACCCCTGCTATATATGGTCTGTGAAACATCCTAAGGAATTATTCTAACCAGCAATAAAGGGTTTTCTAAATCCACTCATTCCTCAGACATGGCAGAATCCTTGAACCAAGATCTGCTGAAGACTCCATTCATTAAGAGCGTGACAATATTTTTGCTTTAAAGTGTTGAATTAAGTTGTGGCTCAAAGCTCTTGCCAAACCCCTCTGAGTTTTCCATTGAATGTGTTCAATTACTGTATAAACAGTAGTTACTTAAATGTCACAAACTTGTGTAGAAATACTTTACAAAAAACAGTGAAATAATAATTTATCACATTTAGACTGGAGTTGTATACCAAACACAGAGCGGGAAAATGAAGAGGCTTTGCCTTAGCAGACTGCCAAGTGACCTTGTTTTATGACATGTAGTTTTATATATTAGTGGATTTTAATATGTTTACGTTTTTAATTGTTCAGTTTTTTATTTGTCTAGTCTCAGTGTTTGTTTCCACATAAAAGCAGGATTGATGCTTCTTGTTCTTAATTTTTTGTGAAAAGCCAGGTGTGTCGTTGCCTTGTTGGTTTTGTTGCATCATACTAACTTCCTGTTCTTGTGCTTCAGTAAAGCAAGGAAAGCGTTAGAGGTTCCAGGCAAATAGGCAAGTAGTATTATTTATGATTTGGTTCTCATTGTCAAGCATCACACAGCCAAACACACACAATATGTTCTGAAAACAGCCCATAGACAGTTTATTGATTTGAATCACAATGTTGTCAGTGCAACGTTACATACTGAGTTGAAGACATGCCACAAATAAAACACAAACATCATATTACACAATCAAATGACTTCTTCAAATTTGGTATTTCCATGTTAGGTACAAATATTTACATGGCAAAGATATACATCTGCAGGTCTGGGATTTTACAAACACATGAATACTTTCTACAGGGAGGGCTTTAGGGGGGCAGGGGGACTGCAGCATCCTGAGCCTTATTGGACATGCATGGGCTTGATGCTTTTTGTGGAAACCAAGAAAACAGGAACACTGCATTTTCCTAATCATGTCAACAAAATTTTAAGGGATTATATTATTTGTGCTGTACACTCTCAATTAAAAATGCTGTTGTAGGGTTTCTTTAGCTTGTCCTGACCATCCTGTAGATCGGGGTGGGCAGATCTATGCCTAGAGGGTCAATGTCCAGCACAGTTTGGTGGCTTCCCTGCTCAAGCACACCTGGTTGAACTCACCTGTTATTTGCCAGGTGTAGTCAGAGTATCTGAGGAGGGGAACTACAAAAGTGCGCTGGTCGCCATTCCTCCAGGACTGGAGTTGCCAACCCCTGCTATATATGGTCTGTGAAACATCCTAAGGAATTATTCTAACCAGCAATAAAGGGTTTTCTAAATCCACTCATTCCTCAGACATGGCAGAATCCTTGAACCAAGATCTGCTGAAGACTCCATTCATTAAGAGCGTGACAATATTTTTGCTTTAAAGTGTTGAATTAAGTTGTGGCTCAAAGCTCTTGCCAAACCCCTCCGAGTTTTCTATTGAATGTGTTGAATTACTGTATAAACAGTAGTTACTTAAATGTCACGAACTTGTGTAGAAATACTTTACAAAAAACAGTTCAATAAAAATTTATCACATTTAGACTGGAGTTGTATACCAAACACATTTGTAGCCGATTGCTTCTTGATTTTGAGGAGGAAGGGTGTTATTAGAGCCCTCCAAGGAATGAAAGCACATGATAAATTGCCTTTTCAGAATGAACCAATTTAACCAAGTCTACAGGCATTCATACATGCATACGGTGGTGTGAAATATACAAAAGTAAACCAAGGAATGAGTAAATATAATGTGGATTGGCAGTAGTGTCATTTGTTGAAATGAACAAAAAGGGGGTCCAGTTTGACTTACCAGCTATACCAGCTGACTTACCAAGTGTAATGGTACTAAACAACTTGTGACAAAAGTGTTAAAATGTTTGTCACTGCAGAGAATAAGCCAATACTAGAGTCAAATAAATGCATAATTTGTCCAAGACAAGATCCACAACGTACTGTTGTCCTTACAGATAGCTTCTACAAATACACACTGTAAGTTGTTTTGGGAGAACATGCACCCAAGGGAAGATATCTAATGGGCAGGTGAATCACAAATGTAAATCTCACACATCATTAGTATTGTAACTGTTATCATTTTTAAGGCCTCCTTATATTATTTGCCAAGGTTGCCAAAAGAAGAGACAGGAGCGATTAGGCTTTACACTTAGGACATGCATGCAAATAACTTACATTTATAATCAAGTACAAGCACATTTGGGAGGTAGGCTAAATTAACCCCTCTAGCCTCCTTGCTGTTTAAGATCAAAGTTGAACATACGGTTTTAATAGAAATTGTTACATTTAGTGTGACATTTTGCTTTTAATACCTGAACCTCCGTACGAAATACAGTAGCTATTGTGGTAAATATGATTAAGTATCGTAGCTATAAATGAAATAGCCTACTGTGGAGCACTTCACTGACTAACGATGGATGGAAGAATGAAAACGAGTTTGACGTATTTTGCACACCTTACATTGTCGCAGGTTTAAAATTAAATGTATATTCTTAACTCTTAGCATTTGACATTCCATGCATACTAGTTTTTCAACCACAAGAAGCAAGTTCATCGGAGTAGTCCAAATATATTTTGTGTTAATCTTGTGGAACTGGCTGAACATGAATTAAACATTACAACATATTCAGTCCTGAGCATGCTGGCATGCACACCCTCACTTCTGCATGTCACACTGCAAAAGCAGTACGATAGATGGGTCACTCTTCGCTGCTTCTTTAAACTCATCCAGTGTGATCTGGTCATCGTTGTTCTTATCCATCTTGCTAAAGATCCTATCCACCCTCTGCTCTGGTGTCAGCCCATCCTCATTCATCTTCATCATGATCACAGTGCCAACCATTTTGTAAATAGCCTTTAAAGAAAGAGAACAAGCAAATCGTCCTTATTCCATGTTTGAGATTGTAGCCATCAAGACTGTATCTTTTTTGCTTTGCTTCTTCCTTAATGAGACACACCAGCCAGATTAAATAGTGTAACCATCACTATATACTGTATGTTGTAAAGATGTCTGCTGGCCTCTTACAGTTGGTCTGCAGTAGATTCAAGAGTGAGCTCTTCTGACTAGAAAAGAACTAGAAAATCCCCTCCTAATGATGTACTATTTCTTAAAGGTGAGAAGAACCTCTAAAAAACATTGTTGCAGAAAAGTCTTGCTACTGACTAGTTAAAGAAGAGTAAAATTGTTTAAAAATGAACAAGGAGCCATTGTCAATGTTCAAGCACCCCTGTAGTTTAATTAAAATGCCACTTTGATTTTATTTTGTATGCTAGTGATGAAACTGTATCTGTGTATTTTTCTTTCCAAAAAGCTTGAAAGTTTTCAAATGAGCAGTGCATCTTTAGTCTGAGCTGTTCCATCTTCCATCCTGGGCCAAGAGCCAATGGGGGCTGCAATTGGCTAGTTTCCCAGAAACTGGGGGAGTAGCTCGGGTCACTTTATTTCATGGAGCACAACAGTTAATCTGGCATCCACATCATGCAGTGGCTGGAGCTATTCTCCATATATTCTCAGGCTCACTGAGTAACTAGTTGGATGGAACACCTTATCCTTTCAAGACCTGGGCTCCAGCAATCTGATGGTTAGCACACAATGAGGGTTTTTTTCCTCTTCAGCTTGGGATGTACTGTAATGGTTTCTGAGCAAGCACCGGAGTACACATGCAGAATAAAATTCTGATCTGTAAATACTTACTACTGTTGTTTAAACAAAAATAACAGTACAGGGCAAACTGCAAATTGTGTTCCTGCTAGTTTTCTATGTTACGCTTTGCATATAAAAAATGAGAACAACAGAACTGAGACATCACATTTTAACAGGAAAGATTTTTTGCTCTATGCTAATTGTTCTAAAAGAATTAGAAACATAAGAATGCCACACTCTGCTGCAAATTATTGATGCCAATGCAAGTGGTTTCCTAATTTCCTAATTAACAATGAGTATACTGCAATACTGCAAATGACCACTGGGAATAGTTTGAACACTTTAATCATAATTGAATAATAAGTAGTCACACTTTAATGTTAATTACAAAAATTTGACCTTTATATTGTTACTTCTTCTGTCATTTCTTAAATGTTTCTACTAACCTCAAATGGACAAAACGTTTCATGACCTCTATGTAATTTATAGGTGTGATGACAGGACTTTTAAATGGGCTAATACTCCATTTAGGAGAGTCTCTGTCTGACTGGTTGGATCCATGCTGCACAAAAAAAGAATACTCCCAGGCTATGTTTGTTTGATTATCTCATTTACTAGCTTATATGTGAAAGCTGGTCTGCATCCCCAGCTGGAACAGCTGGTTCCAGAATAATTTGTCATCTGTAAATCAGAACTTTGCTTAAAATAAATAATACACAGAAGTAAAACATCTGCCTACCTCTATAATTTCCAGCATCTCTACTCGGGTGATTTTTCCATCTCCATCTAGGTCATACATGTTGAAGGCCCAGTTAAGCTTTTGCTCAAAGCTTCCTCGTGATGTGATGGACAGGGCACAAATGAACTCTCTGAAGTCAATAGTGCCATCCCCGTTCTTATCAAAGGTTCTGAAGGCATGCTGTGCAAACTTTGATGCGTCACCATAAGGGAAGAACTGCAAGAAACACAATAGTTTAAATGACCTGACTCTGCTTTTGATTTTAAGTGCTAAATTCCAAAGATTGATAAAACTAATAAATATATTTGCTGAAAAAAGATGCTTCAAGCAAATGCTAGCATTTTGAAATGTCCTCAGTAGAAATGTGGCCACTATCACTGCCTGATTTTAAAGGAATGGTTCACTCATAAATAAGAATGTCCACAGTTTTCCTATTATCCCAAACACAATGAAGGTACTGGAGCTGCAAAACTAACATGAGATATCAAAGGAGTTTGGGCTCATGGCTTCACTGCAAAACTAAAGGTCAAACTTCAGAACCCAAATGAATTTTGTCTGCATGACTACATTTTGAGTAAGGAATTGATATTGTAATGGTCCTGGGCAGCTCCCATTGGCTGTGGGGAGAAGGGCATCATGGGAGTGTACTGAAATGCACTATT
>JBBIGC010000001.1:31780095-31794109 GCA_037576955.1 Lepidarchus adonis
GGGGACGCACTGGTACAGGTTAGCCTTTTTAAAGGCTGTGTTCCAAACAGCAAAAATAAATCTGGCCAGCTCTCTGATTGGTGCAAAGAGCCTACTAATGTGCAAGTGTGTCAGTAAGTGGTTCTCCCTCCCAGAGAATCATTACAATATGAACAATTCCTTTATCAATATACAGAGTATTCAAAATATACAGCATTCATGGCAGCTGACAACAGCTCTGTCAAATACATGCAGTACAGCTGTTCCATTGCCGCTAAGAGCTAAATGCAACCAACAATTTCGGCTTTTGCTAATATAACATTGTAGCATGGTCTGTAGAACAAGCCTTTACTGTGGTGTTTGTCCTGCAAGCTTTCACTAGCTTAGCACAGACACTACAGATGCAAACATAGAACAGTTTTGATTTTGGCTTCTGTCACTCAAAACACAATTCTCTCGCGTGCTCTCCTAGACATTGTTTTTTTTATCATCTATACTTGTGTCAATACATCACCTATTTGTCAGAATTACACTGTTGTGTGTGGAACACAACATATTGTTAGCTTAGCAAACAAGCAATACGCTACAATGCCAAAAGTATTCACTCACCCATCAAAATAATTAAATTCAGGTGTTCCAAACACTTCCATGGCCACAGGTGTTTAACTTCTAATATATGCTTCTAGAAACATGTGTTAAAGAATAGGTTGCTTTTAGCAAGGTACCGTGATAGAATGCCACCTGTGCAACAAGTCCAGTCATGAAATTTCCTTGTCACTGAATATTCCACAGACAGCTGTCAGTGGCATAATAACAATTAAGTGTTTGGCCATATAAAATGACAGAGCGGAGTCAGTAGATGCTAAGGCAGATAGTGTACAGAGGGCGGCACCTTTCTGCAGAGTCAATTGCTACAGAGCTCCAAACTTTACATTCTCTGAAGTAACAAATCACACTTCTCCATTTGACAATCTGATGGACGAGTCTGGGTTTGGCGGTTGCCAGGAGAATAGTTCTTGTCTGACTGCATTGTGCCAAGTGTAAAATTTGGTGGAGGGGGGGTTATGGTGTGGGGTTGTTTTTCAGGACCTGGGCTTGGCCCCTTATTTCCAGGGAAGGAACTTTGAATGCTTTAGCACCAAGATATTTTGGACAATTTCATGCTCCCAACTTGTGGAAACACTTTGGGGATGGCCCCTTCCTGTTCCAACATGACTGCACACCAGTGCAAGGTCTGTAAAGACATGGATGAGTGAGTTTGGTGTGGAAAATCTTGACTAGCCTGACCTCAACCCAACAGAACACTGTTGGGTTGAAAAATTACCATAAACACACTCATAAACCTTGTAAAAGGTTCAAGAGTTGAAGCTGTTATAGCTGCAAAGGGTGGACTGACATCATATTAAACCCTATGGATTAAGAATGGGATGTCACTTAAATTCATATGCGTGTAAAATTAAATGAGCAAATACTTTTGGCAATGTACTGTGGCTTCTGAAACCACAAAACAATGGTTTAAATTTAGGCTTTTTGTTAATTAAGTATTGTACACTGCATGACCATGTAAGCTTTGATTGCTTTCAAGCAGGATGAGACTGTAAAAAGTGACAAACACTTTTATTCCTTGCCATATACTGTGATAATTCTTGAAATATATAGGAAGGAATAAAAAAAATAAAGGAATAAAAAATGCCTACTGCCCAACCCTAATACTCTTGGGTGTTTGGGCAAACCAACCTGATAAGCATCACGTGCAGCTAGTTTGCAGGACATCTACATTATTGTGGATCTGTATTACAAAACACAAGCTATCCTAATTTACACACAACTGATTCACACATTGTATTGTACCAAAACCAAAAAGAATACTGTGGGGTTTTCTTTATCAGGCATGTCTTCTACAGAAACTAATACTTCTAAATGCCACTGCTTGGATAAAGACTTTTAATAATAAACAATCCCAAAGCAACATAGCATGAAAATCTTGTCAGAAGCATGCTTCATGTTACAATATGCAATGCTAATCCAACACTAAAACTACCTTTATGCATATACAACTGATGGCAATAAATAGTATAGTTCAGCTATGCCTTAATAAATTATATATTGAGGCATTGCCAAATTATATTAAGGTGCTGTTCTAATTTACAGCTGAATCTTGACTGGGCTTTCCCTGCGCCACTATTTTATTAGGTCACTTTGCAGACATGCTCCCTTTATCTACATTGTGGTCTTTGGCTTAAAATATACTGGCTCTGAACTCAGACCAACATGGATGAGTTAAACATTGAGTGTCAGAAAATATGTAAGACATACAAGCGCTCAATTAAACACTATTAAAATTCACTTACCTTGACATACAGTTGTTGGAACTCATCCAGGTTTAGCTTACCGCTGGGGCAATCTTTCAGGAAGCCCTTGTACCACTGCTTGAGCTCATGTTCATTAAACTCTGTGTTCTTCACCAGGTCCTCCATCACCTCAGGGGTTAGCTTGCTGTTCTGTTTCCCCATGATCTTTTCAGAAAAGAGAGACGTATTTTTAGACATGACTAATACCTGTTCAAGGGTTAGAATAAACAATCTTTTGAGAAAAAAAAACATTCTTCATATAATACTTGCCCTGGTACTGTGTGTAGTCATGCAAAGCTTTCAGAACACCTGCACTCAAGTCAGATGGGGATAATGTGTTTCTTTTTTTAATCATTTAACTGGGCTGCTTGAAGAACCAACATTCTGGGATACTCTTAATAGCTATGGAAATGGCAAGAAAGTAAGGATGGGCATTATGACAATATTTATATTTTATTTTCTCACTTCACTTCATGCTTATTTACTATAATATATATTTTATATTTTTTTCTGTATGAAAAAATGCATTCCTGTGTCATTATATTTTTATGAGAATTTGCTTTCACTTCTACTAAGAGGTACAGTTAAGTGTCTGATGCTCTTCTCGCTGTGTTAAGCTTGAATCACAAAAAGCACATTACACATTTCATCAATGATTCATTATCTCAGTTTTAGTGTTTTACATTTCTGATGCATTAAAAATGTACAGACTGACTATCAACAAGAACATTTTGTCATGGTTCTCAAATCGGTCATGAGAACGTTTGCAGTGATGCAGGGTGCATTATCCTGTGGAAATAGGCCACTGCCATTAGGGAATATTGTCATCATGAAGGGGTGTAATTGGTTTGTAGCAACGTTTATGTAGGTGGTATGTGTCAAAATAACATCTACATTAATGCCAGGACCCTGCCTCCTGCTGCAGTTTCTCCTCCAGGTAAACAACATGCAAGCACCCAGCTGTCTACCTGTCAATGATGTCAATGTTATGGCTTCTATTATAGTAACTATAACAACAACAGTCTGTGTAATTCCAAAGAACAGAAGGTTTGAAAATGACTATGTAAAAAATATTATCATTGCTGTTTTGGGGGTAAAATTAGCATATAGGCAACAATGCCCTGATTACCCATCTACCCATTATGTTTGGTACGAAAGTGGCAAGATAAAGTATGTGACTTTTAGGAATTTCATGGTTTTCTACATTAATTTGTCATAACATATAAACTGATCTACATCTAAGTCATGGGTATTGACAAACATCATATGCCTAAAAAATAAACACCAAAGAAATCTGATCATTTTATTTCTTTATTGAGAACAACCACAAACAACTCATATTACTAGAGGAAAAAGTATCAGTATTGAGTCAATGACTGATAAAAATAAATATTTTAAGTTTGCTCCACATGAGATAGATACGCTTATGTAAACTATGCCTTTGCCAAAAAGAGCTTTTGGAGGATCTACAACCAGGAATGACTGATTTACATAAAGGTCGAAAGGTTTACAAAGTGATGTCAAAGACTTTAAAAATTACGAATGGAGACATTTTGGGATTGTGGCTACTCTACCAAGAAGTGTGTGCCCAGTCAAATTGACCCCATGAGCACAATGCATACTCTTCAATGAGGTAAAAGAACAACACAGAATGACAGCCAAAAATGTGAAGGCATCATTGGAACTGGCTGACCTCTGTGTTCATGAGTCTACAGTATGTAAAACACTGAACAAAACCGTGTCAATGGCAGGACACCACAAAGGAAGTTGCTACTTACTAAAAGAACATTGCCACAGTGGACTGGGCAAAATGTTTTGTGGACTGATAAAAGAAGGAATGAACTATCTGAGAAGAACATGTAGCGCTACATCTGGTATAAAAAGAGCACACCATCATGAAAACATCATGATTTAGGCCTGTTCTGCTGCATCAGGGTCTGGCCAGAATGCAGTCAATATATTCAGAATTATGTGAGAATGTTTGTACATCAGCTGAAACTCTGTAGAAATTGAGTGACACAACAGGACAATGACCCAAAACACTGTGGCAAGTCCACAAATGATTGGTTTAGAAAAACAAAATCCACTTTTTGGAGCAGTCAAGTCAGAGGCCAGACCTTAATAGAGATGCTATGGAATGACTTGAAGAGAGCCATACACATGAGATGTCCAAAGAATATGACACAGCTAAAGCAGTTCTGGGCACAGATTACTCCTAAACAATGTGCAGGTCTGATCCATAGCTAAAGAAAGCACCTGGTTGAGGTTATTGCTGTCAAGGTTACACCCTGTCAATGGTGGTCAACCAGGTATTAATTCCAAGGGTTTGAATACAAGTTGTTTATGGTTGTTGACATGAACAGATCAAAATTTGTTTGTGTTATTATTTTAGGCACATTATATTTGTCAATAGGAGGAAATTTGATCCAATCGTCTTTGCAGATCAGCGCTAAATCATTGAGGTTTTGAGGCTGTTGTTTGGCAAATCAAAGCCTCAGCTCCATCCACAGGTTTTCTATGGGATTAAGGTATGGAGACTGTCTAGGCCACTACATGACCTTAATGAGCTTCTTCTTGAATACATTATATTTGTCATAACCCTTGACTTAGATAAAGACCACATCATATTTAATGACAAATTAATGCAGAAAACCATGACATTGCAAAAGGTTTGCATTTTTCTTGCCATGGCACCTATGAAAATGTCAGCAGCTACCATGATGATGATGATGATGATGGTGGTGGCGATGACAGAGATGTAAATGGTAAAGGTAACAGTAGCAAACACAAAAATACATTATTGAATAAAAACTGGCTTGAAATATTGCTGAGTACAATAATGGCTTCATAATTATGAGGGCAATGATAAAACAAACAGACACATTTATAAGGAAACCTGCCAAAAGCTGAGCATCACCATGTCCCAGACCTGTTTCCCACTGCAGCGCTTCATTTCTTAAAGGACACGCACCCACACGCGCACACGGTGAGTAGTAATGTTGTGATGTGTGCAGAGAAGGCGGGGGCGAGAGTTGGGGAGGGGGTCTCTCCATCACCTTCTCTCTGTTTTATCGGGCTCCACTGGGCTGTTCTGCAGGCTGTCTCGTGCGAGCAGCACCATGGAACAGCTGCACGAGACTGTGCACCAACGCCACGACAGCCAAAGCTTTCAGTGATAACGGCGGTTAATTAAAGAGACGCAGGAACGGTTATTTAATTAGGCCGCACCGTTAACTAACCACCCGGCCTGTTATGTAAGAGCGCCGAGAGCTCCTTCGAGCTCCAACCCCTCAGTGAATGACCTTGAGAGAGGGAAAGCGTTGGAAGACTGTCTTCCATTGCAGTCTTGCGGTGTTGCATTCAAACGCTGCTCGACGCCTTGGAAAGGAATCGCTCAGGTGTTATATACTAACCCGTCGCTGCGCAAAGGCGCTGAGACTGATTAGAAAGAAGATGCCATTTAACAAAACACGCCTGTCAACATGAACAGACTATTTATCAGCCTGTATGTCGTCTTCCATTTTGGAAATGTTGGGATACGGATTTCTGTGCTGCAGAGACAAAATAAGAAAAACAGACGCAGTCACATTTGCTTCTGTGATGTCCGTCCTAAAATCTTGCGGCCCCTTACTCCTTCACCGAATGGCAAATAAATAAGATGCTGTATTGCCAGACATGAGCAGCAAGAGCCTCCTTCAGGGGGGCTGCTGCATGCGCCCTGCACCATGTCTGCTCTCATCATGCTCCATGGGCTAATTTCTGTTTTTATAAAGCACCATCTGAGTCCTCCGCCCTCCCCCAAACCGACAAACACGCACGCATGCAGTGTGCGCTGAAAACAGGCCATGCACCATGGTAGTCATGCATGTGCGAAATCCCCCTTCATTCACAAGCTCATTCATGCGTTCATTCACCCGTTTACTGCAGGGAAACGCAACTGAACCCCACGAACACACCAGCCGTCATCCCGTCTTCCCCATTTACCCCCTGCGCGCAAGCATCCGTTTCTTACCTTTGCAGGAGTTTGGGAGAGGCTGACGGGGAGCGTGTGCGCGTTGGTGAACGGTCAGGAGGCTGCCTGAAAGCACGCAAAGCTAAGCCCCCAGATTCTCCCTGACTGAGCGCTTTACCAATGTGTCAGCGGAGCTCCTCGCCTCGCTTCTCTCTGTGTATATATATGTGCGTGTGTGAGAGAGAGTGTGTGTGTGTGTTTGTGTGTGTGTTTAGGCACTCCTCAGTTCCTAAGGGATGGTTCTCCTTCTCCAGCTCCTCGGAGGTGGACCTCTCCTCTCCTCTCCGCTCGGGCTCGTGCTGCAGCTTTGGCTCGATGGCGCGGCTGCTGGAGTTTGCGCACACGGCACGTCTCCTTCGCGGCTCCTCATGTGAGCAAACAGCGTTATATGGGCATGCAGTGCTGAGGCATGCTGGGCAGTACACGGGAGACAGTTAGAGGGGGCGGGGGTAGGGGGTTATGACATCGCAGCAGAAACACTGGTTTTTAAAATAAAAAGAAGAGAAATATCTTCCAAATTTGTAGATACACTCTTTCCCATCGCTGGGGAAATGCTGGGCCCTATGATATAACATTGGGCCCCTAGTACTATATAATATATAAGGTTCCCCGTCAGTGCTTGGCCCCTGGAATCATCCTGATCTTAGCTCAACAGAATGAGACACTGAGTAAATTTCCCACACTTCATGCACGAGCCAGTGAGGTATAAAGCCCCCTCTAGAGCATTGGCTGTCATTTGGAGTGATGGAGCACTATCAGAATCCTTTGAGATGCTCTGGAGTGTCATTTGTGATCTAGAACTAATCATCCAACATCAGCAACCGCCCAAATGCAATCTAATACTCAACCATGCTCCAGAGCAGATGCTGTTATCACACCTTCTCTGTAATGCCTTTGATCCCAGGAGAACTGTTGAAGAACCATTTGAAAGAACAAGTGTCTTCAAATTTAGCAAATTATTTTGGCTGATTCAGTTGCAGTAGTTGCATAAGGTTAACACAGCTGATGAAGAGGGATGCAGTGATGACTACAAATGACCACACCTTAAATGTGCCTATTATGGATGAGATGATGTTGGGATTTTATTTAAATAATGTTAAACACAAATTAACATATGATGTGTTGAAAGTAAAACATGTTATTGTTTTATAAAACATGCTCATTTAGAATCTGATGGCAACAGCGCATTTCAGAAAAGGTGTGCAGGAGCATCAAAAGACTGCAAACGTTGTGCAAAAAAAACATGGATGGAACATCTCGCAAATAAAGTGGAGGAAATAATTGTTTGATTATTATATGCTGATTTTGTAAGTTTGCCCACTGATAAAGAAATTAACAGTTTATCATTTTAATGGTATGTTTATTTTAACAGTGAGAGATATAAAATCAAAAAGAAAATCCAGAATATCACATTATATAAAATATATACATTGATTTGCATTTCATTGAGTGAAATAAGTATTTGATTTGGAAAATTGTTGGATATTATTTTATCATCTATGGTACACAGGATAATCAAAAGAGACTGAACATCCAAACTGTCCTGTAGTCTGATTGGTCAGAGTTTGAAATTCTTTTTGGAAATCATGGAGGCCAGGCTAAAGACTGGTTTGTTAAGAAAGTGTAACACCTGTGTCTGTTTTAATCACACAACAGATATATTTGAAGGCAGTAACTCCTTGATTTATATGCTTCTTCTTCTTATTATTATTATTATTTGATCTTAAGAGTAAGTGATTACTATTAATAATTCTGTACTATTAAATATATAGGTAATGTATTTACAAACTAAAGTGTAGACCCAAATATTGTCCTTTTGTTTGATTCAGATTGTATTATTGGTATAAAACTGCCATATTTGATATTTCACAGTCTGTTTATTACCATTCAGTTATAGTAGTTCAGTGCCTTTCCTACATTTCCTACATTTGCTCTAAATTTACAGTTTCTCAATTATGCAGAATGACTGCAAAAACCTAGATCTCACCTTTGGCTGAGACATCTCATTTATTATGCATGTAAGTAATGTTCCTAATATAGTCAAGCTGTGAAATTCTTTACTTAACTATTTCCTGTCTGAGCAGAACATTCAATTTCTGAATCTAATGCTAAAAAAGTAATAATCAAGAAAGAAAGAAATTGTTGTGTGATTGAAACAAAAATATACACATACATATACACATAACTTAACCGAGAGAATCTGTAAAATTAGTCTGCTATTTAAATTCAACAATAAACAATCTTTGTTTCAAAAACAATAGAAATCTATCCCCATATCATTTTATATTTTACATATTTAAAATGTTTTTTCTTTCAGTTATAGAGACAAGCATGCAGTGCACCTAATATAAATTAATATTTGTAAGCTACTTAGAAATAGAATGGAAAAGAATGTGTCATCTGCCATTCAAAGGTTATATTACATTTAGTGATTTATTCTTATTGTAATGTCATTTATGTAATGCCTGTTTTATCCTGAAAATCCTAATAAGCTGCAGTTCCTCTGAAACTGTGTTTTTATATACTGAGGAGTGGGTCCATGCCTTTAAACTCTGAGGCTGAACTATTGTATTGCATTTCTGGCTGGAAGCACTAATAAATCATTAAACAAACTCCAAGTGGCTCAGAATGCAGCAACTAGAATTCTCCCTATTACTAAAAAATTGACCATGTCACCCCAATATCAGTCACTCACAGTGCTGATAAAATACTCCATCTGAATTACAAAAACATATAACATCTCACAAAAGTGAGTACACATTTTTGTGGTTATTTAATTATATCTTTTAATGGGAAAAGATATGACACTTTCTTACAATGTAAAGTAGTCTGTGTACAGCTTGTATAACAGTGTAAATTTGCTTTCCCTTCAAAATAACTCAATAAATAGCTGCAAAAGTGAGTACACCATAAGTGAAAATGTCAAAATTGTGCCCAAAGTGTCAATATGTTTTGTTTTCAGCACTGCCTTAACTCTCTTGGGCATGGAGTTCACAAGAACTTCACAGGTTGCAGCTGGAATCCTTTTCCACTCCTCCATGGAGCTGGTGGATGTTAGAGACCTTACGCTCCTCCACCTTGAGGATGCCGCACAGATGGCCAGTCCAGCACCTTTACCCTGTTTCTTTAGCAAGGCAGTGGTCACCTTGGAGGTGTGTTTGAGGTCTCCCACCACCAAATAAACACAAATAAATTATGTTGTTTTATTGAATAATTTTAATTTAGGTTAATATTTGTGACGCATTGTTTGTTGAAAGAAGACTTACTTGTTAAGTGAGCATACAGTGGTGTGAAAAAGTGTTTGCCCCTTTCCTGATTTCTTATTTTTTCCATGTTTGTCATCAAACAAATTAAAATTTTAGTCAAAAACAACACAAATAAACACAAAATGTGTGTTTTAAGTGAACGATTTTATTATTAAGGGAGAAAAAAATCCAAACCTACATGGCCCTGTGTGACAAAGTGATTGCCCCACTGTTAAAACATAACTTAAGAGTGGTTCATCACACCTGATATCACACATCAATATCTCTAGCCACACCCACACCCTAATCAGTTAAATCAGACCTACATAACAAAGTGAAGTAGATCAAAAGATCTTCAATAGCTAGACATCATGCTGAGATCCAAAGAAATTCAGGAACAAACAAAGAAAGTACTTGAGATCTATGAGTCTGGAAAATGTTATAAAGCTTTGGGACTCCAGTGAACTACAGTGAGAGCCATTATCCACAAATGGCAAAAACATGGAACAGTGGTGAACCTTCCCAGGAGTGACTGGCCGACCAAAATTACTCCAAGAGTGCAGTGATGACTCATCCAAGAGGTCACAAAAGATCCCACAACAATAAGGGGCAGCGGTGGCCTAGTGGGGCAGTGGTGGCCTAGTGGTTAGGACTTTGCCCCTGAGATCAGAAGATTGCAGGTTCAAGTCCCAGCCTGGGCACCGCTGAGGTACCCTTGTATATGTGTGGACTTAACCCCTATCCTCCACAGACAATATGGACGGGCCTATACTTACTGTAGACTAATTTGGAAAGAGTAAAAGTATGGTAAACCTCCTATAAAAAAGACTTTGGCAAACATTGTTGCCAAGCATGTTGTTAGTTTTATATTTGAAGTTTCATTCCTTCTGAGAAATTAGTCATTTTTGAGAAATGAGTTTTATTCTTACTCCCTACACTCTCCTCTGAGAAATTACTTGGACCAGTGGCTTGCGGCCAAAGCTGAAAACCAAGCTGCTGGATAACTAGTGGTATGTGAAATAGCCGACTGATGGGATGAACTGAGTGGGAGAGTGAGTTGAATCCACTGCGTAGTCCAGAAGTTGATGACTCAAGTATCATCACTGTTGTAGAAAACCTCAAAAAAGTTTCAACCAAACTTTCAAATGTCAACTTTACAGGAAAAGTAAAAATGTTTATAACTTTTTAAAAGTTAATGCAATGAGATTTTGTTCCTAACCTATTTATATTCCATTCATTTTTCCTAAACTAACCAGACAATGTATAGTTCAATGTATAATTTCTATTTTAAACAGTCCACTGTGAAAATATGAAAAATATATTTCCCCACAGAATATTTCATTACAGTTTTACTAGAAAAGTCTATTGAGTAACAGTAGACTACATATTCTGGGAATAACATCTTCATGTCATGTGCAGAACTTTCAAACATTTTCCAAATTTTTCTGTGTAAATCTGTGTGAATTTATTAGTTTTAACAGTAACACAATTAATAATGTGTCAGCTGTTGGTGGTAAAACAAGGATCCAAACCAATCACTCCACAAAAATCACTGAAAAATAAAACTATTAAATATAAAACTACTATATATTTTATCTAAAAAATATATCATTTTATTAAGTTTTTTTATGTCTACTGTTGCTTCCTTAATTTTATACATAATTGAAACTTTAGACATGTATATGAAATATACCAAACATGTACACAAGAAATACATACATTTATAATCTCATCAACTCTGAAGTTAATCAGGAATTTACTGATTATATTTATAATTAGTTCTTGATGACCCCTGGTGTAGACAATCTAATCACATTGTAAGAAGTGATAAAAGAATGAGCCTTTCCTATTAACCCACTTACCCCCTCGTGTCCTGTGGATGGGGTTTTTGTCATCATGTAGGAAGAGACTACTCTCATTAGGACAGAAATATTTAATAAAAGAATAAATGTGAATGTTTAGAATAATGTGGTAGTCTAGCAGGGGCGCAAAGTCGGTCCTGGAGGGCCGCTGTCCTACACAGTTTGGTAGATCCCTTCTTCAAACCCACTACTTAAACCTGGCAATTAACAGGTCTCACCAGGTGTGTTTGATCAGGGAAATCACCAAACTGTGCTGGAAACCGGCCCTTCAGGACCAGAGCTGGACACCCCTGGTGGCCCAGCAGTGGCGACTGCTCTAAAACTACAAAGGAAGCTCTGTTTTCCTCTAACATTACAGAAAATAAATGCTCAAATATGCACTGTCGTATTTACTTTTAGAAACATGTTCAACTTCATGATGTGCTCGTTCATATTCATCTATTTATCATAGATTGTCTGACACGATTTACTTCTCATAGATTTACATTGCAGCAAAGTGCATGAACACATATGAAAGCTTCACTGGAATCCTATGAGGCTTTTTTACTGTAGAGAAGCTGCTGAATGGTTATTGGATAAATGTGGCGAAATCGTCACTTCCAGGGAAATAACAGGTCTATTCAGCTCTACTGGTATGACAAAGTGAACTGGCTGACTGGAAGTGCAGTGACAAAAAATATACTGTTGGCCTCTTGATGAAACCTCATAATTCATGTACAAATAACGTAAAATGTATTATACAGGGCTAAAATGAGCTTCCCCTGTTTGAAGGACTAGCAGTTATACTGTTACCCAGGAACCATTGGGGAACTCTTGAGCTGTTGATTGTGGTCTACTGGGTTAAATACAGCTGTGGTGCTTATAGTGCATGATGGGGTCTGTTCACATTAACAAATAGCCTCATGTCACGTGATTAACTTCTCTCACTAACTGTGGCCTAATGGTTGTAGGATAGAGGTTGAGACCAGAGAGTCACTGGTTCAGTCCTTGGGAACAGCTGGGAAAATTTAGGAGGTTTGAGTGAATAAACCAGGTTTCCCCCCTTGTCCATGTAGCTGCCCCCTGTGCACAAGTGTGCTCCTGTGTTTTTACAGAGAAGTGGGTTTGGACAGAAGGGACTTGAGTTCAATTTCCAGAACCACACAGCAGGCTAAAGTGCCATTGAGGAAGGTGTAGAGAATGCAGAGAATAAATTTCCCAACGCGGGACAATAAAGCATTAAAATGAAATGAATTTAATTAAACGCAGAGGACAAATTCATATGAAATGTATTGTTCACTGTTCACATTGTGAGTGCTACATAATCTAAGAGGACAAATGAATCCAAACCATGGCAGCAAAATGGTTTGTCATAACGCACTGTAGAGGTCAAGCATTCAGACATGTACTGTTCTCATTGCACACACCACACATGGTAAAGTATGACTTCCAGCCTTATTTACTCATGTCAATGTAGTCTTTTTTAAGCCAACTGAGCAGTTCTTGTCATCTGTGCTCCAATATTGAACTCTCTTACAAATGTCACAAAGATTTTTTCCTCTAGTGAAATGGACTTGCTCAGTATTTTATACATTCCAAAGAGCATCTTCACTTGTTATGCTTCTCGACTCACTTATTCAGGTTTTTTCTAAATTTGTCACATGACTGGACAACTTGTATACGTATACCTTGTGAAAAAATGTTTTTTGAATCTGCTGACAGCTTTCTAAGATCATTTTGTGGTGAGTGTGTGGTTCATCTCTAGTGAGGATATTGCCACACATTCAGCTCTTTGGCAACAAACCTAGCTGCCAGGAGAAAAATAGTTTTTGAAAAATTTCAGATGAAATAAAGCTGGTGTTTTATGAACATGTTATGTCTAGACATACACTAATGAAAGCGCCAAAATACCAAGATGACCAAAAACAAGCTTAATCTTTGTACACACTATAATAACTATATTAGGTGTCTTGTTCTGCTGATGTTTTTTCCCCAGGCAAAGGCAAAGTATTTGTATGTATCACCACAGGTGTTATAAAATGTTTTTGTTTTTTTTAACATTTTTTTGCTTTGCTAGTGAAAACAAAACATGAAATTGTTTTAAAATCTTGGGAAAATACATTTTTGGATATATATTGATATAAAATCTGGTTCAGCATTTTTCTTGCCAGGAAAAGGGTACCCGGGGCCCCACCCTGGATTCAGGCCTGGAGGAGGGGCTCGTTGACGAGCGCCTGGTGTGAGTGGGAGGGACACGAACGACACCAAAACGGAGGGTTTGAGCAATAATCCCCCCGGAGGGAAAGTTTATTACATACAAGATAGGGCAGACAAAATGCAACAGACGAGCAGGAGCCCGGGATACTGGAGCAGGGCTAGTGGGGAAAAGAAGCTCGGGGTAGAGACCGGGATAGAGGTCCGCGCGGCGGTGCCTCAGGAACCGGGTTAGGCATCCGTCTCGCCTTCGTCTGTGCGCCAAAAGAGAGGAAAAAGAACAAACACTGGTTAAACACACACACACACACACAGAGAACCACAGGCTGTGGGAGAAATAAAGAATATCAAGGTTAAGGAACACACAGGGTT
>JBBIGC010000001.1:31796506-31828071 GCA_037576955.1 Lepidarchus adonis
GGGGGGAGAGAGAGAGAGAGAGAGAGGGAGAGAGAGAGGGGGAGGGAGAGAGAGAGAGAGAGAGAGAGAGAGAGAGAGAGAGAGAGAGAGATGGGAACCATGTGGCAGAGAGAGAGAAAGAGTCTCCAGTGAAGCCACGCCCAAAACATGACGGCAAGCTGTGCTGTTCACATAAAGTTTTCACATCCTGAATACCAAGATGGCAGCCAGTAGAGCGTCCTTGGTGTCGGTTAGTGTTGGCTGTCTTTTAAAGAACAGTTTTATAGTGAAAACAGCGTTAGGTCACCCGAGTGTCAGCAACACTTTCAAAAGAGGTGAGTTACTGTAACGTTATTGTTCTTCAGTTTTACAGTGACAGATAGTTATTAAAAGTGCTGGCCGTGTGTTTCCTAGCCCGGCGAGCTAATAGCTAATACGGAGTTTTATTATTTTATTAAATGACTTTTCGTGTAAGATACAGTCGCAATAAATTTTCCTGCTTGCAGACCATTTAACATTCTACAGGCTTAGAAATCCCTTATTCACTGGAAAGGTTCTCCATGAAATTGTAGTAGTCTGATAATCTGAGACAGCACTGATTTAATATGAATATTAACATCGTCTGATTGTAGTCACTGGCTTATTGATTAGTATTTCAGCTGAAGAGTCAAAATAATATGGGTGGGCAATGTGGGGGTTTTAATAAAACACTTAGCACTTTTCTTAGTGCATTGTAATATCATTACTTCTAAAATAATCATGCAGAAACTGTAAACAAGTACTGTAACTATAAACTGCATAGTTTGTAGCTGATAAGACGTTACATATTTTACATTTTTCTTTTATTTGGAGCAATTGTTTTCTCCCACCTGTGATAATTGTTTTTCATTGTCTTTTTCACCACCGCTACACCCAGCCTCAAAGAAGTAAATGAAATTAAAAATTTTGTATGCTAATTTTCTAAACTCACTGCCATTTGTAACTTTTATTCTCAACCTTAGCATTTACATCAGTACTGTCCCAGTCCATAGAAGACACCATTACAGCAAACACTCCTAGCAGCACTTTCAGTGGACCTTTAGAACATTACAACTATCTCATCCACAATGGACTATTACAAGAGGACCAACAGCAAAGAACTGTTATACAGCAATTGGATCTGATGCAAAAGAAACTTAAAGGATACAGTAACCATCCAGCATCATTATTTTCAAAGGTAAGTTTCCCCCCCCCCCCCATTTTTGCTAATCAATTAATTGTGCACGTACTGCTAAGAGACCTATTGAAACTGGCCAGAGGTTCTATTCCCTTACAAACACTTTACTGAAATCATTTCTGGTTGATCATGTATTAATTAATTCGGTTTAATCTCCTGCAGCTTTTTTCCAAACAGAAGCCACCAAAAGGCTTTTACATTTATGGGGATGTAGGTACGTTATTAAACAGTGTGATAAAATATGCACTAACTGCTGTAAATTCATGCTAGTTTGGATCAATTTGTTTCAAAGATCATGTTGCTTAGTAATAAAACTGTGTGAATGCTCATATTACAGGCACTGGTAAAACTATGCTGATGGACATGTTTTACAGTCATGTAGAGATAACAAACAAAAAGAGGGTCCACTTTCATGGATTTATGCTGGATGTTCACAAAAGTAAGTCTGCTCTAACTATATCTGTCTGCTCACAAAATCTGCAATGATTTGTGCCTTTAAAAATGATATGCAGCAATGGAATTGTGATGAATTATTAGGTTAATTCCAGTTCTCTAAATGGTTGATGGACGTTTATATAACATTATAAAATAAAGAATGTACTTTATAGGGATCCATCGTCTGAAACAGAGTTTGCCCAAAAGAAAAGTGGGAAAAATGGCAAAAGCCTATGATCCTATTGCACCAGTTGCAGAGGAGATCAGTGAAGAGGCCGCCCTGCTATGCTTTGATGAGTTTCAGGTATTTAAAAAAAATTATATGACCTTATTTTAATGTGGTTCTCACCTCTGTTCTTAAGCACTGGTTTCAACAAGTCTTGCTGCAGGATTCCTGTTTAACATCTGTTCAAATTGATTTAATTATATTTGTCACAGGTCACAGATATTGCAGACGCCATGATCCTCAAACAGCTCTTTGAAAACCTCTTTCTCAACAGTGTTGTCGTTGTTGCCACATCCAACAGACCTCCAGATGGTAAGAATCACAGCATGAATCAAAAAATATCTTTAAAAATATTCCTTTGCAAAAACATCAGAATTTGACGTCACATACAGGTTTGTTTATCAGCTTTGCTGAAGTACCTTAACAGTACCCACTGTTTGCTGGTCAAACACAGACAAGATATTGCTGAATACAAAGACCTGTTTTATAGATCTGTACAAGAATGGATTACAGCGGGTGAACTTTGTGCCATTCATAGCTGTGCTTAAGGTATGTGCTCAGCCACTATCATTTTGTATTGGTTTTAATGAGCTGAAACTCTAAGAATGTTTGTTCTAGAGAGATTGCACATTTACATTTACAAAAAATTGTAGGCTTGAATAGCTAGCTATGACAAGAAGAAACCCATTTCTGCACATAGACGGGCTATTAAGTGTGAGTTTTTTGGTTTGATTGCTTTATTTGGCCTTATAAAGGTTTAAAGACCTGTATATATGTAATGTGGGATAAATTATCATTTCATATTTGCATGATTTATTTTTGTTTACTTTCTTTTTTTAATAGGAATATTGCAAAACACTCCGTTTAGACTCTGGGATAGATTACCGCAAAAGAAACCAACCTGCAGCAGGAAAACTCTTCTACCTGTAAGAAACTAAAGCCATGTCTCCTAAATCAGTTTTTACATCATTATAAACAAGATTTGTAACTTTATTGTAAAACAGTCTTTTTTTATTATTTTTGTATCTGTATAAATTATTAGGATTGTATGCAATATAATGTGATATACTTTTGTAGTTTATGAATAATGACATTTGTCATGTTAGGTCCAGTGAAGATAATGTGCAGGAAACACTGGACAAGCTCTTTGATGAAATGGCTTTCAAACAGAATGACAGTAAGTTTCCATTTGGATTTGTGTGGGGGATTGTGGTTATTGCCTTTATAGTAGCACTCAGTTGTCCTGTGTCCTCTGCAGATTTTTTTTTTTTTTTTTTTTTTTGGGGGGGGGGGAGGGTTGTTTTTCACAAAATTAGCCAAATTAATAAAAGATGAAATCTTTGTCTGTAATTTGGACTGTAGCTGTGAAATTTTTTTTAAATATATTTTTTAGGTTTATTTAATTTTATTTTTTTAATTTTAGTCGTTGTACATGCATATTTTAGTATCTTTTTTTTTTTTTACCCAAATTCCCTGTATCTGAATTTTATATATTGTAAATTATATTTTTATTCAGTAACCCGGCCCAGGTCTTTGAAGGTACACGGTAGGACACTGACACTGAGCAAAACGTGTGGGACCATCGCAGACTGTACTTTTGAGGATCTCTGTGATCGGGTCAGTTTGCTGCCTTTATTAATGATCCTATTGTTGCCTTCCATTCAAGCCAAACAAACTAATTTTTTTACATTTTATTTTTAGCCTTTGGGAGCCAGTGACTACTTAGAAATCTCTACGGTGTTTGATACAGTGTTTATTCGGAACATTCCTGTGCTCACCTTGAATAAGAAGACCCAGGCCAGGCGCTTTATAACACTCATTGATGCATTCTATGATCATAAGGTAAATATCAGACGCACGTGGTGTTCAGACCATATTCTCTTTTCATTTGGTGCTTAAATACTTCATTAAGTCCAGTTGAATAATTGTACAGGTACGAGTGGTGTTAGAAGCTGACGTGCCATTAGAGGAGCTGTTTGTAAATGAAGGACACCACGATGATGAGAGCCACATTTTAATTGATGATCTCGGCTTAAAAAGGGTGAAAAATATTTTTCCGCTAATAACCATCAGAGATATCAATTTATTTTTTCAATAAAGGGATCACTTACCCTGCTTCTTATTGTCTTGCTCTAATTACTAGGATGCTGCCAGTTCACTATCAATCTTCACTGGAGAGGAAGAGGTGTTTGCCTTCCAGCGGACAGTATCCCGCCTCACAGAGATGCAGACTGAGGGGTACTGGGTGGAAGGGGATCGGAGCGTTTCATAATTCACATTATTGCCAGTTCTATTTGCAGTGGATGCATCTCACCTGTCTGCCTCTTTTATTTTTTATTTTGTATATTTTAAACAAATCATTACACTATTCTGCTGCACTTTAAATGTTGGACGTTAATAAATTATTAACTTTAATACAATGCCTTTCATTAATGGAATGAAAAGTTTTTTCAGTCCATAAAGTGACTGAAAAGGGTATTGCCTTTAGGAATATGTTTATCATTTGTGTATGCATTACTAAGTCAGTGTAAATACAATAATGATCTATTTAAGAGAATGGTGAATATTAAATTATTTAATTAAGATTTGTTTGACTCTTTTACCCAGAGTATAAATTTAGTGTTACTACATAAGCTAATATATCCAATGCAAGGTTTATATCTAGCTGTTTTTCTTTAACCATGTATTGCAGTTCAGTAGACATATTCTCAAATTATACAAAAGCAAAACAGCTAAATTAGGAACGCTGTGTCATTTGTTAAGATTGCAATTACCAAAAACAGACCATTTTTTTATAGTGCCAATAACTTTTTGTTCCTTACAACTGTTTTGTTACTGTGCCTTTAGGAATGTGTAAATAATGAGAGTTGTGATTGGCACCCTGTATTTTTTTTTTTTAAGCAGTCCAGGCTGTGAAATGTGGAACAAACTGATCTGAAATTCATCCTTGGGCCCATTGGGAAAAATACATGTACTTGTTTAAAATGTCTGGATCTCCATGTAGTACAAAGTTTGCTTTCAGAGAACGGGAATGTGCACATCATTTAATCGACTTCACTGCATCTTCCACTCCTGTCACTGCTACAGATCGTCTTACAACAGTATGTCTTCAGCACTGATTGTTTGAAGTGTATATTGGATAGTGTATTGGGAACTGAAGCCTGGTTGTTTAATTCAAGTGGTTCAGATACACACAGCACTTAATGTTTGGTGTGTGTGAGTGTAAGTGAGAGAGATTCCATTTTTCTTCACATACATAAATTACATAAATCATTTATATATATATATATATATAAAATGCATGTGAGGAAAATTTTCATTTCTAAAACAGAAGGAATGCAACCCTTTACTCAGTATTATTTTCTTCTTTGCCATTTGTGTCAAACAAGCCCGTTTGTTTCTCCCTCCATTTTATTTTTTATTTTTAAACACTGTTCCTCATAATTGAACTGGAATGGTCCTGTACCAAATGGAACTGGATGATCTGTAGCTTGACCTAGTGCCATGAAGTGGCCCCTTTAAGAGGTAATTCCACACGTGGGCTCCAGGGGGCAGAGCGTTGCTTTCCCTGTCCCCTGTTCTGTTGCTGCAGAGGACTTGGCCATCGGCGCATTAACGAGTGTTTTCTTTTTTGCGTCGGATCGTCCAGGATGTGGGGCGCGGAGTCCTGCTGCTCATGGAAGCGTGTTTGTGGGAAGGAGATCCGAGGAGACGCCGCTTAGCGCTGCTTATCGCGGTGGTAATGATGGCTTGATTCCCAGCATGATTTCACCCCCGCTTTTCCGTGCGCTGGGAAGCTGCCTTGTCTTCATTCCGCCCGGGCAGCAGCGAGTAGCGATGAGCTCTGAAAACATGGTGAAGATGGCAGCTGCGCTCGAAGATCATGTTAGCTGGGTGCTGGCGCTGCTGGGTGTCTGTACCGTCCGTGAGCTTAAGCGACGTTGCTGCAGTTAGAGGGGGGAGCACTGACCGGATCAGCTTCGTCTGTCTGTGAGCCAGCGGCCGTCGACTGTTTTACATTCAACCACATTCGCTCCAGAATGAGACCCAGGAGCTGAGCTTCACCACCATCTCGGCTGCTCACGTGGAGAGCGAGGGATCGCTGTTGGTAGTTTTGGGGAAACTGCGCTGACGTTCGCGTTGTGTCGACTTGATGTGCGCGATTTGCTCCAGGAGTCGAATAAAGAGTGAGAGAAGTTTCGCCAGTCTGGGTCAGGTCCGAGGAGCGGAGTAATCCGTCCATTAATGGAATGCGAGGTGACCCTGCATCTGCTGCTTGAACCGTTTCGTTTAGAAGCCCGGAGGAGAAACTGGAGGAAACATGGCAGAGGCGTCCTGTGATGGCGAGGAGATTCCTGAAGCCGTGGACGTGGACATAGATCCTGACTTCGAGCCGCAGAAGAGGCCGCGCTCCTGCACTTGGCCGCTGCCTCGACCGGAGTCCAGCGCAGGCAAAACGGAGACGAGCGAGGCGGACATCATCCCCGAGGAAGAGGATGATGAAGACCCCTCGGATCGCCATGTGGTCAGCAGCAGCACACACGCAGCGGGCATTCCGAGCTCCTCACAAGGCGAGCAGAAAGCCAGCAGCGCTGCTGGACCTGTGGTAGGAGCGATTTCTGCTGCTACCGCTGCCGCTGAGAAAGCCACTTACGGTTCCTCCGTCGGTTCCCAGTCTCTCGCCCCTGCAGGCAGCGACTCCAGCCTGAACAGTCTAGGGCCTCAGCAGCCTAGAAAAGCGTCTGCCCGCAGAAATGCGTGGGGCAACTACTCTTATGCAGATCTCATCACTCAAGCCATTGAGAGTTCGCCTGAGAAAAGACTGACGTTGGCCCAGATCTATGACTGGATGGTCCGATCTGTGCCATACTTCAAGGACAAAGGTGACAGCAACAGCTCTGCGGGATGGAAGGTAAGTCCACTGCACATTAAACCTAGAGCATTTAACTTGATCTTTAAATATATATATATTATTACTGCTACCACTTTTATGACCGTATTGCATCCATTCAATGAATAGCACTGTACTATTATTCATCTTTGGGGGAGAAATATCAGTGGTAAAATGACAAAAAAATGTTGCTGATTAACTGGGTGATGCCAGGGATACGCCACAGTGTGTATAAGTAGCACCAGATAAATACAGTATAGTTGTAAATGATAACCCCCTCATTTCAGAACACTATTTTGCATCTCACACTAACATACGAATGATGTAAACTTATAGGCAGAAACAGCAGAACTGTAGCTTAGTCTTAATGTTTGCTGCATAATAAATAAAGAGCATGTCTTTACAACAGAGCTCCACTCTGATCTAATCATTCACTTGCCTTCATACAGTGGGAAAAAATCACAACTACGTACACTGCAATAATACATATCATTGCAATAGCATTATATATTTAGGGCAGGAGGTACAGAAGATGAAAGGATGTAATTTTTTTTCCATATGACATTGGATCAAGTCTGTTCTAAGTCTATTGAAGTGGAGGAAATCTGTTTACAAACCTACAGTTATTTAGAGTAGGAAAGATCATGCGTTAGTTATTGAAATCCCACATAACCCATTATTGCTTATTATTGGTATTGTCATTATTGTATTGGTATTGTAAGAGCGCCGCAGGCCAGTTTTTATATACTTTTATATCTATGTGATTCTCTACTGTTGTGATTCTTTGATTCCCTCCTGTGCATTGCTAGGAAGAGTGATCAGCTAGTATACATTTAATCACCATTGCAATAAAGGCAGTCAGGTTTATAATAACGATTTTTAAGAGATTTTTATTAACCGTAGAGAAGTGTGCCCTGGTGTTGGTAGTATTAATGAGCTGCATGTGCCACCGAGCTTTTGCATCTGATTGAGGGGGGAGGGAAAGCACAAAAAAAGCCATGAGGATTTTATTGGTGCAAGCACTGTGATTGGCTGTTTGGACCCCACCTCTGTTTCCTATTGGCTAGTAGCTGCAGCAGAGGAATCAATCAGCTGACTGGAAACTATGTGGGTCAGTGTGTAGCAAAATGTGAGGAGCTTGGTGTTTGACTCTGAGATCTAGCTTTGTGTAAACTGGCAGCTCTCCAGTCCTCTTCTGAGTGGTGCTTTTCTGAAAAGGGACAGCAGCATGGCTTCAGAAGGATGGGGGAGGGAGGCACTAGAGGTTTTAGACCATTATTAATACAGTTTTATTTATAGCTATTAGTCTTTCATGAATAGGGTGAAAGGGAAGATCATGGAAAGAAATCCAAGAATTTCAACAATTCCTTTTATGTGTGCAGTGTTTAAGAATGGATAAATCCAGGCAGTTAATGAAGGAAAGCAAATCTCATTCCAAGGTCACACTTTAATGATGAGACTTGAAAGCTGGAGAATTTTAAAAAATCTGTGTATTTGTTTATATAATACATATTTATGTCATATATAAATTTTATACTGTATTTATTCAGACAAATCCTTTTCCCAGATGGATGTATTTCTTTCTTTGAAGGTTAAGTAGTGGAAAAATATATGCATAGACTGATATTCTGGTATATTTAGAATTAAAGCTATTTTAAAGGCATGTTCAAAACAAACAAATCTGAGCATTACAGACTGCTGCCTTTAAAGTGTGTTTTTTAGCTATAGCTAAAAAAGCTTTGATCACTTATCCCCTTCTATAAGTTAAAAAATGTTTGGGTTAATTTTGCTTTGGTTTTTAGCTGTTGACATGAGAATAATATTGTTGAACAATAGAAGTCCGCATTCTTCTCTCTCGTGTTTGTAGATACGCCACTGGTCAAAAGTTTTAGAACACACAATTTTTCCAGTGTTTACTGGTAATGTTACAGAGAATAACCTTAAATAGTAAAACATTTGTCAGGAAAAAATGGAAAACGATGTAGATTTAATAGAAAACAGACTTGTCCTTGAGCGTTTAAAAACGGGTTCATTTACAGTTTTCCAGCAGGAATGGAAGTAAATTAAGCCTTGAAGGTTAATGTCATCAATTCCCATACGTGCCCAATGTCTGATGACATAAAGACTCCTCTATGTGAACAAAGGCAGAGATGATTCTTACACTTTCTGATGCATTAGTAGTATAATACTGTACTGCAGGAAGTAGTATTGTATATTGTGATAAGAATGGTGAGAAAAGACAGTAAGGTAAGGAACCAAAACATTAGAAAGAAATAACTGCTGTAATCAAACTGCCTAAATTGTGAGAGTAAACACTGGGAAAACTGAGAGTCCTAAAACTTTTGACTGGTAGTGTATATCCACACAGTCTCTCAGCTAGGTCATAAAAATATAGATTGCTTTAAGCATGTTTGCAGTGTGCATTTTTGCTGTTGACAAACTCACTAAAATGTTAGCCTTAAATTGACACTGCAGCCAAAATGTTAACTTTAGCTATCTCTACATCTGTGAACTTACTCACAGATTTTTGGGGCCAAGCTGTGAAAGCTTTTTTACAGTTATGTATGAAAGCATTTGTTTGTTTGATGCAAGAGTTGCACTAATAATTTCCTGCTTGTAAACACCTAATTGGTGGGAAAGTTTTGAAAGTGCACTGAAATCAAATAATTCACAATCAGTTCAAAAAGGCAAGGTGAGATTACAAAGAATTTAGGTCTGTCACGATCAATAGTACAAAACGTTATTGAATGAATGTCTAAAGAATACCTGTTGACTGATTTTAATTATTTAATTAGATGCAAACCTCTGGAAATCAAATTCCAATCCTGCAGTATTGAGGGCAGTAAAGAGTGGAAACTTTGTGTTCCAATTCATAAAATTCAATATGGTCTATATGGTATTTTCCTTCAAATGAAAGAGGAAAAAATGTTGTAGCTGATGTGGAGCTATTTTTTTGTCAGGAAGGGTCATCCAAGTGGAATATAATTAATTAGCCTTGAAACCACTGTTAAATGAGCATGACCTTTGAGCCCTCAGAAGGTATTGCATTGCAAACTGTTGTGCTACTGTGATAAGTATAGTCACATGGGCTTGAGTGCTTTAGAAAACCATTGTCAAACAACACACTCTATAGCTACATCATGAAATGCAAACTCTGTAGTGAAAGAAAAGCCAGAAATAAATTTATATTTTAGAATTTTGTAGAGCCCCATACTGCAATCAAGTTAAAAAACATTTCCCATGCTTATATCAATAAGACAAGGCCAAGCCTCCTCCTCCAACTCAACAGCATTGGATTGTAAATGCATGCACATGCGTAGAAAGGATCAGGCAGCTGATGTAAAGACTTACTTTTTCTGTCTTTTAGCTGTACTTTCACTACATACTCATATTGGTATTACCCTATAAGTGAATTACTGTCCTTTTCAGGCTAACTCTTGATGACTTAGAAATTGTAATTAAAAATGGATAATATAAATATTTGTGGACAGTTTAATATGACATTCTCTTTAATGCAGAATAAAACATTTATTTTTGTTTATCCACAAATATTCATAAAAAGTGAAATGACATTTGCAATTTTCAAATGCTGTTAAAATGTGTAACACATTTTTTATGTTTGTAAAATGATATCGTTGAAAAATATACATTTGGCTGCCTTTTTAAATGAAAAGACATTAACATCACTTCAGCATGGTACAAACTTGTGCGCATACTGCATTTATTAAAATAACATGGCTTGAATGTGGAAGAAGCCAAGGGGCCAGACCTTTTACCAATTGAAAAGATTTGGCACATAATGAAATGAAAAATAGCACAAAGAAGACACAGGGCTCTTGAGCAGCTAGAATCTTATATCAAACAAGAATCTTTAAGTATTTTTTCCCCCCACTGATTGTATCGCATGAAGAAACGCACCCCAAGCCTTAGTACCTTCAGAGCTGTTGTTTGTTTTTTTTCCTTTTTATCCATGAACTCACTTGCCATTTCAAATTAATGTGTTTGTGTTGTATACTTTCTCTTTTGAGATGGATTCACAATTGAGGTTACCATCTGATGAGTCTTGCATATAAGACGATGCATGTACAACACTACTGGCACCACTGGCCAGTTCATCGCTTTTCCTGAGTTAACCAAATTGTCATGTAGGTCTTTTGGCAAAGATTTGGGGTTTTTGCTTTGCATACCTGACCAGTCTACAAGCAGTTTTGACCGAGATCTTCCAGATCTTGTCTTCACCATCAACAATCTACTTTAAATTCTATTACTTAACATTTCGTAGAGTGAAAGTTAGGAGCTGAGGAAATTTTCTCTTGCCCATGTAAACACAACACCCTGAGACACATCATAACTTAGCATCTGGAATTGTCTACACTTAACTCAGTATATTCTACATATTTTTTTTATCCATAAGTTAATTCTGACCCCCTCAGTGCTACTGCTGAGTTCCATTTCTGGCAATATGTTTGAGCAGTGGTGGCCTAGTGGTTAGGACATTGCCCTTGTGAATAGAAGATCACTGGTTTAAGACCTGACTCAAGTATCACTGATGTACCCTTGAGGAAGGTACCGCTACACTGCTCCATGGGTGCTGCTGATAGCTGTACACTGCTCCATGTGCGTACATGTGCTAGGTTAAATGCATGGTCACAGTGTTGTGGTGCACATTGTGTGATGAGGTGTGTTCACAATGACAAACAGTTGCTTTCACAATGACAACCAGTTGCTTTCACTTTTTTCCTTTGGTTTTAGTAAATTATATTGGACTTGACCAATATAAAGTGAGATTAGTTGCAAAATCCAGTCAGTTTTCTTGGCCTGCTTAGTTAAGTAAAAAAGGAAAACTGCTTACGCATGTTAAGAATAAGATAAGAGGTTTGCTCTCCTCTGAGAGCAGAAAGTTCCCTGTGGATTAAATCCAGTAATTGGCTTGAAGCAAAGATTTTAGTTGAAGTTAAGTGTCACCAACCAAGCCCATTCAGTCTTTAAGAAGCATATGGTTTGACACCATCTGTGCCATGATGGTGTCAAACCAGACACCATCATGGCACAGATTCAGAAATTTAATAATAAAGTTCCAAGTAATCAAGTGGTCTGCAAAATATAAAGAAAAGTTGATAAGGAATACAATAATTAAAGTAAATAGTTTCAGTTAGAGAGGGTCTCACATGTTTATCTTCTTTGCATCCTGTTCTGCATGCAGTTCTACAAAACCTCTTGTGCAGCTTTGTATTGTATGGTAAATGATAAGTATGTTGAGGTTACGTTTTATCTATTAACTGACTGCCTTTCCACCAAAAATTGTGCTATTTTATAATGACAATTTTAATTTTGTATTCTCATGCAATAGCATACCATATTTGATTACAGTTCAAGTACTCTCACTCAACTTTTGGCTTTTAGAACTTGCTGTACCTCCTGCCATGCAATCTTCTGCCTACATCATCTAGCCACTTTGTATTATAAACCTGTAAACACTTTTAGCATAATCACAAAGTGATTTTTTTCTTGTACCAATATCTGTACTCTCTTGTGTTCACAGAACTCCATCCGACATAACTTGTCACTCCATAGTCGGTTTGTCAGGGTCCAAAACGAAGGTACAGGAAAGAGCTCATGGTGGATGGTCAACCCAGATGGCGGGAAGGGTGGCAAAGTCCCACGGCGACGTGCTGTTTCCATGGACAATAGCAACAAGCTCATCAAGAGTGCCCGCGGTCGAGCCGCAAAGAAGAAAGCAGCTCTTCAGGCTGCTCAGGATGGGAGCCCAGAGAGTTCCTCTAGCCAATCCAAATGGACTGGGAGTCCCACCTCGCGCAGCAGTGATGAGCTTGACACCTGGACAGACTTCCGCTCCCGCACAAACTCCAATGCCAGCACTATAAGTGGCAGACTTTCTCCTATTTTGGCCAACTTGGAGGTGGATGAGGCTCCTGATGATGACTCGCCTCTCTCTCCCATGTTGTACTCCAGTCCAAGCAGCATGTCTCCTTCCACTGGTCTGACGGAGCTTCCTCGGTTAGCTGATCTTGCAGGTACCATGAATCTTAATGATGGGCTGTCTGACAACCTAATGGATGACTTGCTTGACAACATCAGTCTAACGGCTTCGCAGTCTCCAGGCCAAGATGACAATGGTGCCAGCCTACAGGGAAGCCCAGTGTTTACCTTCGGCTGCTCTAGCAGTAGTCTTGGGGTTCCTTCTGGCAGCTATGGTCCTAACTCCATGTTCAGCGCATCATCCGTCACTGGTCTTCGCCAGTCGCCCATGCAAACCATCCAGGAGAACAAGCAGGCCACTTTTCACTTCAGTAAGCAAAGCCTCCAGGATCTGCTCAGCACTGAGCCACACAGCCACAGCGATGTCCTACTCACTCAATCTGACCCACTGATGTCACAAGCCAGTGCCTCCATCTCCTCTCAGAGCTCCCGCCGCAGTGCCCTACAAGCTGGGTCTGGGGGACAAGCTGGACTCAAGAAGTCCTCACTATCAGGATGGCGAGTGAATGGAATTTTGGGGTCATCAAGTGAGTCAGACTACCAAAGCTTGATCAAACAGCATCTCCAACAGTCTCCGTCCAGGAGCACATCTATGCAGCTCAGCTCCTCCGATTCCTTGTTGTCAGGTCTCAATGGTATTGTTCCCTGTGTCCAGTCTGCATCTCAGGACCGATTCTCCACTGACCTGGATCTTGAAGCTTTCAGTGGTAGCCTTGATTGTGATATGGACGCCATCATCCGGAATGACCTGATGGATGCAGAAGGCTTGGAGTTCAGCTTTGATTCTCATCTCATTTCCAGTCAGAATGCAAACCTGAATTCGGGAAGCCTCTCGAGCACCAAACAAACCTCTTCCCAAAGCTGGGTACCAGGCTGACAGGCTGAGCACCTGGAATGTAATTACAGGGCAGAGCAAAGCTTTAGACACTGTCCTGTCCTTTCAGACATTATCCAGGGCAAAGGAAGTGTATAGAATCCTTTGGAGATGCTCTTTTACAAGCTGGAATGAGTTTCATTCATTTTACTTACACAGTTGATGTTGTGATGGTTGTTGTGGCCATATGTTCTGTATCATCATGATGTAGGCTTGAAAACAATGGACAACCTGATGAGCTTTGTAAAATTTAGAAGTCTAGAAGAGCATGCAGATCGACATTGTCGTTGGGGACAAGGTCTAAAGGGACCCAGCAAAGGAAAGACAATACTGCAGCTGAAATGTTTTCTGACAGTTTCTGTTTAATAAAGACATAAACCCCTTTTTTCCTTAATCTGCTCTAAAAGATTTATGTGTAGAAAATGTCACTGTTAGGTTTAGATTATTATTTGTAACCATAGTTTAGGAAATATTCACATTCTGGTCTTTACATTGATAGAAATACTTGTCTTCTGCCAAACCAGTCATCATTTTGTAGACTGATGACCTGTTTACAACCTAAACTCCAGAGAATGACAACTGTTGTTGTCTTCAGAATTATTGTTTTTGTTCAGCCTTCGCAGTCATTTGTGAACTAGAAAAAAGGGAAGAAAGGAATTGTGTGTGTATGTGTGCTGTATCCCTGCCTCCTTGCACAGAACAGTGAAATAAGTCCAGTTGATGAGCTATTTAATGTGATGTATAAACACTCTGTTCTTTCTCTGGTGCACTGCATTAATGTTCTTTTAAACAGTCCAAAAAAGTGCATTTTATTCAGCTGTAAGTACTTGATCCTTTCCATTTTTATCATCACCTTCATTCTGACCTCACCTGAAAGCCTGATCATTTTAAAGTAGTTTTTTGTGATACGTATATTGAAATGCTTAGCATATGTATTTCACAGGCTTGAAACTGAAACTGTTCAAATACAGGTAAGGTTTCAGGACACTGATTAAAAGCCACTACACAAATGTGTAACATTTGAAAACCCCCATTATAAGCTCATAAAGCTGCAAAGGCACATTTTAGCCTTTTACTTGTACATATCTGCACACTGGGTGGTGCTTTAAAAAGAGCATTGTTTCTGCTCTGATGGCAATATGCAGCAAGGCTCTTCGCCTCACATGAGAGACAGACCCATTTTAGTATTACAGACACTATGCTTACATGGACTGTATTGTACCTAGTGTGTTGAACATACAAAGTAAACCAATTAGTTTGCCAACAGTGTGGTTACTGTTTGTATGTTCAGAAGTAGTGCCATTCAGGGACCCCTGCCACTTGTTACCATGGCAAATTTGCAATCATTATTTAATCGTGGTTGAATGTATCTTTGTTGAAATCAGTTTCAGACTCTAAAAGTCCCATAAGCATCTCGTGCACTGATGTACAGTCTTTTCATGACTTGTGTTATTCGAGTGGCTAGTCATTGTTTACACATTTTCACTGTGCTATTAGAACCATACAAAGTATTGTAAATTGCTCACCAGAACTTGGAATAATTCTTTTGTTTTTTATTTGCAGCACTATTGAAAATGGTGTCCTGGATCCATTTAAGTTCTTAATTCATCAAGAGAAAACTCAACTGAATGCGAAAAAGAAAAGTGAGCATTTTATGTATCACGTGTCCTTCATGTGCTGTATTAAACCCATTTACCAATAGATACATAGAGTATTTGCTGGAATATCCCTTTGCATTTCCACTTTGAATAAGTTAGGTAGTACAATGGTATGGTGCATGTAAATAAAGCTTTGTACAGCACTATGATTATCTTGGGTCCTTGTTGTCTTTCAGTAATGAAGGAGTGTTACAAAACAATGAGGATTCCCTGGAGGGCTGGAGCTCTGTACAGGTTCTGGCATTGGCCAGTCTCTGCTATACCTAATTTTCTATGAATGGCTTAGTAATCCCAGTAATCATGGACAATAGTATACAGTGCAGCTTAAGAGATCTGGTTTAAAAATATGTCAAAAAAATACTTTAGTTTACACATTTTAGGCTAGACAAGCGTATGAAATGATGTATTAACAAGGTAGCTTATATTTGCTAGTCCTATACAGTTGCATCTAAAAAAGCTGAATTTGTATTGCTGTCTTCCAACCACTGTTATTCCAGGGGGATGTGTAGGTTTGTATTACAATCTGCAGCATTACAATCTGCGCATTAAAAGCTTTCTAATCATAATAAAGGCTTTAGTTATTAAACATTCACATAATTGTATCTGTCTTATCTTGCTGACTAAGCCTATCTATATATAATGAATCAACACTGACATGCTTAATTACAAACCATGCCTGTGCTCTCTAAACTGATGCAAAACAAAACGTTTAAAACCCAGCCAAAAGGTCCAAGAAAAAAAGAATATTCAGAGATTTTACTTTAAATACTGTGGCTGAATTCTGCAGATTAATTCCAATACTAAATAATTCCAATATAAAGACCAATACTATCATTTCTACTTCGATTCTTTATCATCACAGTGTTCATTTGACCAATGTTTATGAGCACTGAGTAGAGATAACACTGCCTTGATCTTGATTACCACTCTATCTCTACCTAATCATGTCTTTGTGTGTGTTCCGATGTGTTGTCCTGTTGCTCTGGCCATCAGACTGTATGTGTTGTTCTTTGTTGAAACGCTTTCTTCTGTGATTAAAGCCATTGTGGTTATTCAGGATGTCATGTAGTGTTCATCATTATTTACTACCAGCAGCATCCACAAAGGGATGGCTGAGATCAGTAGCAGCTTTAGAGGCTTTATGAATGTCAGGTGCAGCTGCAGAGACTGCAGAGAGACACGTCACTGCAAAGGGTATGCCATTCGATGACATTCCTCTGCTTGTTTTCTGCATAGTGTAATGCATGGAGGGTATCTGTAATGTGCATGTGTTGTGTTCATTCATTAACATTACACAATGCCATTTGCTGTATTTGAATAGAAGCTCATTTGCTACATTCTGTGTCCTATGTGTGTGCCTTTGAAATGTCCTGTAAGAAAGAAAATGATGTCCCCACCCCCAGTGACAATAGATGTAAAGTGTGCCATATGTCCTTGTGCAGTCATTGCTGGGCACCTTGATGGCGATTTCTCATTGGATATAGACTACCTTTGCAACGAACCAATCAGTTGTGCTGTATCCAAGTGAATTTGGGATGTTGAGCTATTTAAAACCATACTGGGGGAAAGTAAAAAGAATATGACAAATTTGATTTAAAACACCAAAATTGTTTAGGCCCTGTGTGCCATTACAAAGCGGCACAATTAATATTACAACCTTTTATATTAATATTATTGTTGTTATTATTATTAATGTTTTTCTGCCACTGTGCATAACGTATTGATTTAATTAGTAAAATCAAACCCATTTATACTGCAACCTTTTATTGTTAAATGCTACTTCCATTAATACAGTATTAACGATGTGATAACATGTAAGCAGCAAGAAAAACTCTATTTTCTGTGCTGTATGAAAATAATAATCATATACCTTCCTATATAAAACTACACCACAAGATGGAAATACCATACCCTACTGACCTAGATTTCAGTCTTCAGTCTGCTGTATAGTCTGTATAGACTTAAATAGTCTTATTTTCTTTATTTCGACTTAATTATCTAAGGGATTTTATCGAGTACGTTTAAACTAGACTTTTAACCTTCATATTTTCTGCTGTACATCAAGGAAAATACTCTGACTCGTAGAAAACGTTCAGATTTAATGTATGGCGAGATCTCACGGTCTGTTTGTTGTCATTCGGAGTTAGCATATACAGCTACTGGTTCTAGCCTACAGACATAAATGTTTGACCTCTAAAGAGTCATCCAGAGCTCTGACCTAAAGAATGACATGACGAGACCCTGCATCTACAGATTACTCTTAAATCTCTCTTCTTAAATCTCATCCGTTATGAAGACAGAATGGATATAAATGGGCCTCCATCGCCCTCTGCAGTTAGCAACGCGTATAGCAAAGTTCATTGTGAAGCTACGTTGTTTTAGATCATTTATTTAGCACTGCACTGTCCTGAAATGTCCAGCATATAAAATATTGAAGGTAAAATACATTATACCTTTAAATGTGCAATAGGCCCATGTGTGTCGTCTTAGTGTTGTGTTGTTTTGCTCTGGGATCTTGCAGGCACATTCTCCGAGTCTTCCGTCTCTATGGTGACTGTCGGTAAGGTAACATTGCCCTTTTTCACTGACTGCGCAAACTTCAGTGAAGGAGGGAGACCCTGCGAGAATTTCAACTATTTGACGCAGAAAAAGGGGAAAGTCTGCTGAGATAAAGAAGGAAAAAATGACAGCTTTACAAAAAATCTGATTTCGCTCATGTAGGGCAGGTATGAACAGAGGCAGAGCATACAGAGTGTCTTCCTCAGTGAAGGTGGAGCAGCTTGAGGCAGAACTATCCGCACAGCTCCAGGCCCTGAGGAGTGAGATTGAAAAGAAGGAACATGAAACATCTACCAAGTTTTACAGGTCAGTAGGGTTGGGTGTTAGATCTAAAATATACAGGTGCTGGTCATAAAATTTGAATTTTGTGAAAAAAATTCAATATTTCTTGTCATTCCTTTCAGAAAGTGAAATCCATATATTGTATTGATTGATCACACTTAGAGCAAAATATATTGTGTTTATTTCTTGGTATTTTGAGTGTACGGAAAAAGTGTGGTATAAAAAGGTGCACCAGCAACAGGGACAACCGCAGCCTTGAGAGAACTGCCAAGCAAAATCCATTCAAGAATATGTCATATTTCTGATAGGAATGTCAAGAAATATTGAACTTTTATGACCAACACCTATACATTTACAATGTCATTTGTTTTCGGTCTTCATAAAAGTTGTTTGTAATGCCACATTTAAAAATTTGACTTTTTTTTTTTTTAAATGAACCATTCTTTAAACTGCACAGAACTAAATCCAGTTAACAAGGTCACACCTACTACGACATGACTCTGGTCAGAGCTCCAGAACTACTCATATCAGCCGTATGTTTAGCAAAGTCTTGTTATAATTGTCATAATATATCTATATAATGACAATTGTCATCACATCACTCACCTCTACAGATGAGAATGTTTATACCACAGCTGCACTGCACAGTGAAATCATATATTTTAACCCAGTGTTCACACTGTCACTTTCAGCTCAGTTCATGTTCCGAAGGATGTGTCATATTTTCGCATGGAGAGACAGCATGTCCTCCAGAAAGGACTGCGGGTGAGATTTTCTTTTAAAATATTATGTTACAGGTATGAGAATTTTTATTTATTTATTGACCTTGTATTATATGCTTTTGATATAATATTTTATGGAAACTGAGTGTTAATTATAGGTTGCAGGAGTGAAACCTGTAGTTTCTCAAGCAGAGGTCATTCAGAAAGAGCTAGAGAGCTGCCTGGACCAGGAGTATACCCCTGAGAGCATACCACTCTTACTGCACCAGGTAGACTCACACCAGATGTTCATTATGCCTGAGACATTTAAAACAACATAATTTAAGCACTGTAGGACAAAACACAGCGCAGCACAGCACACACCTACAATATTAAAAATAAAGATGCTGAAAATTCTTTGTGTGTGTGTAAAATGCTGTAAAATACATGCTCTGGAAATTCTGAGGCATCTAAATGTTTGAGCCAGGTGAGTTGGATCTGGATGCTTCAGGACCAGAATTATGCACATGGAAGAGGCCATTTTGGTTCCTTAGAACATCTCAGCACAGAAAACTGTTAACAACCTGTTTCGTAAATGAAAAATGTGAGAATCTCTGCATATTGAAACATTTCTTTCCAAATGAAGAAAAATAATATTTTTATATCCTAGCCAAGAACCATTTAGGAAACTTTATTCTTAATATTTTGAGTGTACATCTGGAGTTTCAGGTGTGTTTGAGCAGGCTGTGCAGGAATTATACATTATTTCCTTAAATAAGGGTTGGCAATCACAGGTGCTCTTTGAATAGCAGAAAGTCCTAAAGAAGCTTCTAATGTTGCGCTCTAATTTTTATCAGTTCTTTACAGACCGAGCACATCAGCTGGCACAGTTCAAATACCAGCTTATGTTGCGGTGGAGGAGATTCTGTAGGCATTCCATCATCCTGGAGCAGTTATATCCTCAGTACAAAGTAGTTCACATGATACGACACACTGTATAAAAGCCATAATTACTGTTACTGTGCACATTTATTGTATTTCATTAATTCTGGCTTTGTCTAGGAATGCATGACTCATTTGACAAATGAATTTGAAGATGCTATGCAGAGAGTTCGCAGGCTCGCTGTGTCCAGAGAAAATGTTCTGTCAGGCACTGGTTTCCCCATCAATGTGGTTACGCAAGAAGATGTAGTCATTTACTTACAGTGGCTAATATGTCACCTACACTCACTTAAAACCATCCACAGCTTCTTACATGTAAGTGTACACATGAACCCTGTATACACAAAAAAATTCTGCCAGTTTGCAATGTTGAAAATGTGTTTATGAGGTTTGATTTGATGTAGGTGCTTCATTATCTTCCTTTTTGTGAGAGGAAAGAGGCAGATGGGAACAATATATCAGACTTCAGCTCTCCTGGGGAGTTGTCAGGTGAAATCTACTCTACAGCATCTTACTACAATATAAAGACTTGCTCTTAAATCACACACAATGTGAAGTCAATGTTGAACAAATTTGTACATAAAACATTGGTTTGAAGCTTTTTGTAAAATAACACCCTAACAGGAACAGTTTACTGAGATCTAATTTACACTTTTCCCGTTTACCTCAAATGTAGTCAATCATTGAATGTCAATTTAAATGCTTAAAGAACAAATTCAGGCCCAATGATTTTATAGCCACACAATATACTTTAGCTCATAACTTCTAATCAAAGCTAAAGATGCTAAATCTAGACAACATTTCACCATGTAGATGACTCTTATCCAGAGTGACTTGTGAAAAGTGTTTTGTTGTTCAGGCAGCTAATGTGTTCATTGTTGGTACCATCAGAATTGAGTCTAAAGTACTCTTGAACTATGACACTGCGAAAAAACCCAACATCTATTAGAAAGGTACAATAAAGACATTAGACTTTATGTAAGTGCAATACAACACATTTAAACAACTGCATTGAATTCTGCACAAAGAGAAGAGCGTTCAGTTTATGTTTGAAGACAAAGTTCAGTGTTCAGACAGTCAGTAGAAGTTTGTTTCATCACCAGGGTGTGAAATCACATCATCCAATACTTACGTATTTGACATAAGGGGAAATGTACAATAGATTGTTTTGCTAACAGTTTTGCTGAATTGTATGTTTAAGTCCAGCATGTAATTTGATAAGCTTTCAGTGTATCTGTTATATCCAAATTCTTGTCTCCCACTGTCTTATCAGGAATATTTGGATCAGCAGCAAATGTTCCCTTACACTCTGTAAAATTTGAGGAATTCCAAGCTGAACTCCAGCACCTATTGTCACATTACAACATCCAGTACAACACACAGGCCATAAAGACTTCTGCTGATCAGATGGAACTGTTCATTATGGTATTGCCAAACTTACTGTCACATTATTGTGTGCAAGAAGATCCAGATAGAAATGATCTGCACATTATGTTAGAACAGATTTAGGTGATTTTGTAATTGAAACGACGTTAACATTCTCTAGGACATGGAAAAAATACACAATATTTTCAGCCAACATTGGTGCATAGTTACTTTCATAAATTGAACACACAAAAAAATGCAAAAACACACATTTTATGGCACTGTGCAAAAGTTTGGGCACCCTAAGATTTTCAGGTTTCAGTAAGTTGTTGTACGGTGCCCAAACTTTTGCACAGTGTCATAATAATGTTTTTATTTTTTACGTTTTTTTTTCAATTTATGGCATAAAAAATAACTATGCCTCAATGTTTGCTGAAAATATTGTGTATTCTTCCCATGTCCTAGAGAGACTGTGTTAACATTGTTTCAATTACAAAATCACCAAAATCTGTTATTTATCAAGGGGTGCGCAAACTTTTGCATAAGACTGTATGGATTGGAACCAGCTATATATGTATTATTGTTTTTTGTTGTAGGTTAGTGAAGAGTTCAGAACCATTTTCAAAAGTCAGGATTTGATGAATACCTTTCTGCAGTATGATAGCACTGAGGCCATAGACAGGAAGTGGGGAAGAAGGAGTCCAAACATGGCACTCAAAAAGGAATCCAACTGGATTTCCCATATCCAGGTGTGTAAAACATCGAATGGTTCTCAGTCTGATTCTTAATGGTTTTGAACTTTGAACCATTAAGTCATCATGTGGATGAATTTGTTTCAAAAAGGTGAAACCAAAGAGAGATCCCTGGCAACAGAAACAAATGTCCAAACTAACAGAGATGACATGTGTGGATGAATTCCTTCAGATGCACTTCAAGATGTCTGAGGTGAATAACTGACTGACTTTCAGATGATACATGTTACAATTTATGGAAATTGTAAGCAGTTGTAGTTTTTCAGTACTAGAATTACTGCTGTGTTTGTTTTTGTATTAAGGAGTCAGATGCCCAGAGAGTAACAGAAATCCTGAAGCAGCATGCAACTTTTGTCTGTGAACCCAAGTCCATATTGACCTCAATGTTGACAGCAGATTCTGCTGCCTCTAATTTATGGAGACACATTTATAACATCTCCTATTTTACTCAGGCAAGACACTGATTGATTTCAAAATGTATTTCTTATTATTGCTACTTTTTCCATTCAGTTCTATTTATTTGAACATTTCAGGAGTCCAGTGGCAAAGTGTCTGATTTGCCTGATCAAGAAAGGCAGAAAAAAGCCAAAAAGAAAAACCTCAGGTAATATTTTGAATCATGCACAATGTATGTTGCAAATGAAGTAGAAATTCCATATAACCCTCAGCATAATTAATTGGTGAAGATATACACAATGTAATTCTGAGTAGTTTGATGTGAACTATACTGTTCTAGGGAAGCATACTAAAGAATAACATCATGAATAAAGAATTATTTATAGCTGTAATGATAGGAACCAGATGTCTGAAGAGTTAATGAAGATACCTCTTAAAGCTACCCAACAGAACATTTTTACTTGAAATACTTATGAAACAATAGAATTAAGAAGCCATGTGTGCATTCATGTTGGAGAGGCACATGCAGGGGGTTGTCTTTACCAAATTAAAAAAATATATTTTCTGATCTACCATCATTGCATATTAAAAATTTAAAGATTGGATTGTAAAAAATATGGCTATATTTGACCATTGGTTCAGAAAACTTTTCTGTAAATAACCATTTTTTCACATCAAATTATTCTGAATGACTTGATCACCAGTACAATAGTGAATTAATATTGCAAAATATGTGAAACTTGTGTAGAAAATCATTTAGCAAATTATTCCTTTGTGTTATAATCCCAAACGTTTAGCTATAGCTACAGCAGTGCTCAGCTGCTTAATTTGGATGGAGACCTTGAAGATGGTCCTAATGACCCTGTTGCATCCAGAGGAGCATACATATCTCTTTTGTATCTGCGTCACCTCAGGATCAGGGAGCTAAAGGTTGAGTGTGAACCTCTTTTTAATTTAATTACTGCATTTTTTCTTGTTCTGGTCAACATTCAGACCCATAATATTCCCTATAATATAATGTAATGTAGCCCTCTTGTTGTTGTAGCGTACCTGTCTGAGTTTGCTGAACTATCTGCGATCTGTGGAAAGGAGGCTGGCAATGGATACTGCAGAGCTTCAGGTGGTGGAGGGTGTGCAGCTGAATGGTGCCAAAGAGTCTGGCTGGATGAATGCAGCTCAAAGACGCAGTGCCTCTACAGGAGGCCCCAGCTCCCACCACTACATCTTCAACACCCCCAGCGACTACAAGGTACCAAACCAGCGCGTTTCACTGTGGGTAAAACAGACAGGCTCTGGTAGCTGAGGAGACTAGTCATCTTAAACTAGGGGTGAAAGTTTCCTGTTATCTGCTATATATATTTCTGTGTTGGAGGACACTGCTGCGGATGTAAATCAACCATATAACTGTATCAGAATATCAGAGCTGGAACTACATAGAGAATTATTTAAGGAATCCTCCAGCATAATCTCACTCCGCTGCATCTGTATCATGGGTAATCGGATAACCCCTGACACATGTGTATATATACAATATATATAACATGGTTATATACAGAAAATAACCTTTACACCTTTAAGAGTAAACCTTTAATGGTCATTTATGTTCCTCTAATGATTTTTAGCACATGCCTTACCCGAGTGACTCACAAAAGTGTTTTGTTTTCCAATATAAAAACAACATATTTCTAGTAGTGCAAACAGGTGAATAGACATAAGGTGTCTGGTTCACTTTTTAAGATTTGTAAATCTGCATTTGCAATTCAATTAATACATTTTTGACATTGAGGATGTTTAAGCTTTTGTTTTTGTAAGTTAGGAGGTAATCATTTCTATTTCTAATGTGTGATATCAGTCTTAACAATGTATTGTTGTAATGCTTTGTAATGTTTTTTTAGGTCCATTGCACAGAGTTTATGGATTTCCCTGAGGTGGAGAATCTAAGTGACTACTACATCACTGAGGGCCACTATATCCATGTCCAAGATCCGCAAGGCCTTTACATTGTGTATGATGCTGCTCTGATGGACTTGAAGGAGCTTGAAAACACAATGCTGCTCATAGCATCCCATTACATCAGCAGAATTAGAGGTCAGAACAGGACATTTGTCCTATCAATCATAATTTGACTCATTGATTCATGTTTTTTTTTTTTACAATGATATGATATGTTGTCATAAATATACTGATAGACACTTCCAGTTGCTCCCTGACCTCTGGAGATGCTCTTAAAACCTGGACTGCAATGGATGTCGATCGAGTGGCTGTATTGTTGGACATATGGACATGTGAGACTGCTTTCCTGGAGAACAAAATAGAGGTACTGATGGAAAAAAAAGTTCATGACAAAGTTGAAAATATGTTTATCTTTTTAACCTTGCTCTTATTTATGTGTTCACAGCTCTTAAATTGCTACTTTGAGGCTTATCAACATGTTATAGACCTAGAAGAAAGATTTAGCTTGGCTCAAGTGATTACAGACATAATTCACAGGAGGCCTTGCCTGGATTTGGAAACAGAGTATTTTCCACAATCTTACAGGCAAGAAGTGATCTGTCTGCAAAGCCACCAGCAACTTATTAAATCAGTTTTAAATTCTCAGGTAATTGAGATTTTTGGATTCTGTATTTTGTTAATATTATGCATGAGACACAGGAAAGTACATTTTCAACCATATTTCCTATTGGTTAGATTGATCAGCAGCGTCAGTACCTTGAGCGGATATGGAGAGGGGAGCAGAGGAAGAGTTGTCCTCAAGAATATGGCTTCCCTTTAAACTATGTTCCTAAACAACTGGTATCTGTGGGTGGAAGTAGGTAAGAATTATTTTAAAATAAGGGGAGAATCACACTAATGTCATACAAATGTACAAAAAACTTGGATATTTTACAAGATGCAATAAAAACTAAAATGTGTGGTCTTGAATAATGACAATGTTTAAGCTGACCAGCTTCAGAATCTGATGCCAGCAACACACTCTAAAAAGTTGGGATTGGGCAAAATAAGAGGTAAAAGTTAATGGGCTACTCAGATCACACTATTCTTACACTGTCCACAATGAGCAGGTGAACTGGTCCTATGTGAAGGTATGATTGGGTGTACAGGAGCATTTACCAAAGGGTCTGTTTTTGCAAGCAAAGACAGGTTGTGGCCCACCACTTAGTTCCAAACGTCATGAGAGAATTGTAAATCGATTCACTAAGAACATTTCTCAGTGCAAGACTGCAAAGAAGAACTTTCACCACTTACTGTACCCAGTTTTATATTGTATAATATTGTAAGAAATGTAGTGTTTTCCAAGGTCATCTACAATAGAGCAAAAGACGTGTTCTGTTTTTCAGATAAATCCATAAAACCAGATACAATTCTCTGTGACAAAAACACCATAGACCTTCCACACTTTTACCAATGAAAGCCAATATCTCTCACGGATGAATTGTGTATTAGTAAAGGTATCATTGATGCAGAGGTGCATATTGAGATTTTAGAGAGACACTGACATTTTTTCCAGATATTTTCAATGATTATTTCAGCAAGACAATACCAGACCTTGATCTACATGTACTGCAACAGTTTTGCTTTTAAATACAGAGCAAATGGGCTTGATTTGCTTGCCAGCTGTTAAGATTGGGCTCTTGCTGAAAATGTTTGGGGTATTATGAAGTAGAGAATCAGATAACACCAACTAATTACTGTTGGTCATTTAAAATGCTTTATCAAGCAACAATGGACAAACATGTCACTTTCCAAATTGCAACAATTAGTATAATCAAGTCTCAGTAAAATATAATTGTAAAGAGTTTAATTAAATAGAAAGGATGTAACACAGTAGTAAACATGGTTCTGTGTTGCAGATATCATGTTCTATATTTTGTTTCATATTTATTATTTAAGTTGTTTAAGAAAAAGTGTATATATGCTCATGGATTCAAATTTTTTACCTCAACTATCTATATGTATAAAAGCATTATAATTTCAATACCAAATATGAATTTGAATTAATATTTAAATCAATTCATCAAATTGCAATTAAATTTGTGATTTCATGTTGCATCAGATTATTTCCTGAAGAAATTAAATCAAATTCTTGTGAAGTCAGAGGTTTACGTCTAATATAAGCCCTTTCTTTGCTGTTCATTACATCAATCAGTGTATAATGCATCTTATCTTTTTATTAGTTATGTTCTCTATGTTTATTGTTCCAGACCAGCCCTGAAGAGTGTGTATCTGTTAGAGTTACACCCATCCCTGTGTCTGGCCTCTCGGGTGTTCATGGCCCTAGAGCAGGCCCATGCTGAAGTATGCGAGTTGCATGGGTGTAGAACTGCATCACAAAGAGTCAGGATGGAGCACAGAATCCTAAAGCAAGCTCTGTTTCACTGGCACATCATGGCTACTCCTGGGTCTTCATATAGCCAACAGATCCAGAGAGATGTATGTATCTCATTGCTCAGAATAATATAATACACTACCAGTCAAATGTTTGAACGCTCTTACTTATCAAAGAACTTTACATATGTTTATTGTTTTCCACATTTTAGAAAGCAAAAGTAGCAAAAGACATTAAAAAATATTATGTAACACAAGGATTCATACAGTGATTCTCAATTTGCCTTGAAGAGCCATATACATTAAAAGTGGAGGCTGTTTCATATTTTATTGCTCATCTGTACACTGCCTGTGGTCTCTATAGTTGTTTTCAGATGTGTTTATTGAGGACCCAGTCCTGGTCAGAGAGGTCGGTCTGTCTGTTCTGAGGTCAGCAGAAGAACAGGAGAGGAAGCAGGGTAGAGAGAGACAGATTCTTGCTGTGGAGACCTTCTGCAAACTAATAGAGCTCATTACCATTCGCTACCGCATTGTTGAAGCAGCTTCTGAGACTGAACACCTGTCACAGTTGAGTCAAGTTTGTATTACCACACAAACCACACCTGCCTTTATAACTTCATATAAATATTTCTAACAATAACAGTTAGAGACATTTATAGGATGTTAGACATGTGCAGTAATTAGCACTGTCACTTCACAGCAAGAAGGTCCTTGGTTCGATCCCTGGGTCGGCTGCAGTTGCCTTTCTGTATGAAGTTTGCAGCTCTCCCACCGTTTGTGTGGGTTTTCCTCCCACAATCCAGTTGGTTGACTGGCTACTCTAAATTGTGTGTGTGAATGGTGGTTTGTCTCTTTTCAGAGTGAAGCCTGCCTTGGCCTGTAGGGATTGGCTCTAGCTTTTGAAATAGATAAATGGTTTGATGATTGAATTAATACATTGATAATAAGGGTTTATTCAAATATTATTCAATTAAAAATGTATCTCACACAACATATATTTCTAAAGATTATTTTGTAACAGAAGAACTTTGTATATACTTGTCTGAAAAACTAGGTGAAATGTATATTTCATCTTTCTAAAAGTTCTTTTTCAGTATGCTTTTGTTTGTTTCAGATTATACAAATCTCTTACTGACGAGATGGGTTTTGATGAATTCCATCTGTATATGCGTCCGGTGCAGTTTGAATTTGCCACAAAGAAAGAGATCCCGAAACAGCTCCCTCTGTTCATCACCAGTTCTCTCCAGGACAGCAGTTGTGTTGACAGGTAAGTCCTTACAGAACAATAAAACTGATCCATTTTGTTTAAGTGAAGTGTTTATGTCATGTATCCTGAATATCCTGGCTCCTCGGCTGTTTATCCATGGCTTGTCTCCTGTATTTTCACAATCCATCTGCTTCACAGATACTGCCCGTCCAGTCTTCCTCTAGCCATCCAGGAAGTTGACGAAAACCAGATAGGAAAATTCAGCTTCCAGTCTGAAAAAGCAGTACTAAATGTAACGACATACAAAACAGCTTAATATTCATGTTTTCATGTATTGTACACCCTGTATCTTGTGTAATAATGCGCATTCCATTTAGCTCATGAACCAGCCTAATGTAGAGAATCTACAAGTGGTCTTGGCCTGCCAGATCACACAGAAGAATGCACTTACTGGAGCACTGAAGCAGGCCTCAGTTTGCTATTGGGCCCAGGAGTGTTTAACTATAAAGGCAGGAAGAAATGCCTCATGTACTAGAAGTAGGTGAGTCTGACTAATTATGCAGCCATACTGTGAAACATTAGGTCGATTTTCTTTATACTATACAGTGATTGCATCTCTGTCAACAAACCTCTATTGAGGTACCAAAATCTCTAAAATGATCAAATTAAAGAATCAATTGAACTTTTTTCTTCTGTAATATTTAACTGTAATACAATTGACTTTCATCAGTGGACAGGGAAAAATAAAATCAAACCACCCAAACCTTTTTATCATCATGCAGAGATGTTCAGCTAGTACAAATACCTTCACTGATACCATTTTTTTGCCCTCAGGTACTGTATGTGTCAGTAAGGGTAAAAAAAAAACACAATCTGATTTCAAATTTATATTGACCATAATATAAATTAGTGCAGTGGTTCTCACGCCGGACTCTCCAGACAAGATATATTTTTACTTAATTCTAATTCTCAACATAGGGTAGAGAAAAAAAAATAGGCCACCTCAAATTTCCCGAAGAACCTCTGCATTATGAAATATTACACAATATCACGAGTCTAGTTTGCACTTTTAAAGGATAAAAAAAGAATATATAGAATTGTGATGTGACTAATGTGATATGATTTATGTGGGAACATGCACCTTATGTTAATGGGATAAAAAGTGTGTTTTTTTTAGGCTTGCAGATGCCTTTGTGTCCATTCAGCTAGAGAAGACTGGCCCTCGGGATAAAATGCTGAACTCATTTGTAAAGAAGAACACTTTGATGTCAAATATGGTATGTAAGGTTGGATCTTTATTAACATTTTTTGATCCACAGATGGACATGTGCAAAACTTTACTAGTTTATTCCTTTCTTAACAGGATGAGGTAGCCAAAACCAAAAGGAAACTGATTCTGGAGTTCTGTCACAAGTATGTTTGTTTGATTTTGGTGTGAGCAGTATGAACTCATTTTAGCTTCATCACTGAGAGATTGCATGTTTAATTAGCATTCTCCTCCAAACACATTGAGATGTCCAATATTGTTCTGCTATCAGCAGTATGCAAAGGCAAGTTGGCTGGATTCTCATGTCTCAAGGGAAACATGTGCTAACCTTTACCTTTCCAGGTTGACAGCATCACTGATGGTGAGACTTAGCTGGAATGTGAAATTAGCTAAAAGGAGAGGAAAATTGGGTTAACATAATACAAATTTATTTATATTTAACTATGGAATAACATCATAAAAAGTGTTTACAATAGCAATGAGCCTGACCACAACCTAAAGATTTTTTTTTTTTTTAAAGATTCAGTGCGGTGATGTCTCAGTGTTGTGTAAGAGGTCAGATCATTGCCCTCTGCTACAGTCTAACTTCATTGCTGGACCAGCTTCCCAAGATTGGCCAGACTCACTTTGTTGTTGGGCAAGCCGATGAGGTCAGCAGGGGAGTAGAATGTGAGAAGGGTTTTCAATCTGATCCTAGGTGAGAGCCTACAGAGCATGTCTACTCTGTTAAACTGACTATTAATATATATGTTTTATTACCAGAGTTGGTGCATAGGTTTTCAGTGATACTCATAAATGCCATATAATAATTGGTCAGATTAATATGGAAGTCTTATTTGAACGTATTGGATTTAAATTGTGTTTGGATGTTCAGGACATTTCAGCCTCGCCCCAGACGACTGTTATCAGCTGATGGAAAGACTTTGCTGAACCTCTGGTTCATTCCCCACTACACAGAGGTGCTCATCATGTTCAAAACAATGGAAGAGAGGGTGAGAAATGCATCAGCAGTTTAATAATAATAATAATAATAATAATAATACATTTTATTTGTGGGTGCCTTTCTAAAACCCAAGGTCACCAAACAGAGCAAAGACAATAAAAACACAATATTAAAAATAATAATATAATAAATCACATAAGTAGAATTTAGCAGCGATTAAGATGTGTGCTAAAGTGAGTAGGCCTGTCTGAAAAGATGGGTTTTGAGATTAATTTTGAATAGGGGAAGAGAGTCTAAGTTTCTAACTGAGGGTGGAAGTGAATTCCATAGTCGGAGAGCAGAGCGACTAAAAGCACAATGTCCCATAGTGACAAGGCGAGCAGAGGGCATGATAAGATGAGGGGCAGACGAAGATCTAAGAGAGCAGGACGGAGTGGCAATGTGAATCAAACTACACAGGTAGGGAGGGGCCAGGTTATGGATGCACTTGAAAGTAAGAAGCAGAATTTTGTAGATTATTCTGGCATCTATAGGCAGCCAGTGACTATAACAGCCCAGACTCGTAACTTGAGTGGAGGGGTGGACAGAAGAAGGTGTACTGATGAGTAGAACTTCAGTTTTGTTGCTATTAAGTTTGAGAAAGTTGAGAACCATTATTTAATCTCCATAAGACAGTCGGAAAGAGAAGTGGGTGGAACAGCGGAGCTGGGTTTAGAAGAAAGATAGATCTGGGTGTCATCTGCATAACAGTGAAAGTTTATATTGTATTTACGGAATATACAGCCAAGGCGTAGCATGTAAATAATGAATAGCAGGGGCCCCAAAACTGAACCCTGGGGCACACCAGCTGAAACAAGAAATGAATGCGCAGAGTAGGAAATAAGTAACTGATACCGATTGATGCTAATCTATTCAAAAGAGTGTTGTGTGAGATGGTGTCAAAGGCTGCACTCAGATCCAGGAGGATAAGAATCGTGAGCAGACCAGAATCAGCTGCCATCAGGAGGTCATTGGTCATTTTAATGAGAGCTGTTTCAGTACTATGGTGGTGACGAAAGCCAGATTGGAATTGTTCGTACAGATTATGAGTAGAGAGATAAGTGTGGAGCTGGGAGGTAACAACTTTCTCAAGAATTTTGGAGATAAATGGGAGATTGGATATAGGGCGAAGGTTATTAAGATTGGAAGGATCTTTGCCAGGTTTTTTAAGAATAGGAATAACAGTGGCAGTTTTGAATGATGAGGGGACAATCCCAGTGCTAAGAGAAGAATGAATAATAGCGGTAATAAGAGGGGCCAATAAGGGGAGATAGGTAAAGTGACCAGGTGGAAGGTTTAGATTCTTGAATGATTATAGATCCATCAGTTATTGAGGGCAGAGTGAAATTTGATAGTGACTGAGAGGATAACAATTATTGTAAAATGCCTCTGTATTTCATAGAAGGTATAGAAGTCTGTGTGTGTGTGTCTGTGTGTGTGTGTCTGTGTGTGTGTGTGTGTGTGTGTGTGTGTGTGTGTGTGTGTGTGTGTGTGTGTGTGTGTGTGT
>JBBIGC010000001.1:31829942-31847961 GCA_037576955.1 Lepidarchus adonis
GTGTGTGTGTGTGTGTGTGTGTGTGTGTGTGTGTGTGTGTGTGTGTGTGTGTGTGTGTGTGTGTGTCTGTGTGTGCAGGCATGTCGCCTAGCTCTTCATCACACCCTGATGATTGTGTCAGCTATTCATGACATTGTGTTTTACCTGGTGAGCCTCGCCTCTCTGGGGAACCCAAAAGGTTCCCTTGAGCCCAGTGGTGAACTTAAGCTCACTGCAGACTGGGGAGGATCAGAAAGCATCAGTAAGTTGTAGCAGCGTTGCTCACTGACATTTGCAGAAAGTGAAACAACGCAAATTGTCTTTTGACCCCTGTTGTATTGTGGTCTTATACAGGGGCTGAGTTATGGGACATTCAGCAGCAGGTAGATTCTCTAATGGAACCTGATAGTCCAGAAGCAGTAGGGCAACTCCTCCAGCTGCACAGGGAAGTGTTATTCCTGCGCTTCGATGTAGCAGTACGTTGCATGATTCTGTAAGTGTCTGATTACAGTTATTTTTATTTGGGTCAAACTAAGTAGTGGGCAAAATGGCAAAAATAAATCATCACCCTACACGATACACTTGTTACAATATACAGTATGTGATGTGTATTTTGTCTGATGTCTGACAAGTTGAAATGGAACAGAAGCAATGATGACAAATAACTGTATTCAACATTTTAAGTTAAATTAATTAAACCCTGTTTTTAATTAACCATGCATTAGGCTATTGTTCTTTAGGAACTGGTAATAGCACAATATGCTAAGAACACATTTTGTGTTTTGTGAATAATTTTCATGATCATAAATAACTTTTAATAACATAAAGCTAACTTTTCCCTAGCTTTAGTCTGGCCTGTATGGTTTAGATTGAATATAATCCTCAGTCTCACATTTCTAAAACTCAAATAGTCACAAACTTTTAAATAAAATAAAAATTAAATAACAATACAATAATCTGTTATATTGTTATCCTCATGCTAAAATTTGTGAGTAAAGTTTTGCACCTATGCATCATACTCATGTTTATCAGCATGTTCTGCTGTACTAAAACTGTATTGGTTATTACCAGTAAATTGTATTATATTACCTCCATACAATCTTAATATCAACCAGTTTTATTAACCAAGTAATATATGCTCCTGTTTTTAGTGGTTGAAAATGTGCCCTGGTGATCTTCACCTGCTACAGTTGAAATAAAAAAAAGCTATGATTGGCTGTTTGCAGTTATCAAACTACATTTACCTCTTTTGCCTTAAGGGAGGCGTTCCTTTCCTCCGGAAACATCAAGGCCTATCAGAGTGTGAGTAACAACATGAGCCATTCCCTTTCTGTCTTGAGTGAAAGTCCAAAACAAGGTGTCTTTCAGCTTCCTCTTCCTCAGCCACTGGAGCCATTCTGCCCAGAGGTAAGTGGACTGTTCATTTACATCATACTCCATTTTAAAAATACCCCACCAATGTCTTAGGCGTAACATTTAAAACCATTTGTGATTTATCATTTAGAGGAAAATGGATTTTAAAGGTGTCACTTATGCTGCAGCAAATTTTAACAGGGTACCTGTGTTTTCAGAGTCAAAGAATCTATCCATGGAGATCATTTCTTGCTTGTATGGGTTTACATCCCTTGGCTATGTGGGATATTCTACCTATAGACTTCTGTATGCAGGTGATTACATAGGAATTTTGTTTGGGGTTTTTTAAAAGTACAGTTACCCTTGTACAGGGAGTCCTCAGATTACATTGGATTACAGATTACATTAATTTCCGGTTCTTTTGAGTGCGACGTAAGTCGAATTTCAACTTAAGTCGATGCCCGCTTAAGTAAGTGCTTAAATAACTCAAATAGAGCACATACACAGTTCAGCAATGATGTGTACAATTTCTGACCTTTATTCCTGTGTTTTTGCCCTTTACCAAGCGTTTTATTATATCAACTTTCACTTTTACACCATAAAAAAGAGGGGGTGGGGGTTAGGGGGAACCAATGAGGTAACCACAAATCTCCTTATGTTGAGTATGATGTAAGTCGAGGACTCCCTGTATGTTGTTGATCTGCCATATTTTTTAGGCTTACACTATAGCATCATGCAAGATCACACATTTAACTCAAACATCAGAGTTACAGTAAAAGCCTTTTGTGATAACAGTATATTATATAGTCATAAATTGCATAAACAATATCTGACATTCCTAAAACAGTTTAGGTATGCAGTGCTGTTGGTGACCTGCTCTAATTCAAATGCTTGTTGGTCATTCATATAATCTTTGCTGACTGACTACATTTGGGAAAAGGACACAACTGTGTATGTTTGATTTATGGCCAAAAAAGTCCTCCATCTTCTGTGACCAATGTGTAGAAAATGAGATCTGATGTAGTGGTCTTGTACAGCTCTGCCTGTCTGACCTGAATGACCGCAGCAGGATGGAGGCTAATGGAGCAATGCTGGGTGTTTCTCTCCTCCTTGATGACATGCTGAGCAGTAAGAGAAGTGCAGCTCCTCTACAGATTCAGGGTCAAGCAGACTCTGAGACTGTCACCATGGAAGCTGATAGAGAAGTATTCTTAAGTTAATTGTCAATTAACGTAAAAATCTACTTGTCACGTTTTATAAAGCTGTTTTAAAGTGAATGCGCAATTATTTTTCAATCATATGGTAAATAAATCTCTAGATTAAGCATTGAGTTTTTCTTGCAAGGTTCAGGACTCCACAGATGACACAGATTTTTTGAGCATAGACCCAGAAGAGATTAAGCCAAAAGCCCACAAGCCCATTCAGACCCTCACCCAGCAGAAAGGCTTCTTGCTGCTCTGGAAGCAACTGGAGGTCTTCAAAGAGAACTGGACACGCCAGCAGCTGGGAGAACAGCAAATAAATTCTGCACTTTTCAAACAATGTTCACATCTATACAGGTTTTTATAAACATTTCTAACTTTCTTTCATAGCTATGAAGATAATATCCTGATCTTTTAGGTCTGCTAATATAAATTGTGGGTTTATGTACCAAAACAGTCATAATACATTTTATTTGACAATTTTCCAACCTCACTTTATTCCTAGAAGTAAAAAGCACTTTTTTCTATGTTTTTAATATATGTAATGAATGGAATGAGTTGTTACTTTGGACTGAAATGCTCAGACATGTAGTAAAAAAAATATATTTTTTTAAATGTTGACTCATTAAGAAGGCTGCATTGAAACATTTGGTTTGTGACAGTCAGGAGCAACAGCACATCTTTAGATTCAAAATCATATATATACATATTTGTATATATATATACATATTTGAGGATATTGTATGAACTATTTCAGAATGGAGATTTATTACCCCAGTATGCGAGCTTTGGCACAGCAGATGGAGAAGGAGCAGGAGTATGAAACTCTGCTGTCACACAACCAGCCTTTTCAAGCCCCTCCAGGAGCTGTGGAGGTTGACGTCAAGTCATGGCAGGTACAGACACCATTGTTGAATATTTAGCAGCAGTTTTAATAGTTTACTCCATCTTCATTTCATTCATTACTTTGTTTTTCAGAAGTCATTTTCTTATGATGAAGTTATAATTGCTTTTAGGTGTATTTATAACATGCATGTTTTTGTCCTCTCTTGTTTGTGTGTGGGGCAGCTGCTGAGGCTGTTGGAGAGCACAGAAGGTGACATGATCAGAGCAGTTCAGAGGAGGATTAACAGGGAGATGACTCTGGTGATGTCAGAGCAAGCTCGGCATGACACAGCCCTCCCCACAGGTAACACACTCTTCTGCTGTGCACGCTTAACAGAGAGCAGCCCCCCACTGCAGGAGGGCAGGAACTGAGCCCAAAATCCACAATCAGCTTTCAGTTGGAAGCTGAGGAACTGTAAGGATGTGCATCTAAGAGTATAGAATCAAATGTATATCTTAGGGAATTAATGATGAATGTTTATATATTTTTGGCCATGTTTTTTAGCCAGATTTTTTTGTAAACAACAAGCAATAATGACAGTAATGCTGTTTATTTATGTTTTAGTGATAATAATCTGACATGTATTTATGTCATTCATTTGGCTAACTAGTCTTAGTTACATCATTACGTTACACAGATCATACGAAAGGGTCATTATGTGAACATTAGCCAATTTTAACTGTGCACTGATACTTCATCCATATTCATTTATTAATTATCCAGACCGCTTACCTATTTTGGGTCACATGGAAGCTGGATCTGATCTTAACTGACTATGAGCCATGGCAGGGTTTTCCCTGGACAGGAGGCCAACACATCGCTGGGCACACCTAGTATGTGCAATTTAGAGTAGCCAGGCAACCTAAAACACTCCACAGAGACATTATTGTAGTGTAAAGGGCATTTGTTATTTTCAAATGGTGTACAAAATCAAGAGGTTAAAGAAGGTTCCCTTATAAAAGTGATAATATGCTAAACTATACACCATTTTTATCATTTACTCTAACATACATCTGTCATTTTTTTACCATTTTTATCTTTTGTCACTTTTTGTGGAAAGACCTGTGGAAAAGAGCATCAATGAAACACTGTCTGTCTCTAGAGAGGCCACAGATAGTGGAGAACTTTATCCAGCAGTTGATGGGTGGAGGAAAAGAGACAGAAGGACAGGTACAAGAAACTTAGCAACTGTAAATTATTCTCTTATATACTCTGTGCAGATTTAACACTTTTAATATTGAAATGCATGTGAAAGGCTAATTCTAATTACAATTACAGACCATTAGATAAGCTTTTATTAAGAGCTTCTAACAGCGCAGTGCTTAGGGGCTTCAGGATATCATGTGGTATGATGATGTTCCTGCCAGGTGTTCTTCTCCACAGTCCATCTGCAGGAGTGTTTGACTGAGCTGGGTTGTGCTGTGATGGCCCGTGAGCGCAGCTGCTTCCAACTTTACTCCCAGTTCTATGAGCATCTCCTACAGCAGCAGGGTCAGCTGCTCTATCAGAGAGAACAGGTAACTCTATATTCACCTAAGCTTTTATTGAACATTCTGCTGAGTTCTAATTACTCATTATAATTGTATCCCCTAGGATGTGAAGGAACTTGAATCTGCAGAACTACAAGCAAGCAATCCCTATAGTAAGGTATGCTTAGTCAACTATTTAAGACTTCAGACCTGTATTGGTAGAAATGGATGACAGACAGATAGATTGACAGAAGACATAGCTCAGAAAGATGATGGTCATCTGACTGATATTGTCGTTGCAGGTAGCGGAGCTGTGCCGTGGGATGATGACTGAAGTCACAGCCCTTCGTGCCAGATTTACTCAGCTGGAAGAAGAGCAGAACTGTGTCCAGCGGCAGATGAGTTTGGAACACAGGCAAAGCTATGACTCACTGCTTCGCCAGCTCTTCTCAACCTGCATTCAGCTGAAGGTGTGCACATGCACTTATTGAAATTCAGTAGCGAGGCTTTGCTATAATTGACAGTCACTTCTAGGTTCCTTAGATGTCCAAGTCTCTCTGATGTACAGGCAAGACTTGACCAATATCATGTAAGAATGGACCAAGACGTCAAACAGCTGGTCAGCAGGGTCAGACAGGAAGGAACAAATAGGATCATTAAGCTGAGGAGCAAGCTTTCCTCCACTAAAGACATTAAAGATGTGACCAGAAACCTTTCAGAGGTTAGTCTTCTATTAGTGACACAAATAAATACAAGTGTATTAATGTTCTACATTGTATTACTCACATATTTTGTTTTCAGAAAGCGATACTAGAAGATCTCTATTCAGAAAATAGTCAGCTTGCTGGACTTCTGTGTAAATTAAGAGCCTTTCACCATTGGAGGCAGGTGGTTGGACAGGCCAAGCTGCAGAGGGAGCTACTACAGTGCCAACAGGTGTGCTGACTGCAATTCATGTTAACATTGAGGGGAAAGAAGCATTTAAAAACCTTTTTTTACTGAATACACATCTTGTGCATCTACATATTTGTAGGTTGACTTTGTACTTATACATTTGAGCAAAACAAAGTATTAGTAGATGGGAGATAGGGTTTCTGTGACATCAGAAATAAATATCTGTACTTTATTACAAAGCCATTTTTGTCAGTTTCATCCTTCAGATTCATTTTCAGCTAATTCTTTTTCTTTTCAGGGTCCCTCTGCTGGGTTTACAATTTAACAATTCTTCATAAACATGGGGGATTCTTGTCACCTTTTTGTTTGTTTGTTTTAACTAACCAGGCTTAAAACATTATGCCTGTATGTTTGGAGTTGTTGCCTTGTTAAAACATACACCTACAATCTCAATGTGTCCTGTTAAATCACTGAATGCTATATGATAACCTGTAATGCTATAATACCATTTGCAGAGAAGCAGCCCAATATGGTGATGCTCCAATCCCCATACTTCACTGTAGATGTGATGTTCTTGAGAATTCTATAATCACACTACACTGTAGAGTTCAATTTTGTCTAAATTCTTGTGGGCGAATTTTGGAATTTTAAAAATCTGCATATGCTATAAGAGTGGAGATGATTGTGGTGTAGTATCTTCGTGTTACTCTTGTTCCTTCTGCTTTCAGGTTGTACTGCAACTTACAAGTGATTGTTAACTATTATGTTCATCTGCTGTGTGGGGAACTTGTCCAGACACGATTAGTTATAATTCCATAAATGTTACCTATTAATATTAACATTAAATTACCTTTTAACCATTGCATATATATTCCTTGCAATAGTGACTAAATATTTTCTGTTGTACCTTGTTCCTCCCTTTAAGTACAATATTAATTCAATGGAAGTATATTAAACAAGAAAAATAAATCAATCATTTGTTTATACCATTTTAAAAAAACATTTTCTCTCATCATTTGCTTAGAGAGAGATATCTTGCAAGCTGGATGCTTTGAGAGTGAAGATGACCTTGCAGGAAGGGGAGATGATGCTGAAGCAAGAGCTTGAAGCAGTGAATGTTGCCATGTTGCAATATAAAACTGAATATGAAAGACTTAAGCAACAAATTGTTAAGCAGGTATCGCCCCACAAAAACAGGCCTCTTCACTTCATATTCCCTGTACACACACTGATCTATCTACAGATCACTGACAGAGTTTTATAACCACAGACTCAGCAGCTACAGGATGCAGAGCACCAATCAGCCGTGGAGACACGGAGCAGGCAAGAGCTGCAGAGCTTCCGGCTGCAGAGTGTGGAGCAATTGCAGGAGGACATGGAGGAGAGAGAAAGTCAGCTCAGAGCTCTCAGTGCGCAGCTGGAAAAGAACAGCCGAGAGCGCGAGCTCCAGCAACAGCGCGCTCACAAACAGATTAAAAAGGTAGAACCAAAACATTCTTCATGAAGTTATTGTAAAAAATCATCCACATAGAGGATCAATTATTTACAAGTATACAGTTTGAGTTTCTCCTGTACTCCAACTATAGTCAGTTAACAAAGATGTGTTTTGTCCTTTAGTATTTTATTTTATCTATAACAAGACTGAAGACAAAATTCACATTGATAATAGCCCATTTTTCAATAATCATGGGTTACACAATGTTAGAAATCAGATAAGAAATCTGAGATAACTAGAAAGAGGGTCATGATTTTGAAATGCAGTTTGCACACAGTTAATTGGTGGGATAAAAGTTTCTGTAACCTGTTAGCTACCTGTTGTAGCTCTCCTGAATAGAAGTAAATTTAACAACAAGCGACTTAAATGAACAACTATAGTTGTGGTAAATGGGAGGTTGGGGTAAATAGTTGAAAGTGTGTGTGCAGCGTCCTTTTACTATATGATGAACGTTACAGAACTTTAACACTTTACTTTCACTCTTTTAAGGTGCAAAACCAGCTCAATAATGAACGCTGCATAAAACTGGAGGCATTTCAGACAGTGGACAAATTACAGAACCAGATTCACAGCATTGAGACAACACTGTATAAACGTTTCTCTCCTTCAGGTGCTCGTCCTATCAGTTCTCTTTACCATTCTGTATTCATTGTCAAGTTTTAGACTAAACTGACATTATGCTTCTTATTTCTACAGTTTGTAAAAGTGCTTCCTCGAGTAGAGCAGGTTAGATGAATTTCTCTGGTTCCATATATGATGCTAAACTTGATTTTAGTCAAGAATGACTTGCTTTTGTTTTTTTCTCTATACAATAGTTAGTGGCTTTATGGAGATCACATCTGAAGACTCTGATGTTGAGACTGCACTCAGACCAGCTACAGCTAGGAGAGATTCTGGGACGTTACTTGAGAGACCAAAAACAGTGAGTTTATTTTTACTATTTTTTACAAAGATTATACTAATTACATTGGTAAGAGATAGAATTCATTATTTGAGCAGACTTCAGATGCTGGTTTTAAAGCTTTCCATCCCTAATTCACAGGCCCCTCGACGCCTGCGCATGGAGATAGCAGATATGCTATTACCCAACCTACCTGGCAGATCCTTCACAGCTTTTACTCAAAAGAGAAACCAGCATTCTAGACTGGGGCATAAATAAATTAATGCTTTTATTGTACTTTAGTTACACCACACATAGCTGCAAACAGTAATTAAATTGAATTGATCATATATGTAAGACCATTTACCCCATCCATGTTCTATGCTGGAATTCTTAAGAGAACAGACAAACCCTGTTAGCTCGCTCCTATTGGTCTGGGCCCTAAACTTGGCAAAAGGTGGGGTTGGTGAGCTATTAAAAGGGATAAGTGACGTTTCTTTTAAAAACCTATTTCTTTGACAACTCGTTTCTTTGACAGAATTTAAAAATAAAATTAAGGCTTTTAAATGTGATTTTAAACAGCTCAAAGTAAAAGATATATGATGTAAGGATTATATATTAATGTTGTACATGATTTAACCAACTTCATTACCTGCTGTCATCCGTTAGTGATGATCGACCGCTGCACTTTCTTCGCAAATAACTTGACTCGCTTTGCTAAAGATAGTCAAGTCGTTTTTCATGTAAAACATTAGTAATGGTCACATTGAGATCTAGCAAACAAAAAACACATCTCCAGTGCTGCTTCAAGCCCAGTATGTTTCCCCAGAAGCAACTGATTATACCAGTAGTGGGAGGATTTCCTGTGTTGATTGATGATCCAGACACCAACCAGACCAAGGATGCATCAGTGATTGGTCCATCATACGTTAGTATCGCCCACCCACAAACAGTAGCAGCTGCCTCTGAGCTAAAAAATTAGCACGACCAACCTCATTCTAGACTACAGCGCTAGCATGGACCCAAGTCTGGCGAGCTACAGAGAGAGAAATGCATACAGCAGACACGTTGTGGCGAGGGCGAGGGGGGCAGCTTAATGAGGTAAATAACATGGAAGGAAATCTGTTCTGGAGCCTTTAATGGCAAAAGGCCAGGTTGGTCAGATAACGGGAGGCGAGCTAACGGGGTTTGACTGTATATCTGAACGTGTTCATCTATTTCACATCAATAGCAAGTTATTGAAGTGGAACAGTACAACACAGCAAGTAATAGAAGGGAAAATGAAGGACAGCAATTTAGATGTAATTAATTTTTTATATGGAATCATTTTAAGTGTATTCAACATTTTAAGTGTACTCTGATGTCTTAAAATTAAAATCTATTCTACATTAATAAAGCAATGACAATTACAAAAGTAAAGCATCGACTGTGAATGAATGAATGAGTGTTTTTACTTATCAGTTCTGTGGGGCCAGACTGGTGGTGTAGAGGTATGAGACTGTTCCAGCCTGTATCTGAAATGTCTGTCCCTGGATCTGACCACTGGGGATCTGCTCACTGGTTTGGTTAATGGAGATTGGTTGGCTGGATTGGCTGCTGATGTGGATTGCTCCGGTGTGGCTCTGAATATGCTGCTCTCTTGTGAGCCCAACCTCGGCAGCAGGGGGCTCCTGAGTGACCGAGAGCTGTGGGATGGCCTGCTGGATCACCTGCAACTGCTGAAGGGGCCGTGGGCTAATTTGCAGCTGTTGTTGAGCTCCATGGTGCACTTGTAGCTGCTCCATAGCCTCTTTAGTCAGAGTAATGACATGCATTTGCTCTGACTGGCCACTGCTTACCTGACCCTCTACTACACTGATGGTTTGAATCTGACCGCTGGGGTTCAGTCCATCTTGAGTGACTAATGCCAGGTTCTGGACATGCCCCGAAGGCTGTGTGAGGAGAGTGAGGCTAGAGTGAGCCTGCCCAGCTGCCGCCAGCTCCTCAGGGGTACCCTCAGTGGTGATGATGCTGATGCCCGGCTTCTGGCCCTGGACCAGGCTAATGTCATCCACTTCACTGGTGACCACCAGCTGGATCTCCTGTTCTGGGTGGTACTGCTGCAGTTGGAGGATGCTATGCATCTCCTCAGTTTCTGCTGTGGTCTCCACCACGGCTGGTTCTGTAGGCTCCATGACAGGCTGCTCCTTGTTGTGAGTTTTAACATGGGCTTTCAGGTTGTCCAGACGGGCAAACGGCACACTACACACAGAGCAGATGAAGGGCTTTTTCCCCGTGTGAGAGGCTACATGACGCCTTCTGGCACTGGCATCAGAGAAGGACTTGTTGCAAATGTTGCACACGTAAGGCTTTTCTCCTCTGAATATAAAATGATCAAGGAAAACAGCAAGTTAACACCACAATACATGCCAAAGCTGAAAGTGGAAATAATCTGTCAAGATATAATGAAGATAGTGGAGAGTCTACCTGTGGATACGAATGTGTGTCTGCAGTGTGCTCTTGGCTGTGAAACACTTCCCACAAATCTCACATGTAAAGGGCTTCTCACCTGCAACAACAATTAAACTGCTGTAAATTCTACCTGTAAAGACATCAGCTCCAGAATAATTGGTACATCTCTGGTCCAAACAATATAAAATTAACACTATAAAATGAAAAAGAATATAATTTAACCAGTAAAAATCATTTCTGCTAGTGTTGTTTTAATGTATTGTATTCTATCAGAAACATATCGGGGAAAATGATTGACACCCCTGAAATATTTAAAATCCAACTAATGAAATTAGCATGTTTACATTGTTTTTCTATTGCTCCTAGTCTTCGTGTATTTAACTCTCGTCTATGACCATTTCTTTTCTAGGGTGTAAACATGAGGCTACACATTTGTAAAAAAAATTCCATTCATATGGGTAAAACCGAAGAACAGTTAACTCAAGCAACAAGGTTGAGGAACTACACATATTTTAAAGTAAAGCAGTCAGTTGAGATTACTATTGGGTGATAATAAAGTTGAAAAGCATGTAACAGTTGAAAATTGCCAGGAAGAGGATGCATGAGCACTTTCCCTCAAATTAATTAAAGAGGTTGATCTGATGAAATCTTGTAAAAGATTACAAGTTTAGCTATGAACCTGTACAGTTTATTTCAATTCAGGATGGATAATTTATGCTTTGGAGCTGTTTTGCTGCAAGTGGTCATGGGGCTCTTGTAAAAATCAAACGCATAAATAATTCTGTTAAATACCAGCAGATATGAGCTCAGAATTTGCCGGCCTCTGCCAGTAAGCTGAAACTTGGCCTTGGTTTGAATTTTCAGCCGGATAATGATTCCACAAGCAGATAAAAGTCCTTACAGAAAAAGGTGCGAGAACACAAAATCGAAGTTTTGCAATGGCCCTAACAGTCTTCAGATTTGAAGCAAATTGAAAACCTTTGATGTGTACAAGAATATCAAGAAAGTGTAAATCTTCTTCTTGTGCAAGATACCTTAACAAGTGTTCTCAATTTTTGTAGTGTTACTATTTCCAATAAAATATTAATAATAGGGGTGCCAAAAATTAAAAATCTTTTTTTCTTTTGTTTTACCTGTGTTACTACAGAAAATTTTACTGCTCTAAACAGATCTTAAAATTGTTTACCCATTTATGGCCAACATATCACTAATAACGTGGTTTATTTAATGTGTTCATATTGTTAAATAAATAAGTAGTTTTAGGCAAACTTAAAACTTAAAAGTTACAAAAGCCTGAATTTTGTATAAACTAATGGTTGCTTAAGAACTTGCCCTGTCCTGTGTAGTGATGTAGGCATGTACTTTTGCACTAATTAGGGAACACTCAAAATTTGTTTAAATTAGATTTTCACCAACCATTCCTTTAAGCTGGAGTTGCATTAAATACAACATTTGTTTTTTCTTCATCATCACCTGTGTGTGTTCTCAAATGTTTCTTCAGTTGGGCTGCATCCATAAACCTGTGATGACAGTGGGCACATTCAGGCAGCGCTTTGCCCGTATGAACACGGTAGTGACTCTTTAACTGCCTCTTCTGACTGTACGTTTTCCCACACTGGTCGCAGCGAAAAGATTTCCTTTCTGGAAAACAAGAAGGCCAACATTAGTCAACTTGTATAACAAATTATCCGAAAACAAGCCTAGAAACTGTAATGACTAGGAAAGTCCATTACAGTGCCTAAAACCCCATACCTGCATGCAAATTCATATGCTCCTGCAAGGAATGCTTGGTGGAAAGAGCTTTGGAGCAAATCGTGCAGACAAAGGGCTTCTCTCCAGTGTGCATTCGCTGATGGACTAATAGTGTATGTTTCTGTGTGAAGCAGTTCCCACAAATGTGGCATTTGAAAGGTTTTTCACCTGTAATAGGACCACAAACAAAATGTACTTTAATATTTTTAGTGAGGGCCATTTTGAAATTAACAAAAATGCATATATTCATGAAAGACACCAGTAAAATCCTTTCAGAGCTTCACCTGTGTGGGTTCGCTGATGTATTTTTAAAAACAGATGGTTTTTAAAGACTTTGCCACAGTCGTCACAGCGTGGCTCTGTGGCTGGGTATTTTCTTTTTCTTCCCCTCTTTCCTGGCACTACTTCTCCACCAATTTCATTTCCCAGCTTGTAGCTTTTTAATTTCACTGGCTGCCTTATTTTGCGTTTGCTGTGCCTTGGTCTGTCTTCTTTTGGATTATAGTCAGCATCGTCTGAGTCGCTGGGAAGAGGATTAGAATCACACAGAGCTTCTGCTGCCTCTGGAGATTCTACAGATGAATCCACTGCCACTTGTTTTGTACGCCCACTCTGTGATTCAGCAGGAGGTCCATTTTCCGTTTGGTTTGACTCATGGACCACTGAGCATGATGCAGACATGCTTGTATTCTTCCTTGGCCGCCCTCTTCTGCGATTTGGATGGATTCCAGCTGTGCTTGTGTCACCGCTTCCGCCCTCTGAAGAAGCGTTCAGCATTGGGCCCAAGCTTCTTAAGTGAACTTCATGGGCTTTCACCAACTCCTTGATCTCCAGTGAACGGGCCACGTCAAGCAGCTGCTCTGAGTTATTTTCCTCCACAGATACATTTGCACTGTAGATGAACTCAAGCACAGAAGCAAAGGTTTTTGCTGCAATGCCATCTAACTTGTAGATGGACTGACTGTCCTGGTCTTCTGCAGTGAACATTAAGGAGAAATATTCACTGCTTGCAGCTAATAGAGCTTTGTGGGCCTTGAAATACACATCCTCCACGACAAGAGTTATGTCGCAAAGTAATTCTCTTTTTCTTAGTGTGTCAAACTTATTAAGGATGGAGTCTTTGTGGGTTTCTGAGTGGAGAGCCAGGAAGTTTGAAGCCTGGGTTTGTGGCTGCTTTGACATTCTGTTGCTTTGAGAAGATATAAGAAAAGATGTGAGATTGATGTACATATTAAATCAGAAATGTCATTTCATACATGCATACAGTCTTATGCAAACGTTTTGACACCCCTTGATGAATAACTAATTTTGGTGATTTTATAATTGAAAAAATGTTAACAATATAATATACAATATTTACAGCAAACATTGATGCATAGTTACTTTTTGTGACATAAATTGAACAAAAATTAAAAAAAATAAAACATTATGGCGGCACTGTGCAAAAGTTTGGGCATCCTAAGAGTTTCAAATTAGCAAAGGCGATATCCGTTGGTGTAACATGCTCTGGCCCCATACCAATTTGGCGTCGCGACCTGACCTACAGCAAGCTGTGGTCACTGAACTGCTGGATGTCCAGATTAGAGTGCTGTTTGGGCCTCTTATTTCTGTCTGAACCCGACCCGCCTCCGACAGAGCAGTGACCAAACCCAACCCGAACCCAACATTGATTTATATGTTTCTGTCTGATTCCGACGTGAACCTGACTGGAATTTTAATGTTTGGCCAAAACAGGCACTGCTAAGTGATTATGATGATACTCTCTTTGGTAAAACAAACAAAAACACATGCTCTTCCTGTCCTTTTTCTATGATATTTCAAGAGTCCCCCACATCTCTTACATTTGACATGAAAATATCTCTGATCAGAAGTTTAATATACTGTGTCTAATAAAACCTGGACCGAACCAAATGACTATGTAGCACTAAATGAGACAAGTGCCCTTGAATAGATTTGTGTAGATATAGTTATCTTCCCCAGCCTCATACATCTGGCAGAGGAGGAGGTGTCACAGTTATTTATAGTAATAACCTCAGCATCACATACAAATCTTGCCACAAGTCTAAAGCTTTTGAAGTTTTTTATACTAACATTTTACTTAAAACCACAAAAAGTAAATTTACAGTCAGTTCCACTAATTAGTGTTTACAGACCCCCAGGGCCTTACTCAGAATTCCTAAATTCATTTGCAGAATTCATCTCAAATTTATTTGTGTCATCAGATAAAGCCTTAATTTTAGGAGACTTCAATATTCACTTTGATGGCATCAATGATCCTCTCAGAGCAACATTCATATCCATATTATTTTCAGTAGGAGTCAATCAGAAGCTCACAGAATCCTCTCCCAATGATGGTCACACCCATTTAATACTACTCTTTGTTTAAATACAGAAAACATAGTTTTAGTTTCACAGTCTAAGGCGATCTCAGACCATTATCTTATTTCATTTAAACTACATCTTAGTAATAAAACCTGTACCTCACCACAATATCACATCAAGCGTACATTCACATTATCTACTGCTCAGAATTTTGAAAAGAAAAATAATCTGAAAGAAAAACTAGCCCCCTGGTATAACAACCACACATGCACACTGAAACAAACTGTGTGAAAACTAGAATGTAAATTGCATCAAACTAATTTGGTATTATTTAAACTTGCATAGAAGGAGAGTCTCCTGAACTACAAAAAAGCTCTTCATGCTACTAGGACAACTTATCTCTCCATAGAAGATAACAAAAATAATGTTAAAAGAACAAGCATACCACCAAAATATAGTAGCAATGACACACTCACTCAGCCTGGCAATTATCAGGTGATTTGAACCAGATGTGTCTCAGCAGGGAAGTCATCAAACTGTACCTGTATATGTTATCTCTGGGGAACATATGGTTATATCTTGTACAGCACTGAAAGACCTTGGTATTGATTATTGACCCGTGTTTCATTTGAAGCCCATATAAATAACATTACTAGTACTACCTTCTTTCATCTCAGAAATATTGCTAAGGAATTTTATGTCATCACATGATTCAGAAAAATGTGTTCATGCTTTTGTTACCTGTAGGTTAGATTATTGTAATGCTTTACTCTCTGGATGTACCAGTAGGTTGAAAAACAAGCTTAAAGCTATGCAACAGCAAGAGTTCTTACTAGAACCAGAAGATATGATCACATCACCCCCATTTGATCATTCGATCAAATTCACAAGGTGTAGGCTTTTTGCTGGTACCTTATTCTGCAAGCTCGAGTTTGATGGCGGTCGAATTGTTGGCTGCCTTACGTACCAGGATACCCTCAAATCTGTGCTACCTCCTGGCTCTTCCTTTTAGCTATGCTGTCATAGAGAATCTTGCTGGAGTTTCTGCAGGCACTCAGACCACAATGTCTGTCATTCTTAATTACTTCCTGTTTTTAACAGTGTTTGCGACATAAAACAACGTTTGTGTGGGAACTAGTTTGGGAGCAGAGCGGATTAATGCACTCTGCGTCATGCGGTGCTATACAAGGGAGAAGGTGTTGTGTCATTCGCTCTCTTTCGTTTGTGTTACATGTTTGGAAACTTCATTATGGCTCCCAAGTGTAAGGCAGACTCTACAGTAAAGGCCAGGAAGTGTTTCACTTCATTACTGCTGTGTATGTGATCTATGTGTTTATTTACCTGCTCTCTCGCCACTAATGAACTACAGTATGACTCCCAGAAAGCAACTCGTTCCACCTCTTTTCCGTCTGTACCTGTTGACATAGGCCACAATGCATTGCTCCCCATGAAACACACCACATCCCACAACAAACACCTATGCGAGAGACTTGTGTTAGCTATATGCATGCTACTCATACATATTTAATAAATATATGCCATAATTCCATTCATGAGTTCCGACAGGGAGTCCTTGTGTTATGTCGCTTTCAGAGGAACAGACCACCGACATAACTCTAGGACCCCATGTAGCACGAGTGTAAAAAGGATTTAAAGAGGCTTATGAACTTGGCCTGATGTTATCATTTAATTGAATTATTTATGAAAAGTTTTAGGTCGCAGACATAGGTTCAGTTATAGGTAGGCTAAATGCTTTTCTTGGAGTGGATGTGATGTGAAAATTTGCTGAAGAGGTGAAGACCACGTGTTGTATGGACTGATTTAAATCTGCAGGGTTCCAAATTAAATAAAAAAAATTATAAATCGTCACCATCAAAATGTCTTTATAAGTGTCATTTATAACACTGAAAATTGCTAAGTGGTGTGAACGGTCAAGAGAGGAGCCAAAAAGCATAAACGTTTTTGTAAACGACCGGCGCTTTTAAGACGGTGCCTACATTTCCGGAAGTTTTGTGTAAATAAAAAAAATATCCACAGCCTCCTTTGCCGTTTATGTTATCCTACACGAGAATGCAAAAATAACTACAGATGTGAAATAGTCCCTCGTTTTGCTGTACAATCCAAGCCTAATCTGAAGGAAATGTCTACCACTTTCAGCGAAATATTGTCTTTTAAATCTCAAACATCTAGCGAACATGGTGTCCACTTCGGCAGGGAAGTGTGGAATGTTATTAAACGTTTGTTTAACATTCACCCTGCAGAGAAAAGCTCCGGGTTTGTAGTAGGGGTCCAGACTAGACGTGTTCTTTCTAACTCAGCTAGCACAGTATATCCAATTTCCAGCATGGAGGTTTCTGTTTTAAACGAACGCCATCTTAAGCCAAGAATAGGGCGTTTCTGTCCTGTTGGGTTTTTTGTATTTGGGTCACGAGGCTATATTATGCGTTTACGCTGTAAGTGCCTGGTTCCTGTGCATTTCCCCTTCACCGTTAAGGGTCTGTAAAGATAATCTAAAAAAAATAAAGCTTTCAGGACCTTACCTTAGAGAAGCCACGGTCACGCAATAAATATCGCGAGATTTGTAGGAACAGCTCTTGAACAGAGCCTGGTGCCCTCTAGTGGCCATTTCCCGGCTCTGCTGCCATAGCAGGCCATGAATTCAACAAAATTATGTTATGTCTTGCATCAACAAGGACTTTGTCCTTCATTTTACAGCTTTGTAACTGTAAAGCATGTATGCAGACACTGTAAATCTGGAATTTACACCAAGGAATTTACATGTTTTTCATGCTGATATGAAGGGGTTTCATTTTGTGTGTGTGTGAAATTTTACTAAAGATGCTTGTTCTTGGTTCAAACAGCTCAGACACACAGGGCAAACATTTTGGTTATGTTACTTTGTCCACTCAAATAATACTTCACTGCTGAGGTTTAGTCTTGCTTCATCTTCTCAAGCTAGTAACCATTGAAAAATTATGACATAAACCTAAATAGTATGTGTTTATAGCTATAAAGCATTTTGTTAATGTCTACTGTTCATCTACTGGAAGATTTGCCTGGATATTAAAGTCACTAGTTTTATAGCACTGCTCAGTATGGGAAGCGTGATCTTTGAGCCTTTACCATGAAGTAATTTTCTGTGCTCAATTAAAAATTAACTTATCTAGTAAATGCCCAGATCCGAAGCACTTCAGAACATTCTCTTTAATGAGCAGAACACTTTCACTGGGTTGGTGTTCTCTTTGTTTGTTTGTTTGATTTTGTTTGTTTGTTTCTTTCTTTCTTTCTTTCTTTCTTTCTTTCTTTCTTTCTTTCTTTCTTTCTTTCTTTCTTTCT
>JBBIGC010000001.1:31857556-31888303 GCA_037576955.1 Lepidarchus adonis
TGGGGCTCTGCACTGGATGCAGTGGGGCTGGTGAGGAAGGGTCTGCAAGAGCAATCACCTAAGTCAAAACTATAAATTAATTTCAGTAGTTTGGCACACAAGTCATGATTAACATCTATAACATAACCACCATGAAATGACAGCTTATTACACATGCTGTCATAATGATGAATCTACGTAGATGTTTCTAATGAATTACTGTCAAACCAATTTGACAGAAATTATGCTTATATAACATAAATGCTTGTTATTAACTATTAACTAATGAGTTGAGTCAGTAGAAACAATGATTAATGTCAAACATATATATGTATATTTTTCAGCTTACTGAAAACTGTTGTATAAATCCAGCAAACAAACAGTATAAAACTAAATTCCATGTTCTGCCATTATTTGCTAAACAGCACTTAAAATTATAGTCTTTCAAAGTACAAGCACTTTACAAAATGAATAAATAATGCTAAAGACATGGCAGCACTTTGAGGCAGTCCATGTGCTGAGCAAGTGCAAGTTGAATAAAGTCCTTTCTCCATCAGTGACACTGGTTTGCTTTTTCACCCATGAATGTGAGTCAGGAGTATTTATAGTACTTTTCCTTCAAGACAAAATTCTCCAGTACAGTCAGGTCTGTTGCTTCTGGACTAGCTGTGATGTTTGCAACAAATTCTGCTTTCATTAAAGTGTAGTAAAAACAACTTTATCTTCATGGATGTTCTGCCCAGTTCTACATGGTCTCACGCTGCTCCTGCTCTTCCCCATGATAGAGAGCAGAATGGTGCCGCGGCAGCTGAGGCCGTGTCTTCAGACCAAACTTCCTTTTTGTGAGGTGGAATTGTGCTTTAATGAAATTGTAGAAGTCATACTCATACTCCATGCGCTGGTACAGCACCTGCAGGGCCTCCAGGCTTGGTGTCTGCTTGTGCACAGTTCCAGTCATATTTCCTAATTTCCTGTATTCTATAAGGGTAGAAATGAACATTTTAAAATAAATTAATGAACAATAATGCATGCACCATACAAACCTTTGTACAAAGTCACTTTGCCTATTGAAGATATTTTTAATACTACTGACCATATTTGCTTTATGTTGGCAGCAGCCTATTTATCACATTAAAGACCAGCCAAGGTTTTTTTTGGAAACTTGGAAATTTTAGAAACCAATGTGCCATTAATGTTTGTAAATATTTGCACCAGTTTTACTTTGGCATAAATAGCATCTCATATACATGTCATTAAAATTGTTCAAAATAATTTTGTGTGCCCACATATAGGCCAAAAGAATTTGACCTTTGTTATTTTTCATTGTCTATTGTGATTTTAACAAAATTGTACAACATTTCAATAAATACAAATAAAAATACCTGTTTTATGTTAACACCTTTGCAACTATAAAACAATAAAATCAGTAATAATTATTCAAAAGAAGACAGACTGTCCCCAAATGTTTTGACAGGCAGTGTGCAAACTCCAACTAAAATTTGAAGGAACCAGTGGTTTTACCTGGACTTTTGTAGATGTTGAGGACATCAGAAAAGAAGTGAGGCAGAAGTCTTTCTAACAAGAGCAGCACATCCTCAAGCTCCTCCAGGACCCCGACCAGCAAGTACTGTTCCACTACATTCTCCTTAGCTTTCTGCAGTGCCCACACACTTGGCTCTCTATACAAAACACATAGCAATTAAATGTAGTCTGTAACATAGAGTAGATAACATTTTTATTTTCTTTTATTGTATTTAATGTAAAGTTGCATTGCTTTTCAATTGTCTAGTCTGCAAAGGAAGCATTCAAGTAAGAATTTCATTGTAATCTGTACACTGTACTTTTTAAACATGACAATAAATCTTTGAATACTTGAAAGCAAAATAGCAGTAAATTACACATACTTTTTAAATGTGCCACTATTTCAGCATTACTTACAAAAACACACATATAGGCCAACTGGTCATTTTGCACAGAAATATTGCCTGAATTGTACAGTTATGAAATACTGAAAAATCTGTGGAATTCCAACTTGGAAAATATAGTGTAACATTACCTGGTGAATTTGAGGAAATGAACATGCCGTGTGTATAGAAAAGGTCTTTATTAGCACCTTGGCTGCAAATCCTATTTTTCACATCATAATCTACTTGCTTCATTGCCAATCTGTAGGATGCCTGATGACAATTGTCAGCAACCAGAAAAGCAACATTTTATGACACGTACATTCCTAAAGCTGCCTCACCTGCACTGAGGATGCTGCCCACAGAAATAAGGGATGATATAGAAGAGCCGGGGGTTGGAGCACTCAGGGTAGCTTTCCAAGATACAAGTGTTAATGTCCTGAAACCAACACAAACACAACATAAAAGACTGTAAAAATGAGGCACAATAAATCTGCTTTCAAGAAACAGACTTTTTTCAGCGAGATGTAAAAGGGTTCAGCAAATAGTCTTGTGAACAGACGTGTTTATGTTCATCCACAAGGGGGCTAAACACACAAATCCTTGAACTGTGGGGGCATTCATATCAGTCAGCCTCAGGCAGGGGACCCACGCCTGTCTATTTCCTGCCCCAAAGCAAACAAAACCGGTGCATACCATGTAAGAGATATTAACTATTGCTTTCACAAATGAGAAGTGTACATATACAATGAATGTGCTTCTTCAAACTTGTTTATAACATAACATTTTACAATTGCAAAGAAAATTGCATCCAGATAAACTGTGGTCTATAAAATTATACATAAAAGTAGTTAAAGGTACAATATGGATCAAACATGTAAATTAAGTGAGTTTTAACAGTACACTTTAAAAGTTCCTTTTAAAAACTTCACTACTCTAAACAGAAAAAGAAAATAAAAAGTCTGCAGTTGAGGCAGGATGTATAGTTGGTATAACTTAAAAAAACAAAAACAAATGGAATGTAGTAGAATTATGTTTCCAAGCAAAAAGTACAGAACCTTAAAGATTTCTGAACAGTAACAGTGTGCTATCATTTACTAATGCAATATATTATTTGAGAATTGTATTTTATTTTTTTTGCCTTTCTACTCAAAACTGTACTGTAACTGATGATATTCATCGCTCAGATAGTAAAGACACTTGAGCTCTGTCATCAGGGTAAAACAATAAGCTATAACACTGTGACAGAGCATCACTACAGCACCTCACACACAAAAATGGCAGCAAAGACAGCACAGTTGATTCAGATTCTAAAAATAACATGAGTGCACTACTTAATAAACCTGCTGACTGAGTGGTGAAAGAGCCATTCATGCAAAACTGTAAAATACACAAGGGGGAAATTTGGACACATTTGGTTTACGATGCAGCAAAGCCCGACAGTAACAGTACTCCTGCTACTAGCCACCGAGCGGCGGTGATTACACTGCAGTGCAGCCAGTACACAAGCGGTAATACCTTCTGCCAGGAACCTGAATCCAAGCGTACACTTTGGCACAAGAAGTAATCACTTCATACATATTGCTTGCCAAACAAAAACAGATGTCCTCTCACAAAATCCAAAAATATACCTGCTGACTGAAGGGCAAAAAACCCAGAAACTTGCCCTATCTGAAGTTAAAGCCTGAACATTTGGCTACTAGGCATTTATCATTTAAAAATGGAAGTTATGTTCATGCCAAATCAAATTTACAATCATCTCACATCTCTGACTCTCAAGGCAGATTTTTTACAGCTGGAAAATGACACGGTGAACACGGTGCAGTGCTAAACAATGCCCACTCTTATAATGCAGAAATGTCTCAAAACAGAATGTACAGATACTTAAATGTGAAGATCTAAGACCTCAGCCTTCAGTACCAGCAATTTCTAGGAGAAATGTTGTATGTTCTTTCAAATTTCATATTTATGAAATAAGCAACACTTTATCAACACCTAGGAGAAAAAGAAAATCCTCACTAGATATCTCTCATCGTCCTTCATTCCGGGAGTGCGAACGACATGATTCTCTTCTCCTCTCCAGTCTCCGTAGCGTCGGAAAAAATAATTGGACAGAAAACGGTTGATCGGATCTCTAATGATGTTGATGTATACAGGCTCTTCTATTCGGAACCTGTTTAGAGAGAGGTACAGACAGGATTCTCTTCAAATACGCTTTAATGCCCAGAGAACACGAACCCAAAGTTCTCCAACAAACACCAACATCGAACTGAGTCTCTAGAAAGTTCTCACCCATTCATGCTTTTCGAGTTGGAAAATACTGAGTCAGTGTTCCATGTCCATAAGGGGAAATTTAAAATCAGATTTTACAAAATTTCTGCATGATCATCAAAATGTAACCGCACAGTTCTAGAGAAACCTGAGTCAGAATTATTCATACAAATGGCAATAGAAGCCAGATGTCAACAGCATTAAATACCAATGCATTTAAACCATGACAAATAGTTTTTACATTACACTTTTATAAGAGGTCTGATCTTTTTCACACATAAAATGCAGAGTTCACCATGTGAAATAATTATGCCCATGAAATGTAATTTAATGTGCAATATATGTTTAATGTTTGCAATATTGCTAAACATGATGCTAAAGGGTGTTAAACTCTCCATACGTACAGCTGCACTGATTAAGGTCACTTTGTTAATAGTACATCTTCGAAAGAGTAGATAACATTTTAATTTTCTTTTATTGTATTTAATGTAAAGTTGCATTGCTTTTCAATTGTCTAGTCTGCAAAGGAAGCATTCAAGTAAGAATTTCATTGCAATCTGTACACTGTACTTTTTAAACATGACAATAAGCAAAATAGCAGTAAACTACGCATACTTTTTAAATTTGCCACTATTTCAGCATTACTTGCAAAAACACACATATAGGCCAACTGGTCATTTTGCACAGAAATATTGAAAAATCTGTGGAATTCCAACTTGGAAAATATAGTGTAACATTACCTGGTGAAATTGAGGAAATGAACATGCCGTGTGTATAGAAAAGGTCGCGGAACAGTGCTTATGTTAATCATCAGCTCCATCTGCATGATTAAGAGAGGGGAAAATGACATGAGTGAATGTTTTTGTAAGATTCACAAAGCCAGTAATGTCATAAACAGTTTTTGGTACATGACCTGTTCATGTTTGCTAAGTCTGGTCTTGTTGTGGATGTCTGATGAGATGAGGGTGAACTGGTTTCTTTCTGCCAAAATACGAAGGAGCAGGACAATGGTACGGCTCCCACATTTCCCAACTCGATTATAAATTACTTGACTTGGAAAAGGTAGAGCCTACAGAAATAAATGGGTCATATCATTAATGAATTATGTGATTAGTCCACACCAATTTAATTAGTATGCAAGGACAGCACCAATGAAAAGAAATGAAATTCGTGGTCATTGCACGTCACAGGTACAAGGCAACGAAATGCAGTTTGCATCCATCCAGAAGTGCTTTAGCCATAATATAAATATATTGGCTGGGTTTACCCCTTATACTGAAAGACATATGTAAAATTATGTTTAATACTCTAATATACTTCTGTTAGCGTCACTTCTCTGGACAATATATCTTCATCACACTTACTTTGGGTGCTAAGTGCCCATGGTCATCAAGAAATGTTGATTTTCCTAAAGAAAGAACAAGAAATAGGTTTGTGCTTATGTGATGAATCAGAAATAAAAAATAAACAAAGTGTGTGAAATATACACATTTTGTAATGTGGAAACTGCCAGTGTTTACTCTGAGTGTTAAGATTACTCATGCAAAATAAACCTCCTCAGTCTATGCACATTAATTAGAGTAAGGAAATGTTGATTAGAAGACTTCCTGACTCTGCATTATCAAAGTGGCAGGGCCATAAAGAACTCTTTCATGCTGCTGATCGACCGAGACACAAAGGGCTACTTGATAACTGCTTATTGCTCTGCTTTTTCCAGCACCTCTCCAAACACTTACTGTTTGCTTATGCTAATGGGAGGAGGCAATGTCTGCTACAAGTCATATATATTCACATACAACAATATAATGCACTCCTGCTAAGAAAAGAGTACACAAAAACAATTACAGCTGCAAGCAACAGCTAAGTAGACAAGCTACTGCTGCTAACAGAAAATAATTTAATTACTGGTACATACAATTAATAGGAAATAAATGTAAGTGAACCAAAAGTTATTAAAATGCAGCATTAGTTCATCAAATACTTAAAAGGCATTATTATGCTCAAAAGTACAACTGACGACAATAAACAGTTTACCAGTTTCAAAACCATATTGTATATAACTAGTAAATTAAACAAAAATTCTAAAAGTGTTCGGTAAAATCTTATCTTTTTTACATTCTAATTACTTCACACGTAATCACAAAATCCAAATTAAGCCGCCTTCTCTGTTTTCACCCGAGAATAATCACTACTTAGACACTGTTGAGTCATTGGTCTGTGTTTTTATCCTATTGTTAGGAATTGGACTGATTTTTTATGTTCTGTATTATTATGACATTAGGATGTACATTTTCTTTCAGAGAGGTTTGATGTGAAATGTGCCATTGTAGAAAAACATGACAAATTGTTCATGTGTGTGATGGGAACCAGATCCAAGTTAGATAGTTAAACATACATGTTCTGATGTCTGATACATAGTTCTGTGATGGTGGTGAAATATGAATTTGGCATAAAATAAATTTTCTAAAATGTATAAATGACAGAACATTACATGCATGGTGTTGTAGGGAAAATATACCCCCAAGCAAAAATAAATAAACAAAAACAGACAAAAAATGATATCAGTGACTGAATGCATCACAGCTGCAAATGCAGGGAGGTGCAGTGTGTCTGAGGTACGTGTAAATGTGATGTGCTGCCCATTAGTCTTACTGGTTACTTCATCTAGTGAATTAATTATTGTAATTATTGTTTTTTTTTTCATTGAGCACTGCTTGTATAAAAATTATTTAAAAAACTGTAAAACAGTAATGTTGCTCCCTGGTAACCCCCCTACATTTCGAGTCATGAATTCATTCATTATTTGAGCTAGTTACTAATTAGCCTGTTGACCTTCCACAAAATGAATATAACGTGTTATTGAACCACAGCATGTATTTAAATAATAAAACAATATTTATACAGTATGAGCAGAGAGTGTAGCAGTCAACTCAGTACTTCTTACCGAAGTAGTAACGGACATGAAGCAAAAGTTGAGACGTTCCTCCGTTTAACTGCCACAAAACGGAGCCCAAACAAAAGAGAAACAGCGTGACCAAGCACAGTCCGAAATCCCGGCGAGAAACTCTCAGCAAAATAACGGCCAGCCAGTTACCCCTCCTGTTCTTCCCTCGGATATAGTTTCTGTGGCAGATATTATTTCCAGTGTGCTTCGCCATGTTCTCCTCACGCGGCGGGAATGGCGGTGACCCATTCGGCGTTAGGAAGATTTCTCTGTCGGAGAAGAGGGGCTACTCCGTGAGGGCAATACCAGCAGCATCTTCCAGGTTTTTGAGAGCCCCGTGTGCCTTTTTCCAAACCAAAGTGTCCGATTACACATTACAGAGACCTTTTTTGTGCCACTTGTAGCTCGCACCTCCTGCCCAAGCCCCCTCTCACTTTTAGCCTCAGTAAACTGGACTTCTTTCAGTTTAGGATAAATTCACTTCAACAACTTTATTAACACACGCACGCACGCACACACGCACGCACACGCACACAATATACAGTCTTATGCAATTTGGGCACGTCTTGATGAATAACATTTGAGTTTGTAATTGGAAAGAAAACAGTTCATCTAGGACATGAAAAAATACACAATATTTTCGGCAAACATTGATGCATAGTTACTTTTTATGCCATTAATTGAACAAAAATAAAAAGATCAAACGCTTCTTTGCAAAAGGCATCTAGTTCTTTAATATTCTTCAGTCATCTAAATCGTTTTTTGTAAATCGCTAAATCTTTCTGCAGGATTTTTGCAGTGAAATTTTGATTTGTCTTTCTGACCAGCATATGAGCAGTTCTCTCCGAGATCTCATCTTGACCTCCACATTTCCCCTGAACTGTGGAGACTGCAAGCTGACCAAGCTTTGCTATCTTCTTGTAGCCTTCTCCTGCATTGTGGGCATTAATAACTGTTATTCTCAGAGTTCACAGCTGCTTAGAGGAACCCATGGTTGTTGAGTGTCCACAAATGTGTGCACAAGGTTTGAAGAGTCAAAGTATTTCTAAAGCTTTAAAATTGGCAGCAGCTGACATTTACTAATAACAACTGTTGCCATGCATCAGATCTAATGAGCTGGTTAAGGTCTGAAACCTTGTAAAAATAATCTGAGACTTTGAAACTCTTAGGGTGCCCAAACACTGTGCCATAATAATGTTTTTATTTTTTATTTTTGTTCAATTTATGGCATAAAAAGTAACTATGCATCAATGTTTGCTAAAAATATTGTGTATTTTTTTCCATGTCCAAGAGAGACTGTGCAAAAGTTTTGGGCACCCTAAGCGTTCCAAAGACATAAAAAAGTGTTATTATTTTAGGCACAAAACCCTTGACTTAGAAGACCAGTTCACATTCTATGAAATATTAATGCATAAAAAACATGAAAATCTAAAAGGTTCACAAACTTTTTCTTGCCACTGTATAGAAACACTTACATGCACATACATATATGTATATATACACATCACACCGAATCAAAGATTGTTGATTTTTTTTTTATTTCTTGTTGCCAAGTAACTTCCAGCTCCATTTTACAATCCACATACTCTCTTGTATTTAAAGGCCACATATGTCTTACTACATATCAAATTATTTGAAAAGTATGTGATAAGTATAATCAAATGTTATAACAATAAATATTCAGTTTGACATTTAGTCAAACAATTTGAGAAGATATGTAGCAGTTTTCAATTTGTAAGAACAAGGCCAGCAGACAACAAGCTTGTCAGCAAAAACAACACAAAAGTCAAACATTTAAGGAAATAGTAATAATAATAATGATGATAATAATATTAAAATAGATTAACTAACTACTTCAACAACTGTTCCTTCGACAGCAGCTATGTATGCAGTACTCCTTTACTTCAGTCCACGGTGTTATTGATACATACACAGTTTACTTTTGTGTTTTCTATTGTTCTGATAAGTTCTGCAGGGTATTAATAACTGTCTGATGAACTGAAAAATGTGAATTATTTTACACATGCTGTCCTGCTGGAATTAGGAAACACTGACCTATTAATAATCAATAATAACAACCATTATTCTAAACCAAGGTGAAACTAACGAATACATTTTAAAACAAATGCAAATTCACAATTCATCATGGATAGCTCCTATTCAGTATTAACATTTGAAGCCATCTGAGGAAATTGCTGTATGCCACTTTCAGCTGTAAAATATGATGTGACCAACCAGGCACCCAAGCCAGAACCTACAGCTTTATGCAAATTTCTGATAAACCTCTCAGCGGGATCTGAAGAATGAAATAAAAAAGCACACATTGTTAAAATTGTCAGACAACAATACTATTCTGTAATTTTGTTTTCTCGTTTGTATTGTACTCACTGCTATGCGATGCTGTTTATGAAGCTTCTGGACTCTTGTCTGATCCATGACTGTAGCGATATCACTCAAAGGCTTGTCCAAGTCTTCAGAATACTTCTGGACAAGAGAAAATGGGACTCCATAACGACCACGCTACAAAGAAAAGGATGCTTATTACAGAAAATACATGTCATTCTCATATATAGAACTGATCATCTGATGGCCCCAATGGTATCCAGATCATTCCTGACACTAACTATCATGAAAGAAATGGCAAAACTGAACATGGGTGCAAAAATGATTGGACTATAAAAAAGTCCAAACTTATTACTACTGAGTAGATGTACATAATAAAGTGAACACTTCTGTGTATCGAGACTGACGGCATAATTTTTACTACCATAGCAGAAACTCAATTGTTCCAGAAAAGACTGTGTAGCTTAGTTTTAAACTTATCCCAAATTTAGTCAGTTAAGTCTAGACATGTTTGATGTTTGAAGTTTTCTACTTTAGTTTTGCACTGGAACTTAATGGCTAATGACACTAACAAGCAATACTAAGACATTTTAGTTTTCATTCAGAGTGAAAATTTCGTAAAAACAAGAAGTTTGTCTTTTAAAATGATTCTATAAAACGCACTGTACTTGATACAATCAGGCACATGAACTGGGTTAATTTTGTCAGGCTGACTTTAAACCATCTCAAACAGGGTTTCTAACACTGTATAAACCAGTGGTCACCCTACCTGCTGCTGTAAATTAAGCTTCTTGCAAACATTTGTTTCATTTCTGCTCCATCCCACCTGATCACTATTACTATCACTCATTAGCTGAAACTTATATTTAGGTAGGAGATGAAATTTAAATCTCCAAAAGAATAGTTAGCCATTGCTGTTTCCTACAAAAGTACAGATGCATAGACAAACAATTGAAGCACTCATCCTGAAGCCTTGAGCTTGTTTCAATTTTTGCCCATTTTTCTAAATAGTATGTCATGATGCACCCACATTAAGAAGAGGGTAAATCAGATTTTTGGCCAGACCTTCACTTAAAGTATAATCCACAAAAAAAACATAAATTTTGGACCTGGATGAAGTCAGATACCTTATCAGAATAGGGCTCTTCTGTGAGGTCAATACCATCCAAGCTCAGCTTCTCCTCTACAAGGAATTCCAGATCAGTTGTTTTGCCATGGTGAACTTTCTTTCCAAGTCTGTGGATGAAAGGCTTGCCTGACCAAGGAGCACCGTCAGGGCTGTTCTCCTTAGCCTTTGTAAAGGGATGTTGTAGGGGTTTTGGAGGAACTGGTGGCTTCATGTGTGTGCATAATGGAACATTGCCTTGAGCTACTTTAGCAGTGTCTACAGGTCCACTTTCATCCTCCTCTTCTGCTGTGATGGAGTCAACAGTTAGAACTGAGGGCTCATCTCCTATGTTTAGCTCTGTGGATTCATCCTCAGTACTGTCACATCTCTGAGACCTTTCTGGAACAGTGCCTTCAGTTTGACCTGAGCCATGTACTTCAGCAGGGCTTTGTGTCGACACCACACCATCACATTCCTCTGAATGGGTGGACCTCAGGTCCTCTGGGTCCTTTGTGTGAAGGATCCGATCCTGCAGAAGGTCATCCAGTGAAAGGTAACGTTTCCACAGCCCTTGAGGAGAAGAGAGGCCAAACAATGCATCATAGCTCTGGCTGATGGGCTTAGCTCTGAGCAAGCCATGACTCGTACCAAAGCAGAGGTCTTTGACGGTGGTCATTTGTAAAGGAAGCAGGAGAGAGTGTGAATCATGATTGGTGGACCCTCTGGACTGGCTGAGAGGAGGTGTTGGATACTCAGGAGACGGGAGATGACTGGACTCAAAGCCTGATGAAGACCTGCTTAAATGAGATGCCTTTTTGCCTTTCCCTAAAAAAGAGCCATGTGAGATGTAATTTATATGTAACAGCAACAAAATGTATATCCAGTACAGTAAAGAATAAGTCGATATACAGGAATGACTGATCGGCTTAAAGGAAAAATGAGTTCTCCATGAAAATGCAGACTTGACACGACAGGTACAATGTGTCTGAACATGACTGTGAGCAAATGGAGAGCAAATATGAAAAGACAGAAATAAAAGAAGCAATCCAAAGAGTAGATCACAGAGCAGTTTATTCCATATCCTCTGTTATAACTGGACACACTGACCAAGCTGGCCTCCTTGCAGTTTTCTCATGAGTACATAATAGTCAATTCCATTAAATATGGATGCTATATTTGATTAATTCCAGTTAAAATGAGTAGACATTTTCTTCTTTAATTTGTCTGACCAAATAAGAGAAGCACAGTGGTATAATCTCTGTACATATGTCTATTTTAGCTTCTGTATTTGCATATAACAGAGGTTTTAGGCACATAAGATATTGTGCAACATTGTATTATTTTGACTAGAAAAATATACACAGAAACAGCAAACTCTCAAGGGCACAAGCATGGAAATATTTTTCACAAGGGCTATTGACATTCACAAGAGCATGTCTATTATTTTATAAGACTAAATCAAAGCAAAAGGGTAAAGTGTAAATGTAATCATTTTCAAGCTCGAACATTGAATACTGCAAGTTAAGCACTGACGAACTTCTCCCGAACTACAACTCTGTCATGCTTTTGGTTCAACACATTTTTAGGCAAGTGCAAAAGCATCACACAATGCCATGGTAACAGACAAAACTGAAATGCAGAAGCCACTTCCACTACAGTAGTGTGTTGCCATCTCCTTCTCTGTATGAGCCATGCCATGACGACGCAGATGAGAGAATGTTCTTGCAGAGAATGTACTGGTCCCTTGCGGGTTTGGTGGAGAGTGTGAGACATGTCTGAGGATGGACAGATGAGGGCTAGCAGCGGAGTGCAAGACAAAGAGAAATAGTCTGGCCCTCATGACAGAAACACAAAGCTAGCGATAGAAAGGACAGAGATGGTTGCGAGATGAGCACGTAGAGCTAAGCGTCAGAGTGATCTTGTCACACACTGGTCACACAGTTCTGTTTGTTTGGCTTGACTCTGGAGCATGCAGGCCCTGGCAGCCTGCAGAGAAGAGGCAAAGCAGGGCTGGAGAGAGTCACAGACGAGGAAGGCTGTTATTACCGTTCTCCAGTGTTTCACTGCTCTCATAGCAGCCTGAGTCACGCGGGGAGTCTGGTGGCACTTCGCTCGGTGAGGGAACCTTCTCTTCAGAGCCTCCTGATGATCCTCCATGCTCGGGGTCACTGTTGCCTACACATGAACAGATAAATAACTTCATAACTTCAGATATGACTGAACAATCTCCATGAAATATTCTGTGGCAAACACTTTAAAGTACCCACAATACATTTGATCAGCCAAGACATCTGTGTTGTAGTTTCAAGCTGAAGTAATAAAATTTGCTTCTTTTCTTTGGTACTGGAACTACCAGGCTAACAGGCCCATGTTCAAGGTGACATACGCAAATCAATGAAATTGACAAAAGTATACAAAGCTAAAGAAAGCAACACTTTTTATAGACTTCATCGTGAACATATCAATTGAACCACTTCAAAGAAATAACTGATCAACTGATAAAGTTACTGATAATGGCCACATCTCCGGTGCAAAACTGAAGAAGCAATCTTTGGACGCCAAATATGTCTTGACTGATTATCTCATTATGGAGTATATAACAACCAGATTATTTAACATGTAATCTATGTTAAATATCCTTAGGTATGTCTCTCACTCTTTGCTCACTTACTGTCATACTCCTGCAGAAGTTCCACTGCAGTCAGCAGGACTGCTCTGTGCTGGGGGTCTCTGATGTTCAACTCGTCTAGGTCCTCCTCTTCCAGCAGCTTAAACGTATCCAGATCCTCATATCCATTAAACAGGAACGTGGGCATGTGCTCCTAATGCAACACACAGTGCAAGATTTCACAAAACTCAAAAATAACTACAGACACAATATATTCCACAACTTCGAGGCTTTATAGTCATGTGAAAAAAAGCACACCCCATGGTAATTGTTAATTTTAAACATATTTAACGCACAAACATTACACCCTCTTTGATCAAGTGGCTTCAGGTGATAAAGGTGATAAAAAGTGATTGAACTGACAGAAGCTAGTACAGAAGTTTACTTAATGTTCAAATCCCTCTCAATATTTCTGAAGGGTTCAAAATATACTCTGTTCTTTTTTTGCACCATCCTTTGGATGGATTTGATTGAATGGATTCCTTGGCGGATTTTCTAGTGTGTTTAGTACCATTAACTTATTGAAAAGTTCAACTTGTGGACAGATGGCCTCACATTATCTTTAAAAACTCATTGTTGTGATGCAGAAATCACAGCTGAATTAATGGCTATAAACTGTCCAGTTCCTGAGGCAGCGAAGCAATCTCAAAAGAAATCTCAAATTGGTATGGAATTCATTCCCTGAAAAGCTGTCTTTGGTCTATGCCACATGTATGGGGCAGTGGTTAGGACCTTGCCCTTGCAACTGGAAGGTCGCAGGTTCAGTTCCTGGCCCAGGCACCACTGCAAGGTACTGTCCCCACTTTACTGCTCCCTGTTGGTGGCTACCCACTGCTCTACATGTGCACGTGTGATGGGTTGAATGCAGAGGTCACTTTTCCTTGTGGTGCACTGTGTGTGATCATGTGTTTACAATGACAAATTTTCACTTCACTTTCATTTGCCTATATGTTCACTAGCAAGGTGTAGTGCTGGTCTAAAGTTCTATTTGGAGAGAAATGTTCTTTCCTACACACCTCACAAGTCAAATCCTGTGATGAAAGTCTAGAGTTCTTGAGATGATTTTTACTGGGGCAGCTGGTCCCGGATAAACTGGCAGTTGCGGAAGAAAACTTGGAGATGGTTTTCCTTATAGTGGAATAATTTATTTAAAATAACAGCAACATCTTTTTAAGTTCTTTACCAGACTCATAGACATTCACATCACATTTGTTTTTGTTTTTTTAGCATATCACCTTTCAAAAGGCACTTTATAGAGAGTGAAATGCTTGCCTGTTCAAATATGTTTTAAAAAATCTACAGTTTTCATGGTGTGTACTAACTTTTTCAAATATCTATAAAAGCACTACAAAGTGTATACTTGCAAAACTCTGCTGGTCATTACTTTGAGATTAATGCGCTCCAGAAGCTCTTCCACAGATGTAGGCTTGGGCTGCCGGCTCTTCCTCCTTTTCCTGATGCTGCGTTTAGGCTTCTCCTCTTCCTCACTCAGCACGTCTACATAGATGAATTTAAAGGTGCCCACCTTGTTATTCAGAAGGCCCATCCACGTACCCATTGGTGGTTTACTGATGATCTCTATTACATCCCCTCTCTGCAACAAAAAAGATGATATTTAGTGGGATTTAGTACAAAATCAAACATATATGTTTAATATATAAATATATACATTAGGGAGTCAACTATCAATTAAATTAACAACCAAGTTGCCTACCAATTATATGAATTATCAAATATCATATCAAATCTTTCTTTTTTTTTAAATAAAGGCTGATATAATTTAAGTATGATTAAGTATTATTTAAAAAAAGACTAAATGAGGGGGTTCACGCTGTTTTTTTATTATAAAAAAAGATCAGAAAGATCATCATGCTCTTTTACTAAAGATCAGTTGAGTATTAATTCTGACTGCTCCAAACAAATTACATTGCAACAACTTACCACATGAAATATTTTTGCTCTTCATAGAAAGTGTATTACCTTGAGTTTGAGGGAGTCTGTGTCATAGGGGCTGGGGATAAAGTCAGTGTGAACAAGGGCTCGGCCACAGAAAGGCCCTCCGTAGGGCAACTCTTCATCATCACCGTCCTCCGATTTCACACTCTCCCTGTTACTGGCTGAAGAGTCTGTGGTGCTCACGGTCTGACCGCCTAAAAATGAACATCCTCTTAAATACACATGAATAGTGTAGCCATGTGATTTAATGTAATTACAGAGGCACTGGATCATTCACACAGGCACACACAGAAACACTTACTCATTGAACTCTGTCCACTCAGTGAGCTCCTCAGACTCTCGACAGAGCCCCCGGCTTTCAGTTTGGGTTTCTCCAGAGTGTCGGTGTGTGCGTGTGAGGACTGTGGCGAGTCTGGCTCTCTGCTGGGGCTTGACTGAGTGGAACACACAGACAGCATTGTTCAATACATATATCAACATTTTACAGTGACTGCCAGTAGGGGGCACACTACACCTGCAAATACACAGCACTGAATGACTAAACAGCAACATCACAAAAAAAAAACACAATACAAGTATGTTGCAATACAATAAATTCTAATTATATCATAATGTAAATAAGAGTGCTTAATCATGCATAAATGATAGTGTCATAATAATGTGTTTTTTATGAGAATTGATTGAAACAAATGTACTAAAAGTATAAAGCAGGTAAATTTATCATTCAGAATGATGTGATACAAATATTTCCTACAATTTCCTACAAGATACAATTGATATTTCCTCAACACTCACCTGTTCAGACAGAGCAGAGCAGTATTTCTTCGATATACGTTTCCTCATGGTCTCCTTCACTGACTTCACCTTCTTCCCCAGAGAGATGCGGGAGGGAGTGGGTGATCTCCCTGCCTCTCTCCGGCTATTCCCACTCTCACTCTGCAATGCAGGAACCATGCAAGAGATAACATCAGCTTCAGCATAATGTGAAATAGACTCTATATGTATTTTTACATCACCTTTGAAAGAAATATATTAAAAAATAAAGTTTTGAGAGTAGGAAACTGATGTGTTGGTTCACATAAATCACGTTGAACAAATCAATAATCACTTTCATTTGTTTATAAGGATATTAAGATGATATTCCCCTTTGTACTTACATTAGGGTCACAGCTGCTCTCTCTCATGTATATAGACCGGTTCAAGAGGTCAAATCCTCCAAAGCTACAGGCTCTCTGCAAAGCAAATTATATTAACAAATCATTAACACAAATGAAATCTGTTTACAATCATAAAGTACTATTTAAGTTTGTGTTTTCTTTACAGACATTAATACAACTATATAAAAGAACAATACTGCATGTTCTTTCCCTGTGGTTGGATGGATATAGGCTGAATATTAAAACCTTGGTTAAAATAGCCCCTTCTTGCAATTTTCTTTCTGCTGACCTCCCCCTCTTCCTACAATGCCAAGCTGACTTGGCCTGACCCCCACTGAGGCGAAAGCAAAGCAGTTAGGTGCATCATAAGGATGTGCTGCGACTGCACTATGCCACTACAACATAATGCCAGCAGGGTGAAGGGGAAAAGGACATAAGGTGGTATATTGATAGCTCACTGTTTTCTGCTTGACATACTGATTAATCAAGGTCACGGGTCAATAATCAGGTCAGCAAAATAAAAAGATGTACAACTTCTGCACATATCTCTTCAGTCTACAGCTAAAAATACAATCATAATCTATAATGGATCATCTCAGCAGGCCATAGACTGAGAGTTCTGATGACAAGTCAAGTTTATATAGAATTTAAAAAGTACATTGCACTTACTGCATATTTCTTTAACTTGAAGCAACACCTGAAAGTAGAGGTGGCCCGGGCTGTGGGCTCTCTTCTAAGAAAGCTTATGCAAATTAACACTATGCACATCTATGTAACTAAATATGATTAATGCATGTGCCATATAACCACTGCTTTTTTCACATGCTATAAAAGCTTGTTTATACTAGGCTGAAGAAACATACTTTCTATTCTTAGCTCATACTGTGAAACATTAGGCTGAAACAAAGACTTATTATTGTAACTTATAGACTTGTTTTAAGTGGGGAAACTTGCTTAAATGTATATGCACTGAGGCAACAGCTAATGGGAGCAGAAAAATTCCCTTTTATCTTATTATGGGTCTTAAAAGGCTACTTAGTAAACAATGACAGTCACTTTTTTGTGCCAAAATAGTGTTTGTGATGTTATGAAATCAGGTCTATAGTGTTAAGTTAGTTCATATTTTTGCTGTCGTATCAAAGAAACATTCTTAACTATGTAAATTCTTAATTATGTATTATAACATATAAAATCACTATTCTATTAATTACTAATAATATTGTAAACATGGTTTCAAATTATGCATTTTAAATATACACACACCTTCCGATTTTATATGGAAAAATACTCAATAACATACAGTAGTCTATTCTCCTTTAAGTTAACTGGATGAGCAGCCTGGGGCACTCACCCCATGGTAGTTGGAGGGGCTCAGGGCACGTCTCATCTCTCCATCCGTCACAGAGCGGGCCATCCTTGGCTGATCCTCACAGCAGGCCTCTGCCTCTGAAAAGGAGGAGCCGCTGCCTGCATCAAGTCCCTGTGCAGCTCCGCCTGGGCTAGAGGGCTTCTGGCCTAAGCCCTGGTTGCTGCTGGACTTGCTGAAAGCTTTAAACAGCTTGTGGCTGCTGAAGGTATCCAGACTACTAGAGGAGGGGGAGGTAGTCAAACTATCTGAATCTCCATCTAGAGACAGTTGCTCCTGTAGAATGGAGGACAGCCCATCACACTGGACCACTTGCTTCTGTACCCCACTGTACAGAGGGGCATTGTCCTCACAGATTGGAGAGACCTCGGGACCCACCGACTCTGAAAGTGAAAGATTAATTTACATTGAGGGCATTTGGTAGACACTCTTATCCAGAATGACTTCTAGAACAGCTCTCTTAACTATTTGGAAGATATATCTTTCGATTAGTGCAAACAAACTGCAGATATAACAGTATGAAAATGTTAATGTTTAAACACACAGATGTAATACATTATAAATGTATTTTTTATATGAAGCATAAAATTACAGTTTTGTTTATATAGTGGTGTGAAAAAGTGTCCTGATTTCTTATTTTTTTCCTCATGTTTGCCACACCTAAATGCTTTAGATCATCAAATAAATTAAAATATTGGTCAAAGACAAAACAAGCAAACCCAAAATGCTGCATGGTTTGTATATAGACAAAGTGAATTAGAAACCAAAAGATCCTCAAAAGCTAGACATCATTCTGAGATCCAAAGAATTTCACGAATAAATTAGATCTATCAGTCTGGAAAAGGTTTTAAAGCCTTTTCTGAAGCTTTGTGACTCCAGCGAACCACAGTGACAGCCATTATCCATAAAAGGTGAAAACATGGAACAGTGGTAGACCTTCCCAGGAGTGGCCGGCCAACCAAAATTAACCCAGGAGTGCAGCAATGATTCATCCAAGAGGTCACAACAGACCTCATAGCAACATTAAAAGAGTTTAAAGCCTCACTGGCCTCACTTAAGGTCAAGTGTTCATGACTCCACCATAGGAAAGAAACTGGGCAAAAATGTGAGTGCCAAGCCAAAAGAACATTAAGACTCATCTCAATTTTGCCAGAAAACATCTTGATGATCTCAAAGACTTTTGGGAAAATACTCTGTGGACTAAAAGTTTAACTTTTTGGAAGATGCGTGTCCCATTACATCAAGCGTAGAAGTTACACCACATTTAAGAAAAAAAACCCTCATCATACCAACAGTAAAATATGGTGGTGGTGGTAGTGTGATGACCTGGGGCTGTTTCAGGACCAGGAAGACCTGCTGTGATAAATGGAATCATGAATTCTGCTGTCTACCAAAAACTCCTAAAGGAGAATGTCTGGCCATCTGTTTGTGACTGAAACGAAAATTTGAAATGAATTTGGGTTCTGCAGCACAACAACGATCCAAAACACACCAGCAAATCCAACTGATTGGCTAAAGAAAAACAAAATGAAGACTTTGGAGTGGACTAGTAAAAGTCCTGGCCTGAATCCTATTCAGATGATGTGGCATAACCTTAAAAAGGTGGTTCATGCTTAAAAACCCTCCAATGTGGCTAAACTACAACATTTCTGAAAAGGTGAGTGGGCCTCCACAGCTGTAAAAGATACATTGCAAGTTATTGCAAATGCTTGATTGAAGTTGTTGCTGCTATGGACCCAACCAGTTATTAGATTTAGGGGGCAATCACTTGGTCACACAGGACCATGTAGGTTTTTTCCTTTAATTAGAAAATCCTTCACTTAAATTTTTTGTGTGTGTTTACTTGTGTTGACTTTAACTAACATTTAAAATTGTTTGATTATCTGAAACATTTAAGTGTGACAAATAAGGGGGGGGGGAATCAGGATGAGGCAAACACTTTTTCACACCACCGTATACTATAAATAATTTTTTCTAATTTCATGTAAAGTACATATTTCATGGTATATGAAACCATAGAAATGATCTAAAAGTTCTTTAACATCAGTTCCATCACATCTAAATTTAAAAATGTCACAATATACATGTATTTGTTATGCGAAATGCCCAGCCGAGCTAGCTTCTAATACTTTGCAATCATTTATAACGGTAACTCCATTTTTATTTTTATTAATTTAATTAATTAATAATGTTAATTTATTAATTAACATTTCAGTTGGTTCTACAAATATCTTTCTCCAGACGTTTACCCATCATACAACTAATCTCTCAGAGGTTTAGGAGAGTTTGACTATTTACCTTTTGATGAGAGTTTTTTGGGCTCATCTATTCTAATGAGCTTCTTCTTCACACGGCGAGTTGAGGTGACCAGTTTGTGCAGTCTGCGAAACGCCAATGACTCCTCCAGCTCATCGTCTGATTGCTCCCGTGACTGCAAGCCAGGAGGATGGAGAAACAGCTTCTATTAAAGGCCTTAAAAACTTGTTTTCTGACAAATTCGCATAAAAATAATCACTGTTTTTCAGTAAGGGTGAATACAATATATTTTTCAAGAAAATACCAGGAAAAGTGTGAAACTTAATAACAAAAACAATCAGCTGGGGGAAAAAACAGTTTTAAGAGCTATGATATAAAGGGGGCTTTCAGCTTTTACAGTCAAGTGTTGAAAAAATAGACCAGACAGCCATTGTACTACATGCCCCTAAGGTAATTCAGGACAGTTGAGCTAAGGTATTTAACCAGGTGTAGGGCTACACATTAGCAACATTAATGGAAAACACTGTATAATTAAATGCACATGTGAAAGTGAGAATAAAAAATATAAGTATCAGCCATGCCTATTTATCCATGTTCCATCAATAGATTAACGATAATTTCATGTTCATTAACAGCTTTTGCAATTTTTGTACAGTTTGGATTATTATTATTGCTATTATATTATTAACACAGTAAATTCAAAACCGTGCCCAAGCAAAAACAGTATCACATGATGGCGATTTTAACACGACAAAGAAGCTTCTCTGTATATGTTCCCAGCAGTGTGGGTTTTAATAGCTGATAGCTGCAAGCTTTCTGTAGAAACCAAATGAGACAAGCAAGACAGCAACCAAAGACATAATAGGGTCATCATGCTTGTTTCATACAATTATCTCACCACATTTCAACACCTCTGGTGGTTTCCATATATGCTCTAGACACAGTGTATGTATCAGAGAAAATAGCAGGCTGGAAATAATACAGGCACAAGCCAATTGCATTCATAGTGTTAGTGGTTGGGCCTATATTTCTTTTCTGTGGTTTCAGAGTAGAAGTGAAAATGAAACACATTGTCTGTGATAACGTGTGACAGTTATGAAATTATTTGAGGGATCAATGTAACCTAATAAACATATCAGATGGTCTGATATGGAATGAAGGACTGTGTGTGGCATTGGTGCATGTCTGTATACAGCATTAGTATGGTGTTTCTGTAGAATAGCTTAAGAAATACTGAAAATAACTGCTGTTTAATGTATATTCATAAGAAGAGTCTGTAGTCATCCTAAACACCATAGTTCATCACTGGCAGCCATGGCCTAATGGTTGGAGAAGTGTAGGTAATGGGTTTGTTTCCCGGGACCAGTCAGCAAGCCGAAGTGCCCTTGAGCAAGGCACCCAAGCCCCCTACTCCTCCCCGGGTGCTGCTACAGTGGCTGCCCACTGCTCTGGGCATGTGTGATGGGTAAATGGGTAAAATGCAGATCATTTCTCCTTCTAGATTCTTCTAGAAAAAATAATTACGTGCCAAGTCAGAAACAACAGTTAGGCCTCTAGGTTTATGCATGAAATAAAGGAAGAATGTGGAAGAGGAACACAGGAGAGACTGTACAGTGGAACTGATGAAATGGACCCTGCAACTGAGCCCCCTAATCACACCATGCCTGCACAAAAGAGCTGCAGCCTGCAGAACCCAGCTCAGGCCTGCATTCAGCTGGCCAAAGCACCACAATGGGGGGTTAAAGTATTGAAGGCAATGAATAGAGCTTGGCCTGGAGGCCAGTAAGGGGGGGTGGTGTGAGACTCGGCCCTGGGGTGGACTGATGGGCTTCAGACTGGGGGGTGTGCTGCAGTTCACATCTAGGACATGGCGGGGGAGGGGCATCAACAAATGCCTGGCAGAGTGGGTGACATTCCTGCTGGGAGCATGCCTGAGACCAGAGGATGTGGCGCAGCCAATAAACAAGCTCATTACAATAAACAAGGATGTAGTACGGCTCATAATACATCAAGGCTATTTACTCCTGTCCGTTCTGAGGCTCAGTAAAGTGTAAATTCCTTAAGAGTGAGATGGGTCAATGGAGGGAGGAAGAAAAAGCACTGCTACTCACATTGCAGTTGGAGGACTCGTTCATAGTAGGACTGGAAGGGTCAATCCACTCTGTTGTGTCTGTGTTGCATGACTGTCTGCTTTGGGTCTCATACTCTTTGAGCTATGGACAGAATATTCCATTGAATTGCAATATTTAGGTTAATTTTATTGATTATTACTGAAGTCTGACAGTGTTGAAGGGACATTCCACCCAGCATTTTTATATCCCACAGTCCAAACTCTTATAACAGAAAACAAACAGCAGGGGCTCAACACATTTTCTTCTGCAAAACGAATAAAAATGACCAGGTTTTGAAACACATGCTACAGATTTGGAAAACAGTGATTTGCCTGAAACAATCCCTTTAAAAACAATCACCAATTCTAATGAGGTTTCCTTGCTAGGGAAATCCTGTTTGGGTTAGAGGAGATTACCCTTTTGGTGGACAAACAAACATCAGCTGGAGAAAACTTTAATGGATTTCAGCACCAGAAGCAGGGATAACAGCTATTTAAATAAGTAAACGTCGTGCCATTTCTGGACTGGGCAAAGTCCTCACACAGAGCTTCGTTTCAGGAGAGAGAGAGTAGGTGCAGTTGCTTACCCGAGCCAGAGCTTCCTCTACAGTAATCATCTTCTCCTTCACCATCATCATCAGCTGGATCCGTTCTTCATCACTCATCGTAATCTCACTGGCCACAAAGCCCAGGTCTTCACCTGCAGTTAAGATGTAAGCGTCATTCATACATTTAGGAGAACAAAATGTTAGAACTGCCTGGTAGCGTAATGAAATACAGATGCACCTTTTGATGTCTGACGCAGGGTTCCTTTCTGCGTCTTGCGGAAGTTTTGCCAGAAGGATTTGTTCTTCTTTCTAGAGTCCCATCTCCCTGCAATAGGAAAGGGTTTCAGGAGAACATGCCAGACTATCAGTTCATTACCATCAGTACCAGTATATGTAAAATGTGTTTCCCTGTGCTATGAAATGAACAGAATACCAGGCGAATACACACTGATGGAAAAAACTAGAAGACACCTCTGTTCCTTCTATTCTATATTGAGTACTGGGAAACATGGAGAAACTATTGTCAGCGAACATCACCTGGATGTATGGGTAAATTATGTTTTTCTCTGTGATATATTAGTCTTTAAGTTACAGACAAATACCACCTACACACATTACACAAAGTACATACCTCCAGATCCATCTTCCGAGCTTGATTTGTGCATCGACAGCCTAGAAACAAAACAGACAATATAAAGCCCTGCTCTTAGCAAAGCAGCCACCACACTCATCTCACCTGCTCTCCCACATCTCACCTGCTTTCCCACATTATTTTCTTCATTTTGCTATGATCTATCCAAATATATCCTACAGCTGTATCAGTTTCTTCCATATGTGCAGGGATCAGAATGCAGTGTCCATGATGTCTGCAGACCAGTGCACTAGTGACTGATCTCAATAAGTGGAGATAAAGGGGACAGGCTGCTGGCTCCTGGGCCAAACACACCTCACCACAGATCACGCTAACAAAGGAGGCTTTTCACATGCAGTTGAGCTTTTGGTGCAACAGTAGTGCTCACGTGGTCTGAGCATTCCTCTGTCTGTCTCTCTGTCTCTCTCTTAGCTGACACTTGTTGGTGATGTTAGCCATCAGTGGTCTGTGTCACCATACGCAATACAGAAAACTAATTTCAACCTGCTGCCAGCAACTCCAATAATGGCACTGATGATGGTCCCACATCTATAAATCTAGCTAATAATTCTAGACAAAAAAAGAAACCTAATAAAACACTTCTAACGCAGATTACCATTTATATTAAGTCTATACCATTTATTAAAATTCAGTTTGCAGACCAAATTAAAGTACTGAAACAAATCACACAGAACGTCTGGACATGACGGCTGACTTCCAATCAGATGAAACAATGTTTTTTTTTAATTAACCAACTGTAGGTCACACTAGTTGCGATTATGAGCTGGTTTCGATCCAGGACATTTATGAAATGTTGCATATATGTCTTTATATTTACATGTTGTTCCTAGTGATTCAAATGCTCATCACCACCCTCTCCTTCCACAAATCATAGGAAGGAAGCACAGAGGAGGAAGAGAAATGGGTCACCAGGAAACGCATGAGGCCTCACCTCACAACCCCACGACCTGTTACGCTTCAGAGATGAGCAAGATGCTAGCATTGTTTGTCACAGTGTATCTGCAGGAGTACAACTTAAACTAAACAGCATACAACACTGGAACATCATCACTTTCTAATGGAAGTGCATAAAAAAGAACAACATCTGTTATTTATCACATTCATTTAGGATAAGGTGAATGTAAGGTACCTTCTCTCTACTTCTGGAGTGGACACAGAACTGCTCAGGCCCAGTGACTCCTTAAAGAAATGACCAGTTAAAATTGTTACTGACTTTCAATCTGAATAGCTGAACATAAAGCAGACACTGTGAAACTCCATGATTTCTCAGACACCTACCTGAATTTCAGAGCGCAGCTGAAGTGATGTAGACGTTGATTCAGCCTTTTTCTAAAAAAGAGGAAGAGGAGAAGAAAAAAAAAACATAAAACACAATCAGTAAGGTGAGCTTTGTTTATAAATTGCCTCTCTGCAGGCAGGAAGAATATTTTCAAGTGCACACAGTTCTCAATTGACTCTTCAGCAACTGGGTGAAACTGAAAAGATGAAAGAATAAAAGGTTCCTACTGTTTCTGCTTCCTGAGCCACTTTGCGTTTTCGAAGCTCTTCCATCCTCTCACACACGTCACTGTAAGAGGTGCTGTAATACTCTGAGTACTCCTTGGCCAAGTCCTCAATGTTTCCAAGAGAGCCATCCTACAAAAGGCAAGAGCACGTACCATTAACTTCAAGACAACACAGTCCAATCCAAAAGCTGGAATACATTCTACACATAGTCAGTCATAAGAAAATGTGAACATTATTTTGCATAAATATACCTTTCAGTAATATTAAGTTACATTACAAGTTAAAAGCAAAGAAACAGTTATGGTCTTGGACATTTTGGAAAAGTTACATGGCATGGTGTTAATTAAAGGTACAATCACATATTCATCATACATGATTCTCATAAATGCAGCCATAAATTATTAAAGCATTATGAGGCTCCTCCAAGCAAGGTTCAGGTTTCTCCTCTCACTAATCCACCTCTTCAAATCCAGTTGACCTCAACTTGACTGAGACAAGAAGAGCTACAGTATGACGCAGCTGCAGCCATGAGGGACCTCGAATGAATCGGCTCAATTATGACTATGAAGGGAGGAGGCAGGGGTCCAGATAAACTGAAGGAGATAGCACTACAATCCTTACTGAGAGAAGTGTCACTTCCAGCTATTGTTTAAAACACAGAGAGCTGATCTTTGTTTTGTGGTAGAAGAAAGCCAACACAACCATAAATCATCTCAGTGTTTGCAAACTCATCTCCTAAAATGCCTTCCAATTATTTATGAGCACTCGGGCACATCCGTGGCCTACGTGGAAAGATACACATTGTTTTGAAATAATTCACAAAGAGTATACCACAAGAATTCAGGACACATGCTAGGAAGTCCTAAATGCGCTCACTCAGCCAACACGTTTCCTACAGGAAAACCATTCAGAAGGTAGTCATAGGTGCCTCACCACAAAATACTAAAAAGGGCTCCAATTGTATAAATGGCAAGTTAGTTTTCTGCAGTTGACTCTCCTGGCAAATATGATATTTACATACAAAAATTATTTTGCCCAATTTTCTCCCCCATATTAATCATGTTCTATTTCACCCATTAGGACTCAGATTGTCACACAATATCACCAAAAATGAGAAGGGGGAGGTTATTACTTCAATTGAGACATCACATCATTTCAATCTGTGGCAAATGCAGCATCACTAGACACAGCTCAACATGCATGAAAGAAACACCTGTGTTGACTAGCGTAGCATTGAGAGAGTGGAGTAGCATCTTAAATCCAAATTAAGTCTTTTGGACATGAATGGCTATGGCATCACCAGAGATGGCTTTTAAATTGGAAATTAAAGCTTAAATAAGTTTTTAAAACCTGTGTTATACATAATTTCAAAAAATCTAAACACACCAAATTGATAATCATGAAAATTAGATTTGGTCAATAAACACAAATAAATTCAGACTTACCAATATACTCATTAAATGTGCCCAGATAGTAGACAAATTTCCAGGTTCACTGCCAACCTCTTCATTGCTGGCATTTTCTCTCTCCATATTAACCAAATCCAGCCAACAGTTACACACAAATGATCTTATACAAAGTCTTACAATTTCTCTAAACTTCACCTAATTCCAACATCATGTGGCAAAACATTTCCATCCCGAAGGAAGGACGATCACAGCTCTTGATTGCTCAGAGGGTGAAGCCGATCCTCATCAAGACACACTGCTCACCCATTTCAATGAGTGGCGCATGCAGAGATCTCCATAGGAAACGCTACAGCTGCTCTGTGCAGTCCTCTGCTGTTCAACACATGCTATGATTTCATATCAGAAGTCACATTTAAAACATCCACTTCTATGCTAATAAAGCAAGTAAAGGTAAATCAAGGACACGATGGTCATGACCCTTCATAATACAAACACTGCTCTCTAAAAGATTCTGCATCATCATACAAAAAACAAAAAAAACACAAATTAGTTCAATTTAAATGTGAAAAAACTGCATGAATCAGTTTAGCAAATAGCACCTGCAAGGTTTATTGCTCTCTCTCTCAAAGACACAGAATGGCTTATTGAGGTTGATTAATATTCCACTGAGAAGGCAGATCAGTGGTGAAAGAAGCCGGAGCTGGCTTAGCCTTAGTAGCATGATGTGCACATCAATAGCCCTCTCAGAGCACTCTATTCAACACAGCCTGCACCCTTAAGACTCACAAAGATAGCAACATAATATAAAAACAAACGACACTACTTGACATGCAGTTCAGAAATATAGTGAGAACAATGTAAATTAGAATAATTACCCAAGAAACAAATCATTTGAAGAAATATTCACTATTTTTATTGAAAAGTAACATAAGGTGCATAACAGAGCTGAAACACACAAACTGAATATTTAAAGCCTTTAATGTGCAACTTCCCCTTTTCAGCTCTACAAGTGTGCAGATTCAGTTGATAAAACTAAAAGATCAAAAAGAGCTTCTTCACCACCATTCATCCTGTGACACAACTGATCTCTTTATTTCTAGCACAATGACAGGACCAATGACAGGCTTCCAATATCTTAATTTACTTATTTATATATGCGAATATAAAATTCAATAACAAAATTACAAATCCTTAATTTACTAATTGTTGTTTACTAACAATTATTTTATTGTTGTATTAAGTGACTACTATAAATCTTACTAAAAATGGCCAAGAATGCCATGTATGTTTCCTCAGAAAGCAAATGCTGTAATTTAATACAGACAGATGCTGAGAAGATTCAAAGGCGTGTCGTAGACATCTTTCTTCATAAAACGTTTCCTTCATTCCTCTCTCTGGAAGCATGCGCATTCCTCTGCAGAGAGAGGCACAGGGGTCTCGTGGTGCTGTGCTCTGTGACTAGCTCAACTGTCCTCTAAAAAAGAACCATTCATTTGTTAAGTGACATGCCCTTGAGTCAAAGCTGCATGAAATCTGGCTGCTTTTCATCTGTTAAGAAAGGCAACGGTGGCCAAATGACAAGCACTGTACTGAGTGCAGCCGCACGGAGCTGCCAAACACAGACGCCCCTGATAAACACTGATCACATGATCAATTCACTGTCGTTCATGTGTAGGTCTTTCTTTAACAAGCAATAAGCAATTCAGGGGAGGAGAAAGCTAAAGAAAAACAGATATTGTTCCAACAAGCTGTTTTTATTAACTACATGAATGCAGCAGAGTTAAAATGCCACTAGAGATGTTGTTTATCTCAATGACATTTCCCACCATCTGCATAATTATTCATGTATCTTGACATAGAAAACAATGGGACAGATAAGCCATAAGCCTTGCAGTGAAGTTTTAAAAATCCAAAACTATTTTACATTGTAAGTTCTGGCCTCTAGACATACTTAGAACTATTCAACATATTTCATTCTTGTTTTCCAAAATGTGATCACTTGTGTCTGTCTTCAGTTTTCTGGCTGATAACATGCCCAGTGGGCAGGGAACGATACTAATGAATAATACCCTGTTCCCAGAGCTGTACTTGAGTCCAAGACCAGAGTTCAATTCAAGAGTCCAAAGAGGTTTGAGTCCATGTCAAGACCAAATGGTTGATTTTGCCATCACTGTGTCTGTGAACCATGTAAAAATGGTGAGTGAAACACAGAGTATGAGGTAATGAGTTTTGGCAAATGATTGGCTACCATGTGGCCAGTGTCAATGCCTGCTTGAAATGACACTAATCAAATCTTATGACTTAAAGGTCAATTCCTATCACTTCATTTAACATTCAATACTGTGCAAAAGTCTTAGGAAATTGTGCTAATTATTTGTTCCTATTTCTCTTATTTTTCTGCAAAAAAGTTATCATCAGAATAAATGCAAACAAACAAAAAAGCAAAGAATACAAAACAAAAGCCTAAATGTGTTTTGTGTGTAAAAAGTAGTAGTTATGTGTTGGGAGCTGTTAGAACACCTATTATATGGATGTAAAGCAGCACTTGACTTAACCACTGATTGAGTCCAAATCAAGGATTTGATGGTTTTTACAAATAATTCTGAGCTTCCATGAGGAAAACTCTGGAACTGGTAACCAGTTAAATTTTATTTGTATTGTTACTATAATTAGTGATCAGAAAATAAAAAATAAAAACACTTACTGGCTCTAAAAAACTCTTACATATACATTTCTCAGGGGATTAAGACTTTGCACAGTATTGTATATCTACTTTTAAATAATCTGATTTATAATCTAAAAGAACAGCTGTGATTGAGAATAAAACCATGAACATTACACGTAATCAAAAACATTCAAATGCCTATTGTTTGATGGTCATCTAATGTCACAACATACTGTCCTCATTTATACTAAACATAATCTCTAAACAGAAATGTGGTAATGAAGTCTGTATTTGTTATTAGACAAAGATAACAATCTTCACAGGATTTTGTGGATGAAGTGTAATCTGCCAAAGCTGTGACCTTCTGGTTATAAGAGTCCTGAAATGAGGAAACTCTGTCACATTAGCCTGGACAATGAGGAGTAAATTGAGCATGGCGGAGGCGTGAGAGGTTGAGCGGTCGTGGCTGAGTGAGTCCCTCCTTTCCTCCCCCTCTGCAGAGCAGCAGGAACAACCCCATTACTCCCCCACAGAAACCCCTCCTCAGGCTCCTCATCAGCTGATACAGATGATAAGTCTGCATGGCACTGCTTTCAGGAAAGACAGAGCTGGAGGAATCTGCCTCCCGCACTCTTTTAAACAGCAGGAGTATAAGATCACATGGGTCTGAAGGTGGTTATTCTACTGTAATGACAAAGGCAGCTCTCCATTAAAAAACACATGTTCAATGTGTAAAATACTATTCTAATATTCAAATTCAGTGTGATTCTTTTTATTCTGGCCAAAATTCAACTTTGGTATTTTTTCTATCTTTAAAAATTAAAACAATGAAGCTTAATAGAATCAACTCAACATGAAATCTGAGATAGAGTTAGAAATGTAAATCTCTGGCACAGTCTCTGGCACATCAGCAGACAGTAGTCACCCTGTGTTCACGCTCATCAGCCTCTCTAAGCATGGGGGCAGGGTCACTGATTGGAACAGCTCTGACTCACTGATGAGGTGTCACACCAAAATGACCTCTACCTGATTCCCTCTCATCCCCACCCCCACAATCACCGGCCCCCTTCCAAGCATCTTCAATAAAGATAACACCTCAAACTGAGAAAGCAATTTAGAACATGAAGGCAGCTTTGGGACATGAATAATAAACCTGCTTTAGGACGCACATACATTGTCAGAAGCTATATTTGAAATAAATATGTTGAATATTAAGATTAAGTTACTTAAATTATTAAAGACTAACCAGGTTTATATTGGGGAAAAAAAACAATATCACACTTGATAACACATGCTAATACATTAGCAACAATACCATTTTGTTAATACTGCCAAAGCAAAGTCATTTTATCTTTGTTGTGATGTCAGCACTCAAACCCATCTCATATTCTAGAGGTTATGGATCATGAGCATCAGTGATAACTATTCTTATTAAGTTATTAAGACAAAACTTCCTGTTTTCGTTCACACGAAACAAGAAAGACACAATGTGAGTGAATAGGAGTATAAGTAAATGTGAAAAAAGTCAAGAGTATTGGTATTGGGGGTAAAATACATAATATAAAGATGTTCCCAAACTTTTAAAAGGCATAGAAAGCAGAATGAGTTTCATCAACATATTATCTACATGACACCTTGAGCACTTTGGATTTGCTTTTGTTTCCAGAGAACCAGGCCAGTCAGGCTATCAGCTTTTGATGAGTAAAGCTCAGTATCACACACTCAGCAAAGCCTTGTCCTGCTGAGTGTGAATCTGTGTGAGGAGAGTCAGAGTTCTCTCCTCCAGACAAACCTAATTACTGAAGAGTGCGCACACACACACGCGCACACACACACACACACACACACACACACACACACACACACACACACACACACACAGAAAGAGAAAACTACTTCACACCA
>JBBIGC010000001.1:31901945-31915360 GCA_037576955.1 Lepidarchus adonis
ATTTCAATACACTGTGTACTGTGTATATGGCTGTATTGACAATAAAAACCTCTTGAATCTTGAATCTTGAAGAGTCTTACGCACGCTTGGTTTAAAATATTTTTTCAAAACAGCAGCACTTTCAGTGTGGGCACCTCAAGCGTTTTCCAGAATACTTCAAATGAGGAAACAGCTGAGTCCCCAAACGTTCATATTAATTGGTCCCAGATGGCACAGCTAAAGGACATGGCTACTTAGGCATAACCACCTAAGGTTCAGGTTTGCACAAGTTAAATAACTTCATATACACAATACACTCTGTTATTGTTCTCAAGACGTAAAGGCTGCTGTTTGTATTTTCAATACAATAGAATCTGAATGGCGCAGCGGTTTCATATGTTTTTTTTTCACCTTGTATCCTGATGTGCCTTCTAACTTTTGGATAAGGTCTAAGTCAGACTGAGTCAGTTTATATCGCTGTGTAAGTACGCTTGCCTGCACACTGAATGTCATGGCTGAGAGAACAGCTGCTGTCGATCAGGCAGTGAAGCAGCCCAAGGATCTGTGTGTGTCAGAGAAGAGAAATGCAGCACAGGCTGTGATATGTGATAGCAACAATAAAAAGGTGTCTGAAGATGATGCCATGAATTTGAAATCACAAACAGAGAGCCATAATATGACAAATCAAATCAAGAAACTCAGTTTTTTCAGCGTAAAAAGAGATCTTTGGCTTAGGTCTGGATTGTTTAGTATTAAGGATGAAATGCTCTCTGGGCACTGGAGACTGTAAGCAGCAATCTTACTACTGTCTGCAAGTCTCAAGAATCTGTGCCACAGAGAAGAAGGATCAATCTTTAATGTGGCTGGGGTGTATGGGAGCAACTCCAGTCACTGTAGACTGCACGACAGGCACAACGCCAGGGCCATTCATCTTAATTCACTACAACACTCCCAGACATTCCTCTTATATGACCCTGACCGCAGACTATAAATCCTGTCAACATTCAAGTGTACATGGGCTTCTATGTAAACATGGCCAATTTAGGATATGGGCAGTGAAAGCAGGGAAAAGCAGTTTGAGGTGAGACAAAGTGCAGGAACAGAATAGACCCCAGCTGCTTTGCTCATATATGTTTTCACATATATGTAAGCACATGTGGCAGAGCTGGTTTAAATTGAATTAAATCATATACTATGCCAAAGTAAAAAAATAAAAATACTAGGAACATTTCTGACCATGTTAACCAACAGCTTCGCTTCCCTCTGCCATGACAAGTGGGAAATTGTTTGCATTGTGTTCCATATGGTGCCAAAACACACAGAATGAGGCATGCCTCCGTTAGCTTCTGATAAATTCACATATTTTAGGGGCTCTGAACATATACAGCTGACAACAGCCCCAAATGACATTCAGTTTTAGTCAAGAGTAAAAGCGCTGAATACAACTCAGTTCAGTTACATTTTATTTATATAGAACCTTTTACAACTGAATCTGCTGCAAAACAGCTTTACAGACTCTGTGTCTAAGCCCCTAGTGAGCAGGCCAAAGAAAAACTCCATTTTTCCAATGCTGGAGGAAGAAACCTTGAAAACCTTAAAGGAATCAGGATTCAACAAGGGGGAATTATTCTCCTCTGGTTCATACTAGATAATCAAAGAGAATAAAAGAGTAATACTATGGGAACGACTGAAGCTGTGACACTGAAACCATGTGAAAAATATCCAGGCAAAAAATAGGGGGAGGGGGTGAAAATAAATAAATACATTAATTAATTTATTTATTTATTAATTAGACAAAATCCAATGCTTGGTAAATGGTTTCCGTTTTTGAACGAGAACATTGCTAAAACTACTTTCTGCTGATGTAGCTGGTTTTTGGATGCCTTCAGGGGACAGCTGTGTGTGGTGTCAACATGGAGGCTGGGTGTATGAAGATGAGGACTTCGTATCTGTGGGCATGGTCTCAGGCTGTGCATCTGTGCACTCCAACAGCTGGGCAATGAATAAAAAGTGAGGAATAACACAGGCATCCACAAGCACACATCTTGTTGCCTCAAATGTCCCAGTGTTCTTAATGTGAAAGGCCAGAATGCAAGAGTAATGTGCCAATATGAAAGGCACGCTGTATGGTATGCACTCTGCTAAAGAAGAACAATGGGTCACTATTCTGGAGCCTTTAGGGACTAGTACCTTGCTTTTGAAGCACTTTCGAGACACCTGTTCACTGCATAATGAAAATAAGACCACTCAAGCCTGATATGACATACAGCAGGTTGTTTGAATTATCAGTGGTCCACACTCTCAAATCTAAATAATTTTAAGTTTTCCATTGAGTAACAAGGCACAGACCTTGTTCAGGAAGGGCATTATAACAGATTTAAACACACGCTGAGCTTATGTCGTTTAGCAAATACAGGCTTGTAAATCCAGGGCAACATTAAAAACAATACTTAAAGGACTTGGTTGGTAAAATCTAATTTCCATGATTGTTTCCCCCTTGACATGTTGGAGGTACACAATTTGCTTCCTCTTACAGCACCAAGCTATTATATAAAATAAGTTTATCTGTCCCAGGTGTGGTATAAGGCATAGCAGTTTTTATTGCCTAAAAACCTTTTCAGCTCCACCTGCCCAATTTCATGAAACAAAAGCAAAAAGCACATGAAAAAAAAAAAAACATGAAGCCTGATATTGATAATTTTCTGTTACACCATACACACTCAGCAGAGGCATCTAATGAACATTAATTACTGGCCTGCAGCCAGACACACCATACCATCCCAGCCAGAGCGTCACACAGATGGGCTGAGCCTGAAGTTCAAGCGGAAGCCTTTGCCAGTGTCACATTACATCCAGGCATTCTCCCCTTCCTCACTGTCACCCTGTATTAGTACAGCATGATAGGCATCCATCACATGACCCTCAGAGCCAAAGAACAAGGCAGTTTAGCAGATGGAGGAAAAGGCATCTTCAATGTGTTCAATCTTGAGCTGAATATTGCCACACGACACAGAATAAAATAAAGCTCATCAAGTTCTTTCCTTCCTGTTCTGGGTTTTTAATTTCACCTTCCAATAGAAAAGAAAAACCCATACATTAAATCTGCGCAGAAATACTGCAAATTTCAAATGTGTTAAATGTGTGCTATGTTCACATTTCAGCTTCTTTTAAAGAAAAACAGACTTTGAGTTCTCAATGCTAAAGATACAATGGGTCTAGAACGTTATCAGCGCTGGTGTTACATCAGTCATAGTTTGGGTGCACATCAGTGCCCACAGCATGGGTGACTTATATGTGTGAGAGGGTATTATTGACGCAGAGGTGTGTATTGGGATTTGAGAAAGAAAGTGCTTTTATGAAGATAGAGTCGTTTTTTGGAAAGTCCATGTATATTTAATACAATGTCAGGACTCATTCTGTACATGCAGAATGGCTTTGTAGACGGATGGCTTTGTAGACGGAGTGCAACAATTAGTATCTTCAGTTCCCAAGTTTTAAAATATTTATTAAAAGTGACGGTGATGTAAACAAGTCTCTGTCAAAATTACTTTTGAGTTTCTAATTCTAAGTGTTTTGCAAAGTACATTTAAGGCGGTCAGTAAAAACATTCGTTATTTTTCTACATTTGTCAGTTAAATAAAAGTTCAAGAGAATTAACAAACCTACACTTTTTAGCTCCTTAAAATGGGTCACAATTTTTACACTGATCTAGATTTACTTTAGGTTCTGGCTCTCAGATGTGATCTTCAGTGCTGTATTATTGATCAGAGACCTCAACATATCAGACCTTTCTACTTTTACACACAGCTCATTGATCGTGTGTGTGTGTGTGTGTGTGTGTGATAAGAAGGAAATGTCATGCAATTACAGCTTGAAAACAACAGATAATGACTGACTACCTGCAGCTCTCCTGTGAGTCTAGAACATGGCTCACATGTCCGCACCACTGCCTTTACAGCGGCTTTATAAAAACACAGCACCTATCAAATCACACTGAAACACACTATAAAACTATGGGTGATATTAATGATAGCAACTTTATAATGCACATAAGAGAGCATTCCACTGCATCCTCCCATCACACATGATTCCACCACTTGCTATTTTATGATGAGACCACCCAACCCCCACAATTTCACTGCTCTTCAGATACATAAATGCACTTTAGATTGGAGATAATCTCACCACAATGCAGTAATAGCAATTCATCTCCAATTCAGTGGATTCAAGTAATTCCGCAAGAATCCCACTGACACAATTTCATTCTAAAGTTTGAAAGATTAATAGATCAAAATGACTAGACTGTACTACTGCTGTATTTATACATGGTTAAATGTGCTGAATCCCATATAGTTTATGAGTGAATGAGAACAAATATCATAGTTGAAATAACATTTCACCAAAGGACTTTATATAAAAGATACTTTATAAAAAAAAAAAATATATATATATAAAAATAAAAAAATAAAATCAATGAATGTCATCAGTGACAGAGTCCACATTAACAAATACTGGATCAATATTTGACCATTTGACAAGACTGGTTTTGCTTCATGAAAGATGCAATCACTTAAAATGATTTTAATTTAATCAAAGTTAGAATACACATAAGAATAAGCAACATAAGATTCAAGAGAAGCAGTTTAGCGACCACTAGAGTCATCTATTGAAGGAATTTCTGTAAGTACCAGTTTAGTCTGGTTTTAAAATTCTTTAATTGAAAAAGATTATGAATCTCTTGATATATATTAGGACTGTTCATAATGTGTATGTTGAGCTATAAAACAAAGATTCATGTTTTGGGTCAGATTTTGGACTATGTGTTTATCAACCCATGGTAAAGGGGGACAATTCGCGTAATTAATATAAAAGGCAAAACAGTCCACAGACAATACTTTTTTCAGTTTGATCGCTATGACACCATTGCATGTATAAACTCAGCAGATGAGCTGAGGTTCAATAGTTGGGTTAAATAGTTAATAAAATGTCTTTTACTGTAGACATCACAATCATCTGGTTCCAGTAGACATTACTGTAGTTAATTATCTCTACAGTGTCACTTCTGTAAGTGTGTCCTAGCTGTGTCTGTACAGGATTGTTACAGAATGTGCTTAGAATTGTGCTTTTTAATATGATTTTTTTTCTACAGAAGAGTGTATAACCACCCAAAGCTATAACATCTGTAAGTAGTCAATGCTGCTTTGAGCCTTTAGCATGTGAGACATCCGGGCTTATTCTATGTGCATGACACAAAAGAAGCTGACCAGGAGCTAACAAATAGGCTGTGGAAGCTGTTTCTAATAAATATTGGGTGCAAAAATATCATGATCGATTCTCCTCTGCTCCAAGCATGACAGTAATGGCCTCTGTTGTGCAAATTCCATGCCAGAGGAAACATGTTCACACTCCAGTCTGAGAAGAAATGTAACATTATTCAAATGTCTTTTCTGGCAGTTTCATGCTCAACAGTCACCAGCTGTTTCACTGATAACTTGCAATGGCCTTAAAATAAAAAAGAACACACATGAAAGCAATTGAGTGCAGAACTTTTAAATGTGTTTCAGATAGAGGATTCTGAGAAGGTCTTCTTGGCAAATGACACACTCCATAAATTCCATACATCTTCTGCATTAGGTCTGAATGTAAACCATCTGCCAACCATTTAAAATTGATCAATACTTTATTCATATCCTTATAGCTTTAGTAAACCTGGTCACTAGAATTAAATAAATAAAAAAAAATCAATAACTGTCTTTGTGCCTGAGGGAGCTAATCTAAACTACACCATATCTTCAACATAGAACAAATATACACAGATGACAGCATATGGCTGAATATCTGTCTCAAGTTTTAGGACTATAAAGGCTTGTGATAAATGTGCTTATACCTAAAACATATAAAAGAATAAGACAAACACAGCACTGGGCCATAAATAAATGAAGCAGGACCTGTAGGCATGTAGCGCTCCACTGGCCTAAATGTGCTTATCCCCCATTGCGTTGATGGCCCCTGACTCCAGGAACATAGCTGCTCTGCTAGAAGGCTCATTTTGCTGATATGGCCCGTGTAACACATATAAAAATAGCTCCAGCAAGGCACAGAGTTAAAGAATGCGATCAAGGTTAGTGTGGCATGGCTGAAAGGCAGAAGACAGGCCTTTCTGTGACCCTTGCTAGCTGAATGTGGGGGTTGGGAGGCCATTTTGAGCTGTTATAGGCCTGACAGGTGCTGAGGGCATGGCCTTAGCGTGGGAGATGAATGAGAGGAACTTGAAGGGCAGGCACTTGACACACAGTGAACCACATTAACCCACATCATCAACCATAACAAGTCCAGAGCACGCACGCATGCATACATATACACATTCATACTGCAGCTTGACACTGACAAAATGTCATAATATTTTCCAAACAGTATTAAAAGACTGATGCTGTATGGTATAACTTAAAGTACATTCCAAAAATGTTTGGACTTTTAACAAATGGTTAGCCAGCTTAATTATAATTTCTAAATTTAGATACAATCTAAATTTGATGCCTGAAACACACTTAAAAGTTGAGACAAATGCAAGTTAAGAGTGAGGAGTTTATGTTTAATTTACATTAGAATTTGGACAATGTTAGAGTATCATTGTGTATAACAGGAGCATCCACCAAAGACTCAGTCTTCCCAAGCAGATATAGGTCAGGGATTTCTACTCTGAGTCACAAAAAAAACAGTTCAAAAAGAATTTTCAGTGCAAGAGTGTAACCATCTCCAATCCATAATATTGTGAAAAGATTCAAGGATTCCAGACAAATATCAGTCCATGTAGAGCAGGGCCTTAAATGACTGTTTAATGTCCATGACCTTCAAATCTTCATAAGACACTATGATAGAAACCTGTGTCTACGGTAAACATAACCTGTGTGAAGGTGACACTATTGCAGAGGTGGGTATTGAGATTTTAGAGAGACACATACAGTCATCAAGATATTGTCTTTTCCAATAAAGACCATAATTATTTTGGTGACAATTGACTGTTAAAGACTCAAGCAAGAACTTGCAAAACTGCAACATTTATTAAATATCCTCATTTTCATATCCACTTCATGTTTTCCCACTAATTCTCTTAATACAAATGTAGTTTGTGTTGTGTTCTTACTAAAAAGTTCATACTTGTCATAATAAAGGTTAGGCCTGAAAACATTTTACATTGTTTTTGTTATAAGAACCACAATGATCCAAATTCAGTTGTCCATTAGACCAAAGTACTGGATTGCAGAAAGCTTCTGGTTGGTTGCATACTTCACACATTAACTTTTGTGATGATATCACGAATTAAGCTACCTTCAAACGCTCTAACCCTTCCATCCACAACACTTTAAAGAGGGAAAATGGCATCACTACCAGTTTAGCACCAAAAACCAATAACAGCATGACCTCAATACTGGTACACCATTATTAGCAGTTTAACCACACAGCACTACCCAAGTCAAGGCATCCTCCTTGTAGGTACACAACAATGTTTTCCTTCCTTTGTCACATTCTAATGACATATTTACTGAACAAGCGTTGCGACCCACTCTCTCCCTGAGGCACCACAAATTACAGCCCTCCATAGTGCTCCCAGGCCCTTGAAGAGTAAAGCACAGGAATGCCTTCCTTTTCAACTCTTTCAGGCTCAATTAGGAAGCCCTGTGACTAGCATGCGGCTGTGATGTGGCAGCAGCCATGGCCATTCTCCTGTGCTTATTGAAATTCATTGCACAGCCTCCAGACTCCAGGACCTGCTCAGGCATTGTTCCCAAGAAGAAAGGCTTCAGGATGTTTCAGAGGGTGCAGGGGAAATCAGGGAAAGGATACCATTGGAAGTGCTCAACAGCAACATCAGGATGGGGAGCAGTATCACACAGGTACAGAGTGCCTACAAATGGTGTAATGTGCATTATCAAAAATGTACATTACACCATCTGTAGGCACTCTGTACTTGCAACACTTAGAGCATGTGTTTGCTACCTTTCACCATGCAGATTTATTTAATGAGCTAACAACTATGTTTTACACCATTTTACCAGTTTATTCACCACAACACATTCATACAGTGTAATGAGTATCTGCTGTTTTCACATAGTGTAAATGGAGAAAATATGTTTTGGTCTGACCACAGTGATTGTTTTATTTATTTTTTTCTTTTGCAATAATGTATTGTTATTTATGGGTTGCCAGTTTATTCAGAAGAGGCAACACTATATAAATCTTGACAGGTCCAGTTACTACACAGAAGCAGTGTGTCATCTGACTGTGACAGAGACTCAGAGTAGCTCTAACAATCTATCTTCATGATTACAAAATAACAATTGTGATATATTGTGATATGTCAGTGCCACATACACAGTACATTCAGATAACGAAGCTCATCCTACTCTGGGCCATTTTCTCAGAATTCCATGCATAGTGGATTTGAAGGCCTAGGCTCAGTCCCTGCTCTGGAGAACAAATGCCAAGATTAATCTCTGGAGTGGTCTTTGCTGAGAAGCTTTCTAACCCTACAGACAACATTCAAGCTCCAATCCCAAAACCCCCCTCTCAAAACCCTCTCTTGCCTTTTATATATATGAGCCAGCAGCATAAATTATTACTTCCCTTCAGTGGTTGCCAATGAGATTCAAAGCAAACAGACCCCATCTCCCTATTGGTAGGATGTTAAACATTGTGGGGACTTTATATTTTCATACATCTGATGGCATGTGATTATCTGTTACTTAATTTCACATCGTATTATAATTACACATCACTTTTCTACTTATTTAAAAAAAACAATATGCTGAGAGTGTATAAGGATATAAGTGTATAAGGAATAACTCAAATGGACACAATTACTCCCTTTATTCCAATATATATAAAAGACAAACACTTTTTGGCTTGTTTAGTTTCGTACGGAGGCTATATGTCTAAAGTAACTGAACAACAATTAATCAACAAGCCAACAAGTCACTTGAGAATATACTTCTTTAATAAGCACTGGGCAAACTGCATGATTCTTGCCCCCAGGACTGAAAGCCAAAGCACTCTTAGTTAAAGTGTTTAATTGAAAATAAAAAAGGCACCAAATAAATGAACACCATACACAATTTTAATCGACCATGCAATTAATGTCAAAGGACCCATCAAGAAATCTTTAATGTACATCAATGGTGCTAACTTGCAGTGTTTGGTAAGATTAGGATAGGAAGCATGACTACAGCTTTACTTACTGTACCACAGAATATAGTCTTTTGCGAACGTTTGGGCACCCTGTGATAAAACAGATTTTTGGTGATTTTGTAATTAAAAACGTCATCACAGTTTCTCTAGGACATGGAAAAAATATGCAATATTTTCAGCAATTATTGATGCATAGTTACTTTTTTATGTCATAAATTGAAGAAAAAAATAAAATAAAACAACAAACAAAAAAACATTATTGTGGCACTCTGTGAAAGTTTGGGCACCCTACAAAATCAGTACTTTGTAACAGCTTCTCTGGCAGATATCACAGTTTGCAAACAGTTTTTTATTTCTTGTATTTGGGATTTTCTCCCATTCTTCCTTGCAAAAGGCTTCTAGTTCTGTAATATTCTTTGGTCGTCTTGCATGCACAGCTCTTTTAAGATCTACCCACAAAATTTCAATGATGTTTAAATCTGGGAACTGTGATAGTCATTCCAAAACCTTCAGCTTGCATCTCTTGAGGTCGTCCATGGTGGATTACAAGGTATGTTTAGGATCATTGTCCTGTTGTAGAAGCCATCCTCCTTTTAGCTTCAGTTTCTTTACAGATGATGTGATGCTTCCAGAATTTGCTGTTATTTAGTGGAATCCATTGTTGCAGTCAAGGCAAATTTTGATTTGCCTTTCCAACCAGCATCCAAGCAGTTCTCTTTCTTTCTTAGTCTTATGGTGCCCAAACTTTTGCACAGTGCCATAATAATATATTTTTATTTTTGTTCAGTTTATGGCATAAAATGTAACTATGCATCAATGTTTGCTGAAAATATTATTGATTTCAATAATAAAAACCAGCAAAATTTAAAAAATTAAAAATTATTCTACTAAAACAATTTACCCAATGTAATGTAAATTTTAAACATTTAAAAGAAGAAAATGTTCAGATATTCAGATTGTAGGTGTACTTGAGATATGATGCATTACTATATTATAATGATTAATATACATACTGTAATGGTGGCCTGCACGGTACGGTCTGCTCATGCTTACTAGTCTGTATGAGCGGGAAAAAGAAAAAGCAGGACGTGCATGTCTGAAATGACAGTACAGACATGAGCATCAAAATCAGACAAGCAGTAAAACACAAACAAGAAAAAAGACAAATCGGATAAAGGTGTGAAAATAGGTTTTCCCTCAGAGGTGTGGAAGTTAGCAAGGGGGGGGTTGAAGAGGCCAGGTGGCTGGGTGAGGGCTCCTGCACTGTCGAGGTGTGAGACAGGCCCGTCTGCCTGCCAGACGGACTCCATTTACCCAAACTGAGCTTCCAGTGGGGAAACTGATTGGAGAAGATGTGTATACAGGTCCCACACTGTGAGAACTGAAAGGTTCTGACAATTGCAGATCTGAAAACTGCTTTTCACCCAAATTGCTCACATGCACTGAGGCCAGATCTAAACGAAACAGTCAGAGCAATCTCAAAAGAAAACGCCTAATTTGAGACTGGGTGGACATGTGACATGTATGGACTTCCCCTAAAATTCACAGTCCAAATCTTAGTCATTCCCAGGGAAAGTGACCTGTGATCCACCAGAACAGCAGCACAATCTGCCAGGCCTCAGGTTAAATACACAGAGACCCTCAAGCATTTGTGTTGTCATGGTAACACGGTCTAACCAGCAGGATGAAAGCTCATGAAATGGCTAAGATGTGTGAGCACACATCCCCCATGAGAGCAGCCACAAAATAATACACACATTTTAATAAGGGGCACACCAATCTGAGATCTATAGACCAGTGGCGTTATTTTTCCACGCATGTTTCTGCCAATTACATTTTTTTAAATGACATCTACCTGGTAATACCTAATATTTTTATAAGAATAAAGATTAGACACATTGAGAAAACAATTAGCATGGACACAATTTGGGTCATGGGGAAGCTAGAGCTGATCCCAGCTGACTATGGGCCTGAGAATATCATGGACAGTGGGACCAACTCATCAAAAAGGCAACACAGAGATAGACAACCATTCACACAAACTTTTTTAACAATTTATAGTAGCCAATCAAACAAGCCTTTGAACAGTGAACAGCTTGCAAACAGAACGATGCCTGTGGCCGACCCAGGGATCAGTCCCAGGACTTTCTTGCTGTGAGGCGATAACCACTGCACCACCGTACCAGCCCTCAGTTTAAAATATCAGTCAAATCTAAATTTCTGTCCAATGCAGTAATTTTTTCAAGCAAGTATCTGCAGATATGGAAAAGACTTGAATATCATTGTACATCACTAATATATGTTAAGACATGAGACACATACAAAACTTGCCCAAAATGACATGTGCTGTTCATTTTCTAAAAAAAAAAAATTATTACACATCCTCTACAAAAACACACTTATGTATATTATAATTGCAACTATGGAAATTTGGCACAAGTGTTTTATTTTATTTTTTCAAGTTCAAGTGTATTATTCGTTCTACAAGTACAACAAACAAATGACATTTTCCCGACATACCGCCTCAACTGTGCTGCGCATAGAATAAGACGTCACTTTAAAAAAAGTTTAAAAAAAGATAAACACGAGAAGAAAAAAAATAAATGAGAAAAAATAAAGTGTTCAGATTGCTGCAACAAGTGTAAAAAAGCAGTTTCTGTTTCTGTTTCTGTTTGTGTTTTGCGTGCATTATGTGCTGTGGTTGAGAAATATTCTGAAGCATTCAGTCTTTGCATTAATCCATTACTTGTAATGGAAAGCAAATGAAAATTCTGTTCTAAAGTTTGTATGACACATTAATGTTAGTAGCTCCAAAGATTGCATGAAAACTATATCCAATATAAGATTTATTTGCATATGACTGTCTAACTTAACCGAAACTTTTAAGGATAAATTAGGTTGAAAAATGCTGAACTCTACCATTAATCATAGCAGACAAAAAAGATAAAGAAACCTGTTGAAACCTGACAGTTTTAGAAAACATGAAACTCGGTCGGTGAAAAATTTTAACTTCAATCTAAATTAATGTACAGATTGTATTCTATTGTTTTTCTGCCTGTTTTATAGGTTCATTTGTTGTTGTTTTTTCATCAAGAGACCCATTCAGATTGAGCAAAAATGAAAAAAGCCAAAACACAAACCTTTGTCCTGACATCATAATCTTTATTTTCTTGTCTGTTTATTAAAATAAGTTAAACTGATATCCTTGATATGATCATGCTGTGTATTTATTGGTGTTTCAATTGACAGGCTGACAGTTCAAACTCTTGTGATTGGAATTTCAACCAACTTTCAAGGGAGTTACAACTAAAGTTTTACATTTTCATGCAATTGTATTGTTCTTGAAGGCACTTGGATGCTTGGAAAGAGTATTGAGACAAATTATCATGATAATGATAAACACCATCCTATTGCCCACCCCTGGTCGGAGTTTTACAGCAAAATAGAGGTGAAGTCAGGAACTGAATGAAAGGAGCTTTAAATCTCAGCACACAGTCAGTCCAAACAAAGACAGAGGCAGCTGTCGTTGTGGAGCTGAGGGTTTGCAAAGCATATTCTGCTTTATTCTGGGTCCCCTGTCGCCTGCTGCAGCTCTAGCTCGTCTTAGTGCAGAGAGGTGGAGCAGTGCAGCTTCAGGAGAGCGCTGAGGGAAACCTGATTGTTGCTGCTAAAAAAGGCTGCTACAGTGCAGACGACAGAGTGGGCTATTGTTTTGGCGGCAGCAGGAGGAATTTGTCACATCAGGGTTTTTTTATGACAAGACACTTCCCCAGAGCCTCGCCTCAAAGTGACAAAGGCAAATATTTACATGTGAATTCGGCGGAAAAGCACATTACGCGCATTGTGCTGGCTTGTCATCTTTGCTGAATGCACACACTGTCTCATGTGCTTAACGTCAAGTGCAAAAATCACACCGGCTGCAGGAAGGCAAGCTCCTGACTCGAGAGAGAGAACTTTCAATGTGTGAACAGACATTACTTACAGAAAAAGTGATACAAAAATAGGTTATGCAAGCTTCTAAGCTTACAGATTCTCACCAAAAGACAAATGCTGAAAAGTTTTACTAGGGTCATGTTGTAAAGAACATTGATTAAAAACTTAGCTAAAGCTACTTAGCTGAAATTATTAAAATACACTGCCCTCCATAATTATTGGCAACCCTGGTTATGATGAGTTCTTTAGCTTCTAATAAATTCAGTTGTCTTCCAAATAATATAGGACCACAATGAAAAAAGAGGAAAATCCAACCA
>JBBIGC010000001.1:31916760-31940117 GCA_037576955.1 Lepidarchus adonis
CAGCTTTCGGGCAGAGGCCACCAGATTTTGATTTAAAATGTCCTGGTATTTCAAAGCATTCATGATGCCATGCACCCGAACAAGGTTTACAGCCCCACAGTATCACTGTTCACTGATAATTAAATGTGAAAGTGAAAGTGATTATTTGTTATTGTGAACACACCACAACGAAATGTGTCCTCTGCATTTAACCCATCAAACGTGCACACGTGGAGCAGTGGGCAGCTATCAACAGCGCCCGGGGAGCAGTGAGGGGGGACTGTACCTTGCTCAAGGTCACCTCAGTGGTGCCCGGGCTGGGACTTGAACCTGCAAGCTTTAGGCCACCACTGCTTTCCTAGATACTCTGATCAACTTTGTAAACTACTGTAGTACTACTGTGATTTTATGAAAAATGATTATTTCTTACTGAGAGTTATATTTATCTACAATTTTCAGTGTGAGAGTATGCTTCCGCAAAAAAAACTGAGTTTATTTTAAGGCTTTTAACACATCTTAATCTGGGTTTCCCATAATTATGGAGGGCATTACAGTAATCAAATAATAATCAAATGTTGCAACATGTGAGAAACAGGCTGCGGTTTCCTTTCTACTCATCATATCTCACTATTGTACCCATAGAACCCGATTTATTATTTAGCACGTATTTATAAACTAGGTCACTAGTAACGGATGTTACAACAGCGAGATGTATAACCCCCTTTCAAGAAAAGTAGGGACAATTTTTTAAAACACAAAACAAGACTTTGTGGTTTATTATTTGCACTAAACCTTTATTTAAAGATTTCCAGTGGTTTCACAGAAAATGTAGAAATTGATACATGCAACACACTCAAAAAAGTTGTGACAAATGAATGTTTACTATTTTGTTTCAATACCTTTCCTTTTAATTACACTTTGATCATTTTAGAACTGAAGATGCTAATTGTTACAGTTTTGCCAGTGGAATTTTTGCCCTAATGGCCTGATACAAGATTTCAGTTGCTGAACAGTCTGTGGTTGTTAATGAGGATCAATAGAATACATTTCTGGACTGCTGATTGGTCAGATTAGAACATGCATGGCCTACAAAGCAGACTGTTGTGGAAATATCCATAAAAAAAGATATTACATTGATGGTATGATATGTCCCTCTATGTGTCTCAGTAGTTTCACAAGCATTCTGAGCATGAGGCTATATTTACCAGAGAAGCATGATGGTTCTCTTTTTTAAAAGACTTCTGAGGGCTCTAAGCATTCAACAACAGCCTTTCCCTACATGGACGGAGGTCCCTGAATCTTTACACAATATTATATACTGTAGATGGTGAAAGACCACAATTCTTTGGAATCTTATGTTAGAACTGAATTTTTTGGATTGACTGACATTTTTCTCATCAAGTTTGACACAATCATCTTCAGAGTATTGTGGAATGTTTCTAAATTGTGCAACTTGAAAATACCATAAATCTTCTCATATTTTCCTTGCAGGCATCAAATGCAGAACTAGTTTATATTTACAGCCAAACAATTAAAATGCATTTTGTCAGTTAGCTTTAGAGAATTTACAAACTTCCAAATTTAGCTTTTATTGCATTTTACTTTTCCAGAAATTCTGTCCGTAGATACGACAAAAACCACAAACTGCAGTTTGTGAAAATGATTCTTATACAATGTGAAGAAATTATTACATTGCAATTCTCTTTCTACATTCTTTTCCTTTCTTCTAGCAGTTGCACATCAACATTGGTGTCCAAAGTCAATCCTGGAGACCGGGCAGCAGTTTGGCAGTGCATCATAACACAACGTGACCTCTGAATTTAACCTAGGACACATGCACACATGGAGCAGCGGGCAGCTAACAACAGCGCCCATGGAGCAGTGTCGATCGTACCTTGCGCAATGGTGCCCAGGCTGAGACTTGAACCTGCAGCCTTCTGATTCCAGTAGCAAAGTCCTAACCACTAAACCACCAAAGCACCACCTGGCATTATCAGATGGATCTGGAATGTTGGATAGACCTGATGATTTGGCAGTTCTTACACTCTAGCATATTCCCTCACACACTCTGTTCAGTAATGGAAACACCTACAGCCCCACATTTAATAACATTCACAGGACCACTTTCCAAAATGTCTCAACAAAGAGAATGTTAAACTCTAAACTCAACACACATCATTCTCTTACTGTTTCTGATTACATGACAAATGTATTAAAATATATTTTTCATCTGCAATCATGCTTTATTTCCCCTATATCTGTCCATATTATACATCGAGAGAGAGACACCGATGTTTTCAATTACATAAAGTCGTTGTGTTGAGGGATTACTTCAGGCGTTGGTTGTATAGTTGTATTAGTCCCTTGGGCCTCTTGTTAAAAAGCATCCTCCCTCTTTCAGCAGCAGTTGGCTGGACAGCTGTGTTTACCCCTCTAAAGTATTTGCATTTATGAGATCTAAAAGCTCACAGTCAGGAAGAAGACACCAAAACTACCAATGTGCCTTTAGTCACCAAACTATTCAGTCATTCAAGTCTTAAAGTACAGTGCCCTCCATAATTATTGGCACCCCTGGCTAAGCTGTGTTCTTTAGCTTCTAATAAATTCAGTTGTCTTCCAAATAATAAAGGACCACAAAGGAAAAAAGATGAACATCAAACCATTAATTCAAGTGCATTTATTCAGTGGGAAAAAAATCCCACATTAAGAAATAATTATTTTACATCAAATCATGTGTGCCACAATTATTGGCACCCCAACAAAAAAGCACCTAATCTTCTTCTATAATGTTTCACAAGATGACAGAATACTGAAAGAGACCATTCCTCTTTGCACAATCTCTCAAAATCTTCCAGCAAGTTTTTAATGGGGTTGAGGTCTGGGGACTGAGATGGCCATGGTAGGAGCTGAAAACTGTGTCTGGTGAACCATTTCTGTGTAGATTTGGTCATTATCTTGCTGAGAGACCCAATGACAACCCATCTTCAGCTTTCGGGCAGAGGCCACCAGATTTTGATTTAAAATGTCCTGGTATTTCAAAGCATTCATGATGCCATGCACCCGAACAAGATTCCCAGGGGCTATGAATATTTATTCCCCAGAGAAAGCGGAAGTGATAAATTACTAATTAAAATGTTCCTAGATACTCTAGATCAACTTTGAAGTATTTTTCATTTCTACAGTAGTTTACAATTACATTTATTTCCTAGGAATTCTTAGGGGTGCCAACAATTGTGGAACAGGTGATTTTATGAAAAATAATAATTTCTTAGTCAGGATTTTTTTTCTCATAAAACTCCCTTGAGTTGAAGGTTCCATTTTTCCACAATTTTCAGTGTGAGAGTATGCTTCTGTAATAAACATTTAATTTATTTTAAGGCTTTAAACACATCTTTACCAGGGGTGCCAATAAGGCACTGTATATAACATTTACATTACAAAACAATATAAAAAAAACATTTATTGTTTATTGATTTTATAACATTTTCTGAAAGTTTGAATCTTGATTGCATAAGGGTTGATGTTACTGCATTAGTACCAGTAGCAAAATCAAGTATGCACATCACATCCTGAGTCTGTCTGTTGCATGAGACACAACACTGTAATTAATAGAAATTATCACTTAACATGATGTAAACAATACTTCAAAACAAAACATGAGTGTTAATGAAGAAGTTGATGCAAATACATTATACAATATTTTTTAAATGTTCTACAAATCAGTACATATAATGCTTTACTGATATTTTGCATGCCCTATAGTAAAAATCTTTTTTGCTTCTTTTTTGGTATTAATTAAATGAAAACTACCGTAGGTCTTGTCCCTTTGCTGCAAAAAAACATTTTCAGATATTCTTCGTACAATGTTTACTCAATAATTACAACTGCTTCCTTTTGAATTCTTCACCCCAAGGCCAGCTGCTCAAACAACCCTGACCACAACTCTTATCTAGACTTCCCCAACCAAGAAAAGATGAAAGGCAAGGACTGCTTGCATGACTATAAAATTGAGGGTCAATTAGATATCAAGTGCTTGTAAAGTGGCCTGCTGTTTTTATTTAAGAGCGTGTAAATATACAGTGAGTGTAAGACATAAAACAAAACGCTCTGCTTGTTGAGTCTCATCATCAGGAAACAGCATACGAAGAACTGAACTGAATAATATATTTTATGTCAATCCAAAACCAAACACTGGGCTGATTTTGATAGAAACATTTAATGGTTTTAGCCATGCTTAAAACTAATTCCAACAAAAAGCAATTTCCCAGTATTGTACTGCTCTATGTTGAAACAATATTCTTAATAAAAGAAACATTAGCAAGCAATCTGACAATGAACAAAATAGAAAAAATGCTCACAAAGCTATTGGACTATTTAATGATCACTAAGATTAGTGACAGAATTACAGACTAGCAATATAAAAACATATATTTGATTGACTGTATTAAAAGTGAATGAAGGTCAGTGCAGTATGTAACTTTCACTTGAAGCATATACACATGTATACACTGACCTACAGCTGAACTTCTTAGTGGATTATCCAGTGGGAATTGAACACGAAAAGCTCAGTCCAATTAATTCTCAATGTAAATTAATAAGTGACATGGTTTCTCAGTCAGTGAAAACGTCTAAACACATTACCAGTTAGATATTAACTTAGAAGGCCGTTTAACAGTCACAGCACAATATTTGTAGGTCACAAAGAATTGTTTACTATAGGATGTATCTATCATATGCTTTCATGACAGCACGAGTAAAGTTTTCGTTCTCGATCTGAAAAACCTTTGAATAAAATTCCAGCTGAATTTTTGTGTCAAAATTTCAGAATAAGAGGCATGATTTAATAAAGTCAAGCTTTAAAGTCAAGCTCTGGACAGGAGTTCATGTTTTGTTCAAATACTTGACCCTCCACCTGAAACGGTTCTAACCAGAAACTGTTCAGAATGACATGGTTCTGCCAAGTGAAGGAAAGAATTTTAGCTCAATGCTGCATGTACTCGGTTGTTCAATTAGTTTCAACGGAGCTCTTCCCCAAGGAGGTTAGACAAGGAAAAAAAGCCTTTCTGTAAACCACAGACCCTGCTGGGCTGTCAAGAGTCTTTCAGAAAACACATTTATGACAGCTCAGCGAGGCTAAAAGGGCTCCCCTTCTCTGCTGCCAACCTGTTCTTTGGCCAAAACTGACAGGGGAACAGATTCATTCCGATTTAAGGACAACCCAAGACACCACACTGGGTCAAAACATTAAGTGGTTTATCCTTAGAAGGTTCACGTTCAGCCACTTTCAAAAAATGGTTCTGATCCCACAGCGTGCAAAACCCTGGGATATTCAGAAAGTGAAAGGTTCCAGAAGAATTTGAATACATCTGCCTCCCTTAGTTCAAATGAAATAAAAGGTCAGTTGTGAGTCACAAAGTGCTTCTCCTGCACTTTGCAGTTTGTAAGAGCTTGAATCTTTCATGAACATTATACAGAATTGAGTGTGCACAAGGTATTTTTGATTTAGAACACTCTCAGCACTAAGAGTATGGAGCTTAAAAGAGGAGTTTGCCTTTTTCTGGGCCTCAGGGTACAATCGAGAAGAACTGATGGCATTACAGATAATAATGATCAACAGCTAAGCAAGAGAATTTGAGAAAGTTTTGTCTGTGTAAATAGCAGCTTTTATGTTAAAACTGTTATTTTAAGGGTGTCATTTTAATTTCCCCACCTTATTTTTTAAAAAATAAGTTAAAACATTTAACCCAATAAAGCACAACTTGTAAACTAGCAGTCGGACACACTACATTCAGAATTTAAGCCTTAAGTGGATGTGCTGATCTTGGGGGAAAAGGCCTGGGGCTTATGCTGTATGCTAATTAGCTTTGGAAGTGAGGAAGAAGCTAGAAATGGAATCATTTCTGACCTCTGCATCCAAGCTGCAAAATGGATACAAAAACTACATAAACACAACAGTATCTCTTGTACTGTTAGGACTCATACACATATTACTGTTAGAACTTCCATAAACGTCTAGTGACTTTCTCCAAACACTCAACTTTGTCTTCAGTGTTATTTATTTAACTGCTGATTGTGTGATGTGCTATGTTGATCTGACATCATGTTCTGAGCTCAGAGATGCCATTTCAATTCTATCCTAGATATCAATTAAAATCCAGAAAATACTATAATTCATGGCTGTAATATTGGTAAAAGAAAATGTATACAGACAGAGACAGAAAAACAGATAGACAGATAGGACAGAAATAGACAGACATATAGAGCCAAACAGAAAAAACCTGAATCCTAGAAGAAAGCCTCCTTGGACAAAATCCCAAATGCAAACCAACCCCACCACACTGCCGCCTGTGATTCATCAGTCTCTGTTTCTTCAGTGCACCACAATGACCAGGACCATGTCCAGACGGCTCCAAAATCACTGTTTACTGAACACCCTCAACAGGAACCCATGGCTTACAACTTCAACAAACATCATTGAGAATACACAGATGAACATTTTGAACTAGTTAGACTATGTATGTCCTTCAGTGTTGCCATCAATAGGTGTAAAAATCCAGATTCTTTTTTTTTGAGATATACAGAAACATGGTTTAACCAAAGCTCAGATAGCCTGAAACCCCAGTGAGGTTACAGAGGCAGTAAACAGGAATACACAAATCATCAACAATCAGAGATGCTCCAGCTTCATCATCAAAGTAAAGTCTATATTCAAAACACTCTCAGTCTTACAAACCCTCCGAAAACTAAATATCCTCCTAAAATAAAATAGTTTGATGAAGTATGTTAACACTGTCAAACTTTCAGAACATGTTCACACAGAACACTTTAAAACAGTATAACTTGATTTAAAATGAACCAATACGTTTACATAAATACACATTTTTAGCTTAAAGCGGTTAAGTTTTTCCCATTCATGCTGAAGCTGTAATGAATATTTGAATCCAGATTGTTTTAACGTGATGCCATACAGGGCAGCCAATCAGAACAGCGATCACTTGAATAGAACAATGTAAAAATGTAATAAAGAACATTCTGTATACATTCTTGACTACAGGAAAGTTACAAATGGATGTAAAAATAAATTGTTGTTTTGCATAAAACCATCAATCAATCATAACCATAAACCAAAACATCAACATCCCTCCTTGGATCACTTATGCCATGTACCAACCACTGCATTCTGGGAACACCTGCTGTTTAGAAGAAGCTTGACTTATTCATCACAGTACGGCCATTGTCAAAGTGCTTACATTTGCCCAATTTTCCAACTTTACAATTTCAATATAACTGCCCAAGTGTACCGTCATTGGCCTTTCACATTTTATTTTTTTTTACTTTTTGAGCTTAGCAATGTTAGAATGACACCACAGAATGGTATTAATCAAATATACTGTGAATATTACTATTTAGACATTTGTCTAAACAAAAATATACTTTATTTAGTTGCTAATAAAACAAAAGGAAAGGCCACAGCACATGAAACACTTGGTCTCTCTCGCTCTCCTACTTCCGCATGCTAGTTCCTTAAATAGAAGATGTGAGGAGCTATAAAACCAGCCCATAAACGATTCATTCGCCATGACACTCACTTTTACAAAAGCTTTTTGAAACAAGGATGATGCACAGCTAGCTGAGCTTTGTATTCAAGCACGCCAATAAGAACTTGTTCCATCTGCTCATGATTAATGCAGGTCGGGCCAATCTCCTACTTTTACCCACTAGGAGAGGAGCATACGGGAAGAGCACAGAGCATTAAGAGTCAAGTGCCCACTGCCAAGCTCTATCCAAAGAGACATAAAAAGACAATCTCACTCTTTTCCTCATTCTTCTCATGAGAATTTCATTCTTCTGCTTGTGTTACCTACTGTCTACACTCATTAAAATATCAACAAATGCAGAAGTTTCCAAAAAACAACAGAACAAAACGTGGCTTTAAATTAGCCGTTCTTTTGCGTTGGCACAGGCTGCAGTTAAAAAGTGAGGATTTAAACCACAAAAGCGGGAGAAACAGAATAAAATTCAATGGAGCGGATAAAGCATTTAAAACATGGACCACTCTTAACAAATGCAAATAAAGGTGATAATGAGGACTGATGAGTTTGGGGCGTCCTTGACATCCCATGTAATGTTTAAGCGGCTCTCTGGGCTGCCCTCAAACCCCAATGAAGCCATTCACAGCCATCTGTCACCAGAGACCAGCCGCTCTGATAAATGCACTGATAAGAAGCCCAATGGAGGCACAGCTCAGGGAGTGAACAAAAGCACAGGACAAGACCAGTGACAGTTCAATAGATAGTTTTGCACCGTACCATGACAGCCACTCAGCAAAGCACAGGCTGCTACAGGTTGATATCATGGGTTTAAATGCTGTTTTTTGCTCACTCTGTAATGTGATGAGTTTGGGTTGACTGTAAATTGCTAATGGGCCCTTAGGCTCAGAGATTAAAGCATAACTGTGTTATGCCTGGTCGCACTGATTATTTGACTCCATTTTCACAGCATACTAATAAGAGCCTCATAATAGCTTTAGGTGCACAGACATTATCAGGCATCATAAATATAGCCTAAAATGTTTCAACACATTTCCAACTGATTTTATATGATATACATTATTATACAATAATTTATGAGAAATTTGCAAATAAACAAAAAGTAATGCTGAGGCAAGCCCATGAGCAAAAAAACCAAAACCTTAGGTTGACCCAGCAGGCTGCTCATTAAGTGCCAATTCCAAGTTTCACTGTGATATCTGTGTTGTAAATCTCTGTAGTAAACACGCTTAATGGATTATCGTCTTCGTCCTCTAGGTTATCGATTAGGGCTGAGCCAAAGCAGTTCCTAAAGCCCCAGAGTCTACTAATGAATAATGGGTTCAATTCAGAGTGTCTAATACCTTCAGCTTATGACGAGACCATTTGTCATGTACATCTAAGGCATATTTACAAGCATGTAGCTGTATGTAAGAAAGAAACACATTGTTAACCTACAGAGAGGAGCATTTTTTACACAAATAAAAACCTTTTTTTGCTCTCTAAAAGTCTGGACTATAATAACTGCTCAATCACCATTGCTTAACAAAAAGTGTGTATTTTATAATAACCCCTGCATTTTTTAAAACAATTTTTTTTAAAACTAATTAAACTAGATCAGATTGACACTGTTACAGATCCAGAAAGCAGGCTTTCCATTGTTTGCCAAACCTGATCAAGTACACAGAAGATGCACAATAATGTGAGCTTATACGCACCTTAAATGAATAGGGCAGCTTACTCAAGTCGATCCCATCTTTGACAAGCTTGTCCCGTATCAGAATCTTCAGCTTCAGCTTTGGGTAAGTCACTGGATCCATGGGCTGCTCAAACAACAGATTATTATTGGACAGTGCAAAGCCTGGGCTTGATGCTAGTCTGTCCCATGAAGGAGTGACCCATGACTTTGAGCCATTGTGTTTAGTGTCAGTCACCTGAGCGGAGAGTAGGCCTCCACCTGAGACACCTGGAACAGGTTCTAGTGTGAAATAAAGTCCAGGAGCCGCCTTCCTGTCCTCATCTCTCAGCCTCTTGACTGCACGGAGAACCTTTTGTCTGTGATGAGGGGTGAACACACCAATGGCATCCAGGTCAGGGCCTCCAATCTGTTTACACACCTCCAGGTCGTCGTAGCCGTTATCCACAAAAGCCTCAACATACTGGCAAAGCTGGAGGGTCTTCAACCACTCATAGACAATAGTGGGGCCGCTGCTCATTCTTCCAAAATCACACCAAAAAGTCCATGTATCAGTTCTGCTGATGCTCCTCAGTCCTCCTCCTCATCCTCTGTGATAGCAGCTGCTTTAAAGCAGATCCTACCTGATCTCTACAGGTGCACCTGGTGCATTCTGGGAGTCCAGTGTGTTTCCAAAACAGAAGCACCGAAAATGTGAGATCATGACACTTCTGAAAGAAAGCATGCAGATAAAAAGCAGAACTGATTCATCCCTCCATCCCTCTCCACCAGCGTGAACTCCAGATAAAAACGCTCTCACCGTCAAGAAACTTCCACACATGGAGGAGCAGTCTGGTTAATGTGAGCCTCCTGAAGTGTTTAGTTAGTTTCCTGACAAGTTCTCCCCCCCCCCCCCCCCCCCCGCTCAGTGCTTCAGTTCGCTCGTGAGAGTGAGTCGCTCCTCTCTGCTTTTCTCCATCCTGGTGACCCCCACTGCTGAAGATAACGGCCACTTCGTCTTCTTCGGCTCCTCTCGCTCTGCTTCTCTCCGCTAGAAACGTTCTTTCGCTCACTCGTCTCTAAACTGAAATACCCCCTCCCCTCTTTCTGCACCTCAGCAGCATAAAGCTGTTCTGGCCTTTCCGCACTTTGGCGCCACCTGCAGGACACAGCAGCCTCTACAGCAGAAGTGTCAAACTCGCGTCCTGGAGGCCGGTATCCAGCACAGTTTGGTAGTTTCCCTCCTCCAACACGTTCACCCAGCCTGGCAATTAACAGGTGATTTGAAGCAGGTGTATCTGAGCAGGGACATCATCAAACTGTGCAGGACAAGGGGCCTCCAGGAGCAGAGTTCGACACCCCTGCACTACAGTATGTGCCTCAGGTCCTAATTACTGGCAAAATATATTAAAATAATAGATAATTCACTGACCTCTTCTTCTCTCCCGGAATTTACATGCCCCTCAGAAAAAACTTTTCTATTCAGAAGAGGCAATTTCAAGCATATATACCTACAGATGATAGTTTATACAGAATAACTGAATATTTGTAACAATACTTAAAACAACGATCTAGACTTTTAACATTGAAATCATGTCAGAAAAGCACTCTCACATTTTTTCTTCTAGCAAGATTTTCAGCTATAGAGCTAGTTTTAAAATGCGGATTTTAACAATATATGCCTCATTAAAAGTAATATAATATAGGTTTTGTGCTCAGTCTCTTTTGCTAGTGCTGCACTACAAAGCTGTCAGTGCATGAGATACTGAAGAAACAGAACATTGGATCCTGAGCTTCACACATATCACTGTACTGTACTGTATGGGGTTGACAATAAAGTTCACTTTGACTCTGATGAAACTTTAGGTCAAACATATATTGGCTTAGAATTACTTGAAAATGACAAAATCAAACACTTTTGTAGAAGCACAGGGGTAAAAACAGCGGCACCTTGTGGCCAAAGCCTGTAACGGGTTGTTTCTTACAGCCATCATCACAGACACCGAAGAACACAATAACTCTGAGACCATTAAAAACATTAGCAAAAAATACATTTGCTTTATGTTTATTTTTCCATTGCACATTTAGGTTTATCAACATATTTCCTAAATTGTAGGTGGCAGCATAATAAGACAAACATCAATGTGAAATTTTGCTTAATAAAACTGTACAATAACTTGGCTGTAATGAAAAACTACACTCCACAGAAACTTTCCCAAGAAGATGATTGAGGAAAGAGACCCACCCAGTGATGTAATGTAATAGTATGGGCTTTAAGGAGAACTGTATTGGTTAGATATGCTCACGCAGAACAATTCAAACTGCAACAATGCACATTAAATAAATATGCTCCTTCATGCCCTGTCAGGGAAAAGAAGATACGTGATTTGTTCTTGTTAAACACATCATTCTGGCAGATTCCAAACTCGGACTCCTCTCATAAGGGGTACATGTAAATGTATGTTTCAAGTTTGTAAACACTAAGTATCATGCTGCCTCTATTGTGCAAGAAATTTGTTGGACACACAGTACACAGAGATGGCAGAAGAGACTTTTACAGCGAGAGCGTAGCTGCAACAGCTTCTCCTTTAGCTCATGAACAAGCAGTTAGCTGACCTTCCAAGGTGTTTCAATTTTATATTTGATTTATGGATAAACAACAAGTTAATTCTCTTAAAATGCACCATTCTCTTTTTAAATAATATACTAAAAGTATTCATTTGTAAATATCTGAAATTAAAAGTATATATATATTTTTCCAAATATATAAATATAATATCATTAAACTGACAATGAAGACAGATCTGAGAGTAAAAGACACTCCCGAAGCTTGCCATCTACGCACTTCAGTATCTTTCTTTCTTTGTTTTTTTTTTTTGTTTTTTGGTCCTTCTGAAAGAAACAAATGCCAAAAAATAGTTACAGTACAAACTACAAAAATATCAATAAAATGACTTTCATGTCATTATAATACAAAACATATAGTGCAAAACCACACAGTTGCTTATACAAAAAAAGAAGAATATGAAGCACAGTAGCATAATTCATTTTTAGTTCGGTCAACATTGAATATTCTCTATTCTGATACGTATTTACACAAACATCACGGCAAGCAGAGGAGTAGCTCACTGTATTTCTAGGGAGGTCCTGACACCAGTTTCTCAGACAGCAGAACAGTTAAACAGCAGATCACACCCTTGCATTCTGGACAATTAAAACTAAGTAACTCTTTGGTGTCAGACAAGAACATGGCAACCATCCCCAGCTGCTCTGACTACGCCTCTCTCTCAAATTTGTCTTCAAAAGTCCAGCTATTTACAACATTTGGCAGCAATTTGGAAAGAGAAAAAGAAAACTCCTGCTCTTCATTGGTAAATAAAGAACAAAACAAAAATGCTCCTAAATAAAATAGCAGCAATTCCTTGCACCTCACAAACAGAAAAAGACATATGGCATTTTCCATAACCATGTGAGAGCATACACATATTCCTGCATGTATGCATGTTCACAAACACACACCGATACATGTTGGTCGAGGTTAGCGTATTTGCATGATAAGCAAAAGGCAAAAGAGAAGACCCTCTCCTGTACAGACTGACCAAATGCTGACCAAGAGCATGGAGTTGCATCAAACACTTAGTGGAGCTTTGTCACTTCTACTGCAGTGACAAACACATAGATGGCTATAGTCCTCAAGACAAGACACATGCAATTTTCCAATGGGAAAAAAAAAACCAACAGGGAAAATGGATGTTAACATGAAGTTACAGGTGTCCTTTCTTCCAGAGAAAAGGCGGACATCGGGCTGCAGAACAGAAACTAGCCTGTACTGCAGTCTAACAGCAGGGCTGACCTCTTTTGGAGCTGACCAGAGACACCGCACTATGGGATCTCCTTGGCCCAAAGCAAAGAAGTTGAAGCATCATGGGAAATTGAAACATTCTTCACTGCACTAACTGGCAAATGCTCCCCTGGAAGTGAACACATCAAGTACATCCATCTTCACAAGGCACATACATCATGCCTCATACATCCCAAATCTTTATCAAGTTTCTTCACATGGATAAGGGCAGTACAACAACATACTCCAGGTATCAGAAACACAGTATTTTTCCAGTGTAGGATATGCAGTCACTCTGAAATCCTCAAATATGCAGCAGATGAGCAGCTCATGCCCGGTTCACTGACCCTTCCATATGAATGTATACAATCTGTGTATTAAAAGGTTGGGAGTGTAAGTGGGAGAGATCTTGGCTTTTAAGTCAGCATAAACCATAATGTCCTTCACTGAAGAAGACGGACAAGACTTAATTAAACCAGCACTACTAAACTGTGGCCATCTTGCAATCTGATATGACAGAATGATCACATATGGTCATTATAGCACATTACCAGCCCTTTAGAGGTTAATTTAATGACACTTAATGTCTTCAGTAAGACTTTCAGTCCATGCCTAGTTAAAACACAAGAAGGAATAAAATGCTAGGTTTCTAAACAAATGTCACTGGACATGCTAGTTATTCTTGTCCAAGTGATTATCAGGAGCATTACACCTGGCAATGCTGTGGACATTTTCAGTATTCCTCAGCTGTACTTTCAACTAATGCACATAAATAATTAACACAATAATTTGTTTTGTAGTTTTGTAAGTAGAACGGCAGTGAGAAATGACAGCATAGATGATGAGGATGTGTTACAGGGACAGCATTTGGGAGTCCCCTCTCTTAAAACTCAAAATAACATATCTGTGGTAGAGATCTGGACCTTAACCTCTTGGATCTGCCAAAAGAGATGCCCTGGCATTCCTCTTTCCCTCCCCACATTATTCCATCTTTGGCCTCCCTTCTGCCTCTCAGCCTGAGTCAGGTGACTGAGGTAATGTTGTGGTGTTGAACTAGGCAAGCATAGCAGATGCAGGAGGAAGAAAGGGGAAGAGAAGGTATGTATCTGCAGCCCAAAGGCAAAGGTCTTTCACTCCCTGCAGGGCCATCAGAGCTGATACCATTTTTTATCCTTGTACTTCAGCATCATCTAAGAACAGAAATGAGAAAAAGCATGACTTAATCTGATATCATAACTGTTAGAGTCGTGTAAATACTAGGACTGATTATTCAATCAAAATGTTTGTATCCGTATTTTTTTGTTTGTCTATTCATCTACTCTTATGTATTGTATAGCTTTACACCCAGGATGTTTGATAAACATTTGCTAAAGTAGAGACATGGCCTGCAATTTTCAAGTCTGAAGTTAGTATTAAATATAATAATAAAGTTCTTTTAAGCTATAAACTCAAATCATTGATGAGGAATATAAAAAGGGCATTTCATTCCATCTGCAATTTACAAGCCGATTAGTGCCATTATTTCAAATATCTTTTTAAGCATAACCATCCTAATTGAACTAGTATATTGTGATGGACATTTCAAATTGTGACATGTATCTAATCAGCTATCGGTTACCTTAAGGTTCTAACCTCCTTGCAAATACTATAATCAATTACTGTGCAATATTCTAGCTGCAGTAGACTCACATCATGTGCATGCTTGGAAAAGGAGTCTGCACTAGCCATCATGGCTGCGGTCCTCTCCTCCAGCTCGCCCAGTTTCTGCCCCCTCTCATCAAGAGCTATCCGAGCACGTGCCAGCTCCCCCACCACGCCTGAGGCTGCCCCCTTCATGCCCTCCATGCTGCCTGGGCCTGGGATATGCTGTGCCAGGCTACGTGAGGGCTTACCTGCTGCCAACTCACCAACTGTGATTGCAAAGCCAAGGACAAAAACAAGGGGAATGATGACAATGTGGAACCTGATACGGTGATGTATGATATATTTACATGCATGATGATGCATGACAAATTTAAGCAATTCACTATAATCTAAATCACACATTAAAAGAAGAGAACATATCCAATACTCACAGAGATCCTCTCTATCCAAGGACTGGGCCCCACCTCCAAAAAGACCCTTAAAGAAACCTCTGTTAGGAGCTTCTGGTGTCTCTACTGGAGTGAACAGTTCTCCTAGCATCTCCTGCAAATGTTCCATATATTTTTTTAAAAATCAGCAAGCAAGAAATAAAAAATACATTTTGCATACACTGCCTATAATCAATCAATGGTTCCCAAACCTGGAAACCATACACACACTGTAAGCTGGATGCCTGACCTGCAAGTTGTCACAGGTCTCCTGACTATAGGTGAGTCTCTGGATCTCCGTAGGGGAGGTGAGATACAGAGCCTGGCCCAGGTTTGAAAAGCAGAACGTTCTGGCTATTCGCATGTCCGTCAGAGGCAGGTAGTTCACATCAAGCAGCGGCCGCAGACTGGGCAAACTGGCACAGAGAGCAGAAGTTCAGTAGTCTGGATGGAATACACCTGGATTTTACAAAGTTAGTATCATAACCTCATAATTTCATGTAAAGCGTGTGCACAAGAACTACATGGAAGGTAAAAGGTTTAGTGTGCCTCATTTAGAAGCACAGCTACCTTCATTACCTCAGAGTCATGATGTGGCCATTGGCACAGAAGCATGTGATGCAGATGCCAGCGGGCATGATCACCACATCAGCCCTCAGTACAAACGAGTTCTCTGTAATGCTGTGTTCAAAGAGACAATTCTGAGAGGGCAGGGCCACCACTTTGGCCTGTTTCTCAGAGCAGACCACAGCATAGTGGCTGTCTTGGTTTTCCTGAGTGGACGTTGGTGAGGCGGGCCGGCGCCGCCGTGTCCGGTCCTTCTCATCCTCAGGGGCATTGGGATCGTACCAGCATTCATAGGCAGGCGGCTGGAGAGTACCAGTGGAATCCATCAATGCCATGCGCAAGACACCTCCTTTCAGTCGAACCACTGAACCTGCGGTACAGGGGTATAGACAAGATTTTAGGTCTGGTGCAATATATGTGTAGCTACTAAAGACATCGTGCGGAGACTGAAGAGTCATGTACACCAACATTGCAACTATACTCTTAGTTACCACTTAAAATATAGGTGCACATTGTAGTTCACAATTACAGACTGGTCAATGTTTTTCTGTATTTGTTACCTTTTCATTATTGGCCAGCACCCCCACAAAACCACCAGGAAGCAGGCATTATTTGGGTGGTGGATTATTCTCAGAAAGTATTTGGACTAAGATGTTTGAATTTCACCTGAACCAAATCTTCCAAAAAAGGTTATCTTACCACAAAAAGAGATGCCTACAGTCTGCTGCAGCCTCTGTTCTGGGGTGGAGGGCAGGCTGAGGGAGATGGCCAGCATAGTCCCAAGGGAGGTGCCCACCCACAGGCTGGCAACCGTTGCCATATCAGTCTTTCTGGACAGACAGTCACAGAAGTGCAAAGAAGTAATGATCTCACGCGACTCCTTGTCAATACTGGCCACACTGGAGCTGCGTGAGCGGCTGAATGAGCTGTCCCTGGCATCTGCAGATGTGGTGACCCATCATGAATAAGACAGAAGGGAGAAAATAGTGTGGTTTAATATAAAATAAGGTGTCAAAAATATTTCTGGGAAACCTACATTCGAGCAAGGGAAAAACATATCGAGAGCAGTTTAATGTCAGTTGTTGTTGAAATTATGCTTTCTGTGCTGTTAAAAAGTCACTGGCCTTGATTTAGAATAAGTATGAAATGTACAAATGTAACACAGAATTGCACACCAAACATGTAAACAAAACTCAAAACACAAATGAAGTGCATCTTCAGTTCTTTACTTCTGAAATGTCACAACCGTGTCTTGTTTTACAATTAAGAAAAGCAAAAAAAGAAGAACCACATGAATCAAGTAGATCATCTTTACAAAGTTAGTTTTAGGATGCAAATTCCATCTGTTGGGAGCAAAATAAGTAAATAAACAAGTTACAAAGTAGGTTTAATTTTCTTTAAGCTCCATCAGTGTAAAGATGTCAAAACATCACCCAAAGTCTGCGAAGTTACAGTACTCCTTAAATAAAAATTCATGATGAAGAGACCAGTGTAACACATTAGAACAGTATTAGAAATCTGGTTTCCCCAACAGTGTCAATGCCTTCTACAGTATGTACCACCTTGCAATGATATGTTCAATTTTTAAAAATGGAGAAAAATCTATATCCTTCAAAAGAGGTTGGAAAAATGGTCATGTAAAAATAATTCTGACTGTTTGTAGCGAATTAAACAACATGGGCATCTAAAATTAGATTTACAGCAATGTCTCAGGCACCTGAGAACATATTTATATTGATTTTCTCTCATAAAAATAATACAGCTTTTACATTCATTACATGTTTTAAACGTATTGCTCCTATCACCACAATAAAAAAAATCTGACTTGGTCAATGTACATTTAGAGATTCAAGAGATTCAAGAATCTTGATTTCTGTATTTCAGACCATCACATCTTAAGTTAATAAGAAATTGTGAAAGTCAGCGGAATCCCCCTTTTAAGAACTGTTAAAGTGACACCTATGAGAAACCAGACTGTGTTAACTTCCACCAACCCGCAGATAGTGATACTTAGTTACATGTTTCACTAACTCTAATAACATCTGCTTTGTCTTAACAAAAAATAACAAGGAACGCAGTGCTGTAACAGGCTAGTATTATTACTGCATGTGCAATTAATTTATGCAGGGCCTTATAAACAGTTTTTCCCAACCATGGTCCGGGACGACACCATGCTCAGCACATTTTAGTTGCCCCTGTTCCCAACACACCTGATCACAACAAATGAGCTAATTTACAAGTTTCTCCTGGGTCAGAGTAGGTAAAACAGCAAAGAAAAGAAAGATCATAGTTGGGAAACACTGCCTGGAAAGAAAGGTTCAGCCAGAAAACAATAATGTTGCTTATAATTAATAAATGTAAATACCACCAGTTAACACCAGCAATATTAATAAGTATGCTTAAGCAATTCATATAATCTAAAATCCATGCATATTTGGCCCTGTGGTTAGGTGGAAAAACTGAAAGAGATGTTGAACATTAAACAAGGAACAAACCCTTGTTAGCGAGCATATCAGTATGACACAACAGGCTCCATAAAAGGCAAAATGTTAGTACAGCGAGCTGGGTACAGCCCATGTGAGGCCAAGTCGGGGCCACTCACTGGATTGGGACACAAAATGAGTCCTGGAGATAGTTCTTGCTTTTCTTCTGGACACTGCCTCCACACCATACACACATTTTTGACTAGGGAGAGAAGACTGTCGCCGTACATTCCCTTCCATACATAGCGCAAACAAAGAGGCAAAGTAGGGACACTGATACCACATACACACAAGGCTTCAGTCACACTTACTATGCAATCTGTAACACGCTCAATAAATATTTTAAAAATCACTTTACATGTTTAAATTAATACATTAGATATTTTAAGTATGATGTACATTTTGCACCAGAAGACAACCAGTCCCAGTCCTTCACAGGAACTACAGCTACTCAACCTACCTAGAAACAAAGAGAGAGAGCAAAGATCAGGCTTACCATCTTGTTTCTGATCAGCAGCCATGCTTAATTTCCGTGACATCTTGGCTGTAAAAAAAACACATCATTTTGAACAAAGGTAAAAGTCCAAATGAGTATAAAATCTAGTTGGATTGGGAAAGTAAAAAAAAAAAAAATAATAAATCAACTAGACATTGTGTCTTCCTCCATTTAGCTTAAAAGACAAGATTGATTTAAAGACTGTAAGAATAATGCAAGGTTAAGCCATTAGAGCCAGCCATTGATTCTACAATAAAGATTTTTATTTGGCACACTAGATTTAGTAAAACCTTGTAATTTCAACATGCATGAAATGATTAGTGAAGGTGAGGAGCAGCACAATCTAAAAAGAACACCAGATGCTTTATTAAGATAATCCCAACATGATCATTTATTAGTTCAACAAGTGGGAAATGTATTAAACAATAATAGAAATTGCATTTAATTTTGTGCAAGTGTGTTTGTTCCAGTATCGATCTCCAGAAAAATCTATGGTGGTGCAACGATACAGAATATTCAAAATCCTATACAATAAAATAGAGCAGTATCTTGATATGGCTTATCTATGAAGCAAAAATAAAGAGTGCCAAATGGTATGCCTTCTGTTCATTTGATAATATAACTGTGTTAATGTTTATCATTAGCACAGCATATAGCAATGTGCACCAGGTGTATAATGATGCACATATTTTCAAGCTCAAGGCAGTTAAATAATTTGAGGCTAACATTTCATTAAAATGAACTCAGTAATAACAACAATTGTTAGAATTTACAAGCTCTTCAGAAAAAACCCCAATAATTTAATTGTGGATAAGTGCATAACACACAAAACGGATCCAGATGCCAAATATTTGACAATGAAATAGAGTGATTGAAAGTTCAAAAAAGAGTGAGGGCAATAAAATCAATATAGTGTACACTACTTAAAATGGGATTTATTGATGATTGAACTAATTACACCCTTAAACTATATGAAAGCCTTTTTGCATGTGCATTACCCTTGCAATACATCACCATGTTGTGCAGAAAGCCTGTAAAGTTAAACAAGGTTAGACTTTGAAAACAAAGGAAGCAAAAAGCCTTTGAAGAAAGAGAGGAGAAATAATAGTTAGTAAAGGATCATTGCTTTGAACCAAGAAGTCGATTAATGAAAGTGAGCTACAAGAAAAGAGACATTAGGTTTTCAGAATTAATTACTTCTTTGGTGAGTGTTACGTTACAAAACAGCACACATTCTGATTACTTCACCCTTAAGACCATGCAAAGGATGTCAAGCTGCTAAAGGTGGCAAGAAATCCCAAATCACCTTTTCAGTCCACCATTCGGTTTACTACAACAACCTATTAATTTCACTGTAGAGCATTGGACAGCGCAAATGTCATTTTGGTTAGATGCTCAGAGCCAAAGCCTGGTGCATTAGTAGAAAGAAAGTTATAGTAAGACAAAAAACAAACAAAAAAACAAAAAAACATAAATGTATACAGTACCAAAGTCATTGGCAACACTCTTTGATATCAGCTTGCTTTTCGACTTCACTGGAAAAAGTTTTTCAAAAGAACATGTTAATTAAAATAATCTATACTAGTATCAGAAGATTTGGTAAGGCTAATAAAATGCTAATACTATACCCTTTTCAAGAAACTTTGGTTTGCTGTCATCATCTGAATGGCAAGGGGACCCAGAACCTAGGTAGCAATAACAGTCCATAATAATGTGCTACTGCCCAATAACTTGTCCTGCCGATATCCATAAATTGTCAACTCCAGAACTACACTACACAAATGCCACTCACATTTACTGTACTAAATAAGTGAACATTCACACCAGATACTGGCATTTACGTTGTAGCTCTTCCTTGCTACTGTTTACTGTCTACTGCTATTAATGTTTTAAGAAAATCAAGCTGAAAAATACATTTTAATAAAATAAAAAGGATAAAGTGGATAATAGTTACCTGATGTAGGTGACTTGCATCGGTCCTCTGAACCTGCAAATCCGTCACTGACATCACAGAAACCTAGCAAAAACAAACATGTTCTAGGTTACCCAAATGTAAAAGAAACTAAGTAAGTAGTCAAGTGTTAGTCACAGGTTGAGAGGATCACTTAAAACTGAGGATCAAACCAAAGACTAGCCTAGAAATAGAGCAAAGACTGAAAAGAACAGACAGAGCTAGAAAGAAAGAGATGCTGGATGATGTCAGATGACTTACTGAGATAAGAAGAGCGTAGTTTTTTCACAGATTCAGAATAAAAGCTAGAGAGGCCCAACATGCAAGACTTCTTATGCAGATTGTCTTTACAAAACCACAGAAAAAGATCAACAATATAAGGGTAAGACAAAACAACCACAGGAAATAATTGGACGTTAAAGCATCCTTGAACACGTAGTCAAAAAATGTATTTCAGACTTGTCTAACTATACAACAGCCTGCACCAAGACAATAGTGAGGCAAAAATCAGGTATGGTCATGAGTCCAATCCCAGACTACTGTGTTGTCCAAATGCTTTGAAGTTAAAGCGCACAGCAAGTATGACATATCAAAAGTGGAAAAGAAAGAAAAAAGGTGAACATTAAGACATAAAAGCATGAAAATTATGACCTTCACATTCATTCCCTCACAACACTACATTTAATTCGTTTTACTCTCTTGGACCAAGAGGGTAAATGGAGATTCCGCTGCTTACAGTGGCAATGGTTATGGTACATAATCGTTTTTCTTACCTCCAGAGGGCTGCTTTGCTTTGCGGGGTGAACGTGGTTGTCTATGATTTGGATCAGAGGAACTATAGAGCTCTGCTGTACTCATATTCAGCAAAAGGGTCTTCTGAAGGTAGTCCACCACAGCCAACCCAATTCCATTACCAAAGGCCACTCTGCAGCACAAGCAGAAGAGTAACCCAGTTCCACTTTTAGTTAGCATATTGACCCAGAGCTCCATGCTTGCATTTAATGTGAATAAAATGGAATCTTATACAGTATGTGGGCTTACAGGCCATATGCAGAATTGACAGCCAAGGTGGTGATCTGCTGCGGTGGCTCTCCGCTGACCCACACCAGCTGAATGACCAGTTCCACCTGGTAGCCTGGAGACTGTTTCAGTGGTGTGTTCCTAACCCTGAAGTACAAGAAAAAGCTAAAAATATCAAACTAAATAGAACACAAAAGAACAACAAAAATCAAACGATAGAGTTCCAATAGAGTTTATGAAAAATAAATTCACTATTAGATATTTTAATACAAGAGTTCCAAATAATTAATTGTATTATTTATTGTTTAGAAAATAAATCAGTGCATCATAAATTCTCAATTTTTGCCATGGTTTGGTTCAAATCAGTCTTTATTAATATGATTAATATGACAGTAGGGAACATTAGTAGCAGTTGCTAAACAGTAGGGGATTTTAGACAAAACAGCAATTGGAACAATACACCAATTTAATATTTGAGTTTTTGTTTTGGGACAAAAATAAATGCATACATTATTCACATACAAGTCCAATTCAAAACAATTAAAGCACTACTATTAGACTAATGCACCAGAAAGCATCAATGAGTTTTACATCTCTAGCCAACCTACGGAAATTTTAAACATGCCGTCTTTAATCTCTAAACTGCAAGAAGCAGTGACAGTTAAGTGGGAGTAAGACCAAACCTCTTAAATTAATAGGTATTTAAAATATAATCCAAAAGAAAACAAGGATTGGCTGTGGTCTACATCTAGGGGGAAAAAATGAAGGAACTGCTCCCCCAAAACCCACCTTGCTAGCTCATTATAACCTGATTTTTTTCACTACCACAGCATGCCTAATGCTTGAGTGAAGTATCATACCTAAGGCAAGGAACATTATCCCTCAAGCCATCAGAGGAGTTGTTGCTGCTGGTAGATGGGCGTGTTTGTGGTGCACTAAACTGAGGGCTGGAGGAAGCTCCTGGTGTGGACACGGCTGAAGCATGCTCCCCTCCAGTGTCGGGAGAGTCCACTTCATTCAGCTCACACTGCATACGTATCTCCAGCAGCTACTCAAATGCATACAAAGAGAAAAACATTGTTTGATTATGTCTATAGTGGGGCAATAATTATTTTTTGTCCCACTTAATAAGATGAGAGAAGTCTGTAATGTTCATCATATGTTCACTTCATCTGTGAGAGACAGAATGTAAAACAAATCCAGGAAATCACATTGTATGATTTTTCAAGAATTTATCTGTATAATGGTGGAGAAAAAAAAAGTTAACTTCAATACTTTGTAATGTAACCTTGGTTGGCAATGACAAAGGTCAAACGTTTCCTGTTGGTCTTCACCAGGTTTGCACACACAGACTGGTATTTTGGTCCATTTTTCCATGCATATCTTCTCAGGAGCTGTGATGTTTTGGGGCTGTCGCTGGGCGACACAGACTTTCAACTCCCTCCACAGATTCTGTATTGGATTAAGGTCCGGAGACTGGCTAGTCTCTTTTGTTACCTTGGCAGTGTGTTTGGGATCATTGTCATGCTGGAAGATCCAGCCACATTTCATCTTCAATGCTCTCACTGATGGAAGGAGGTTTTTGGATTTTAATCCATGACGACGCAGTGTGTAACTAAGAGTAACCTTTGTTACTGTGGTCCCAGCTGTCTTCAGGTCATTGACAATTACATTTATTCATTTGGCTGACGCTTTTGTCCAAAGCAACTTCCAGGTACAGGAACAATCGAGCATAAATTCAGAC
>JBBIGC010000001.1:31942906-31965402 GCA_037576955.1 Lepidarchus adonis
GGTTGTTGGTAGACCAGTCAGCAGTGAATTGCAGTAGTCCAGACGAGAGAGAACCATTGCCTGGACCAGGAGCTGAGCGGAGTATTCTGGGAGGTATGGTCTGATCTGACAATCATTGACCAGTCCCCCCCCCATGTAGTTCTGGGCTGCTTCCTCACCGTTCAAGATAATTTGTACCCCATGAGTTGAGATCTTGCATGGAGCCCAAGATTAAGGGAGATTATCAGTGATCTTGTATTTATTCCATTTTCCAGTTAAAACAGGTGCCATTAACACCAGTAATGAGTGGAGGATAGAAGAACTTCTTAAAGAAGCTGTGAGGGCCAGAATTCTTGCTTGTTTGTAGGAGCTAAATACATATTTTCTGCACCATTATACAAATACATTCTGGAAAAATCATACAATGTGATTTCCTGGATTTGTTTTACATTCTGTCTCTCACAGTTGAAGTACACCTATGATGAACATTACAGACATCTCATCTTTTGAAGTGGACAAATTGCACCTGTAGCTGCCAAATACTTTTTTTTGTCCCACGCTAAACTTAAGTGTGCTTGTCTATAACCAATTAAGTCAAGAAGCTAATTTTAAGTCAGGTTTGCTTTTTCACTACATAGTCACTGATGTCTGCTCAGAAACGTATATTTTGAACTGCTCTGATAAAGCAGGCCCATTTGGGGTATGTGAGTAATACCTGAACCTCCTCTGTGGTGACTTCCTGTTTGCTGAACCTGTAAACAATGATATGAGCAGAGACCCCAGCCACACATAAAACACGACTCTCTGGGCACCAAGACAAGCTCTGGACAGCAAAAGGGTCTTCATCCACTATGTCAGTGCTGGGCTTTTCTTCCTTACTGCGAGTCTTCTCAAAAACCTTTGCTGTTTTCAACTTGTATAGCACCTGCAACATTACTGCATAAGAGGCAACATCAAATGGCTTTTATTTACATAAATGTTATTTTCAAACATATTTAATTTTATCAAGATGTATCTTGGATCACATGGCAAGAGTTATAGCCACTCACGTGCAGAAGCATCCCAAAATTTGATAGATCCATCAGCATGTCTATAAGTCACAAAATATTTTTTTAGAAGCAGTGAAACAATAACTTTATATATATATATATAAAGACAGACAGACTTACCCAGTGATAATGATCTCTGGGTAGCTTTGTGTGCCCTGGCCCCAGTTACCACCACTTACAGGCCATTCCTTGAAAAAAATATTTTTGAAAATCAGTTTCAGCTATATTTAGAATAAATAAAACAAAGTGGTTTAGCATATTCTTGCTAAGTATATTAGACAGGAAACTTCTTCATTAAAAATAGACAGATGTGTGGCCAGAATTACTTTTTTACTGTAGCCTTGTCTCTTCTGCCTGGAGCCCACAGAGTAAAGTGCAGGGATGAGTTCAGTAGGACAGTCAGCATAGTACTCACAGCATGTCACTGGGGATTCATGAATGGTCAAAGGATATGGATTCTCAAAGCTAGGATACCTGTATCAAAAAAAACAAATATAATCACTTTGGTTGTCTGAGGACAGAAACCTGTTTTCATTTGTATCAGTCCTGGGTGTTTACTTACCCAGGTTGTGCAAGGTCAATAACTACTAAATCCTTCTCCAGCAAGACCACTACAGCATAAGGCTCCTGGAAATCTAAGAAGAAGAGTAACAGTCACTTTATTCCATTTTTAAACATTTGAATGCCAATGAAATGCCAAGCATAAGATCACAGCTGGGGTCTGGGCAAAATGACAGTGCTTGTGTAATAGTAGGCATAACAAAAGCTTTTGTGGCCTTACCTGTGCTTTAAGGAGGAAAACAGTTTATGGAGATTACATTACAGAACGAAAACCAAAAATATCTGTAAGGCAGCTGGAAAATGACTGAGTGGCCAATAAATAAAAAAGCCTCAGACATTGGCTTACCATTAGGATATGGAGTCTCACACAGTGCAAGAAAATCTACAATGGAGTATTCCATTTCCAACACAGCAGTGCTCTTTCCATGCATTACAGTCAGACAAGCCCTGCGACCCACAGTATCATACGAAAGACCTCCAGACAGTATCATGAAAGGGTCCCTTAAAAAGGAAAAATAATTATCACAATCCTAAAAAAACCACAATGGAGGGTGTGAGATTGATTATACTCAAGTAATGGAATCATTTCCAGAAAGCAAATCTCTTGCACATTTTTGAAAGCATTTTTTGGAAATGCACCAGTGATTTTTACTCTGAACCTTACCCTGCTCTTGCTGTTTTGTATTCCACTTTCAAAATGGGCTTGCATGGTTCAGGTTTCTTTCCATCTTTAGGCTGCTTACCTGAAAGAAATTTCCAGACAAACTTTCAATTTACTTTTAATCCGTTTCATTCAAATCAAAGACATCATTTGTACCAGTCGAGTCCAGCCATCTCCCCAAGTTGTATCTAAGCACAGTTAAACATGTGGTGCTACTTTGAAGCACTGGGCCTAACTGGAACACATGCAGTGTGTTTGGGCAGGAGCTTACCATGTGGTGTAATGATCTGTGCAGGCTTGGCAGGGGATCGTACATTCCATGTGGTAAGTGTACCATCTGAATGACTGCACACAAACTGTTTCCCCTCATGGTGCCAGGCCACAGAATGGATCGCCTACAGGCCAAACAAAGGATGAGTAATCAAACACAGAGCATCCAAGAAAGACAAAGTGTCATGGATATTGTCTTTTATATGGAGATAAAAAACAAACACTGTAAACTGCTTAGAACCCAACATAAATCAGTTAGCAGGGCTAAAAATCTGAGAAGATACAGTGACCATGTTTATCTGACGCCCAAAGAAGATTGCAGTTACCTGCCTTTTATTCTTCACTTTACTTAATTTGTGCCGTTTCATCAGAAAGACCCAGTACACTGCTCAAAATATAGAGATGAGAACTAAACAAGCTCTGCATAGTACATTGTTGCCTCATCTCATGATGGACGTGGTACACAGCCTAGAGGCTTGCTAAGACAAGGGAGTTAAAATAGGGAAAGCTTTAACTCTGCAGTGTGGTGGGCAGGGCTCGGCTGTCGCTCTACCATTATGTGTACTTTTGACATTTAAAGCAGGAAGTCACTACTATGTTAAGTACACCACAAAACCTTCTGAATGTGGTCAGAGAGAAATGCATGTCAACAATTAAACTGCTACTATATACATCCATTCTTTATATTTTTTCTTCCAAACAAGCTTGGAGAGGGATACACTTGTAAAAAAGATTAAACAAATATGAGATGATTAATTAGCAAAGGGCACAGGGGGAGCAAAGGCCTAATGGTAAAAGAAGTGGGTTTGTGAACCAAGGGTCTTGAGTTCGATTCCTGGAACCAGCCAGTGGGCTGAAGTGCCAGGATGGGTAAAATTTAGAAACTCGTTTCCCTTCTGGGAATAATACAGGACAAATAATTTATTATTATTTTACAACACTGATCTCAATAGATTGAGTCAAAATTATAAGGTTGCTGAAATTCATCAATCTTTCTTGGTTTTATGCACAATTAAATGGTTAAATGGAAATTGGATTAATATCACAATAATTGCTCACGGTTATAATACAAACCAGATGTACATAGAATTACATGTGAAGGACCATCTAACAAAAAATGACCTTAAATGGTAAGAATATACTGCATGATGTCGGACAGTGGAGTTTTGAAATAACCTTTCAGAAAAAAAAAATGTTGGAGAGGTATATGCAGGGCATTCTAAAGGGAAAGTTCCCAAATAAAAGTTTTTTTTCCAGATGTACAACTACCTAATATAATACAATGAGTTAGTTTGGAGAAATTCATTTTGAGACTGGTGTAATTCCAACATTCTAGAAATAAAACATTCTTAGCTATTTTTGGACAGGTTTATGAAACCAGCTAATCCTAGTTCTAGACAGAAAGCAGACACAGATAACCAAGTATTACATATAACTTAATACAGCAAGACCTGTTCAAATCTGCAACTGGAGATCAAAACTTTACATTTTCGAAACCAAAGCTTGAAAGTTTACCTCATCATAACTGTAGCGATAGTCAGCTTTCTTCGATTTTAAATCCCACAGCACAACAAAACCATGTTCAAAACCAAGCAATAGCTATATAGAACATAAAAGATACAAAGACACAGAAAACCATTTGAATACAGTATATATATATATATATATAAAATCAATAATGTATTTATAATGCTGAAAGCTAATTGTAAAAGCTCTGAAATAGGTCTTTAGCTTTAGGTCTCTTACCTTTCCCTCATCCATAGGGTTATCACTGATGTGTACCACAGGCCCAGGGTGGGATTTTGAGGAGCTAAAACAGGAAAATTCAGTGATGGAAAAAAAAAAAACAGACTGGTTTTTAAAATGAGCTGAAAAGAGCCCAAGTGAGTGAGAATTAGAGATATTTTGGATGGACTTGGGTGACCTCAAGCATATACCAGAACAACATTTATCTACCTCAGTGGGCCTGGAATGTAATTTAATTACACCCCCTGGAATCTGAAAGACACCATCTCCATAGCAACAACAGCAGGAACAGTAAAGCAAGAATGGACACTCTGTCCTGGTGGAATGACCACAATACTGCAAATATAACTACTGCCTTCCCAACTGCATCACCGTCCTCCCCTCCCAAAATAAACAAATGCTTTAAATAGGTTTTCATTAACAGATAAACTCAGCAGCTCAGGTTACTCTAAGCAAACTATTTCTTTCTACACAGTGAATCCTGTCCACATTTTGACACTTCTTGTTCTCAGTTTATACACCAACTTTTTTGCTCTAGAGTTTATTTCTCATCTCTGCAATGAAAAGAACAAAACCAAATGTGTGCGCATATTCTTTTAAGTGCCTCCTTGTTTCTATGACAACTCATCTGGAGGTCTGCATCCCTGAAACTGTGATGAGTGTAAATGGGCAAAGATAGCCACAGCAAATTATTTTCACTCAATACCATAGCAATGGAAATACTGGAACACTGATTGCTGCTGACTTCATAACAAATTACCTCATTACATGGTTAATTATTACCTGCATATAGAGTAATATGAAAATTGTTAACATTAAGTCATCAAACATCAAAATAAATTCACATATAACAAAATTAACCTGACTCACAGTTCAATGGCTTTGTTCCACATGATAACATAGCCTGAGAGACTGAAGGACTCCACATTGACTATATGAACGTTCCCTCTTTCTGTTCCGATATACAACCACTTACTTTGAAACGGTAGATGGCAAAAAGTGATCCTGTGAAAATACAAGCAGCAGAAAAAAACTTGGATCACTCAAGGTGAATATTACTCCATTTATTAAAATGTCCCAGCACACTTGGAATGGCATGATGTTACAACAGATTTGTGGTTTAAAGAGGCATACGGGCAAAAATGTCAACAAGAAAGTGATGTAATGTACATTAAAATCTGGCAGCATGAATTAGTCATCATCTGCCTCTACAGACGGCTCTGACTCCATGAACTTGAATAAATCAAATGATATCATAGCAGACTGTACATGGTTGCCATGGATTAATATGGGTTCAGGGAAAGTAAGGACAGCGCTGAAAACCCCAGTCTCTTCACGACAGACGAAAACAGTTCTTTCCTTGTGAGCTTTCATATACTCTAAATCAGCAATCACATTAAAACCACCTGACTAAAATTGTGCATGGCCCCTTCATGTCACCAAAAAACAGCTCTAGTATTTTGAGGCATGAACTCCACAAAATCTCTGAAGATGTGCTGTGGTATTTCACCAAAACGTAGCAGCAAGTCCTACACGTTGTGAGATAGGGATCCAAGAATTAAGAATTAAGTTTGTCTAGAACATCCTAAAGATGCTCTTATTAGGGAATTTGGAGGACAACTCTACACTACGAATTCTTGATCTTGTTCCTCAAGCCAATACGGAACAATTTCTGCAGAGTGGCAGGGTGCATGATCCTGCTTAAAAAAGCTATTCCCATTAGGGAATTCTGTTGCTATGAACAGGTGGACTGGGCCTGCAGCAATCTATAGGCATGTGATACATGTCAAAGTAACTCAAGGTTCTCCAGCAAGGCTTCTCAAATGCAACGTTTTCCAGTGGAACATTGCCTAGAGCATTACACTGTATCTGCAGGCTTGCCTTCTTTCCATAAGTGCATAATAGTCCAATCACTTCCTCTGTTAAGCAACAAATATGGTGTTACAGAAAAAGGGATTCATCAGACTAGCCACTTTCTTGCATTGCTTCTACTTTGCTCAAAAGCTCACAGCAGGTGCTTGTGAAACTGAAAATGTTCAGCATGGGCACTGCAGCCCTATACAAATCAACCTGCAATGCACTGCATGTTCGGAGATCTCTCTGTCATAGCTAGCATTAGTCTCTTCAGTAATCGGTGCTAAAGCATTGATTGGAAATGATGAGCCATCCTTCTCACACTTGTATGAGTGCGACGGTTTACTGCTGATTGACTTATTTTACTGTTTTATTATTTAAAGATTACTGGAAACTAGAGTATATTTGTATTTTTTTGCATTTTTTAAATACCATGCGAAATGACAATAAACCTTCTTGAATCTTTAATTGAATCATATTTCATAGGGAACATCCACTACATACCCAGTCATGTAGTCATGTAGCTATCACAATTTAACCCTTATCACTCAGATCTTTATGCTTGCCCATTTTTCCAGCTTTCAACACATCAGTTTAATTGATGGACTATCAACACTAACATTATTCACCCACTGATGGGTGCCAAAGTAAGAAAATAATCAACGCTATTCACTTTACCTGTGAGTGTGTTCATTGTTTGGCAGAGAGCTAAAACTGATGTCATTCCACATTTCTCTTTTTTGATCAGCAAAGCATAGACTAATCTCTCATCATTAAGCACAATGAGCGGTTTCAAAGCTAAAAGAATGCAGCATTTAGGTCACGTGATAAACATGAAATATGAATATGTAATGGAAATTCTTACCTCTCTCTGCTGAATTTAAGGGAGTGGAGAATAGCTGGTATCTTTTGTCTCAAATTCCATAAGTGAATACTGTCATCTGCTAAGGCACTCACCAGTGCCCCCTGTGGAATAGACCACACAAATTGAACAAAGTGCTACAGAACATAAGGACCATGGGTCTTCATTATTGATCATGTTATTTATTAGCATTTTTATAAAGAAATATTATTGTTTTAAAGATGAACAATAAAAAATAACTTTTTTCTAACATTACTAACCAAGTGTCTTTCAAAAGTTTCAAGTTTGATGAACACACCCATTAAAATTGAATGTTTGCCATGCAGCATTTATATTAATATATCTACATTCGTTTTCATACCCCTGGTCAAATTACAGTTTGTAGCTTTCCTTGCTCACACACACCTGGTTCCTATTAACTGCAATGTTAAGTGAGTGTACGGGGCAATCAAACTGTGTGCGGCTGGAACTGTGCACGTTTGTTATAGAGAATGTGTACTTGTAGCAGATAACCTAGTAGAATAATATAAACACTATGTGGAGAAAAAATAAATAAATACAATTTTATGGAGCTTTAACAAAAATAGTTACAGGATTAACAAAAAAACAAAACAAAAAAAATAAATCAGCACAGGTCTAAACATTGCATATGTAAACAAGAGTGAATGCTCCTTTTAGCATGGATTTGTTTTAAAAAGGCAGCGCTCAAAGAACTCACCTCATTGATAAGAAACTGTAACTGGATGACCGCCGCGTTGCTCTCATGCTGGCAGTAACACTCTACTCCTGCTCGACCAAAGCTGCATTTCAGCATAGTCAAGGTAAACTTGGGGGAACATTAAAAGAACATGCACTGATCAATTCCATTCATGTTTACAATATATTGCAATTTACTGTACATAATTGTGATTTCATATGGACTAATTGCTGACAATTACACTCCCTATAGGATCCAGCACCAGAGGGAGCCTGTTCCCAAAGGGCCATGAATAACATTAACAAGGATACTGTTCATTGACTTCGCTAAAAGGATTACACTGAGTCCCTGTACACAAGCTTAATCCACGCTGGTGCGTGCGGCAGCGTTTTAAATCCTTACACTAGAAATGCTCTCAACCATTGCTACTCTACAGGCACACTGCCCACACACAGCCAAACTGCCATTCACATTTAAATTAATATATGATACAGAAACACTATGCACGGTTACCAACTGCATCAGAAAGGATGCAGAATAGACAGAATATAGCATGTGAATATTTAAGGATATACTGATTTATATGTAAATCAAACTGAAATGTGTTAAATTTACAATTTCATTGGCTATAAAAACAGGTCATCTTCCTCATGTCTAGAACATTTTATAAACATATATTTCATCAACTACAAATGTAAGACTACACAGCAAATAAAATATGAAACATTTCACAAATATACTATGTATAAAATATGAGACTGCACCATAATGTACAGTGAGATGGACAGAACAGCATAGACAGAAAGGAAATAAGTCTTCAGCAAAGACTGGAATATTGATCAATGGGTTAATAAACATAGGAATCATATAAAACCAAACAAAGGGAACTCCTGATACTGCACCTAACAATGGAAAACAAGACTTCCTCTACCCTCCTCAAGGTTGCTTGTGTCCTGCTAATCACGTTACTGGTAAACAGAACACAGGCAGGGGGATGAGAGAAGAGAGCCCCTCATAAAGTCATTCCTCACACTGTAAATGCAAGCCCACAAAGCTAAAGCCATGATACATTTCTCAAATTTCTAAAAACCTAAAAATCTCATTTACATAAACACAATGATGGAAATGAACAACGCTTTGGCTATTTTAGAAAACCAGGAAACATCCTCATTAGGTGAAATCAAGGTTGGAGCTATAAACAGGAAATATCAGCAGCTCTCAAAGAATGTGTAGCCAACTCATGAGCCCTAAAAAACAGGCAGTGTTTTCTGAATGGGTGCCACGCTCAAACTTTGGTCACTTCTTAATCTTAAAATGATGTTGCTTTAGCTAAAGGAAGATGACCTGCAAAATACCATTTTTAATTACAGTTTGTGTGTGGAAATTTCATGGCAAATAAACCAATAAAAATTATACAAAAATACTTGGAATACACTGCCCACATATTAACTTAAATCAATAAAACACTTACTCTCTTATAAAATATTATCACATTGAGGTTTATAAGGAAAAATTAGGATTTGTTATGGCAGTGACCATAACAAGCGATCAAGTGACCAGGCGCTTGTGCAGAATTTTCTCACATACATAAAGCTTGATGCTATACATAGCATGAGCTAAAGAATGAGGCATTGTTTAAGAGCATGTGATTTTAACATGGGCTAAAGGAAGGCATTTGATATAAAAGCATCTCTGTTTAACAGATCAAAATAACAAACAGCACAAACATCCTGTACTGGAACAACTGGCAAAGAAGTCATTGTGCTGACTAGGCAGTAAAACACTTCAGTACCAAGAGAGCAGAAGAAAAAAAGATACTAAGAACTGCAGATGGACAGCTTAATTCATGTTCAGACCTGCATGTTGATTCTTGCATTTGGTTATGGTAATATTTCACATCACAGTGGATGATGACTCCGCATGATTAAATTTATGCAACATATCTGGCAGGCGGGTGGATATAACACCCTGCTCTCAAATCTCCCCAGCATCTTCCTTCTCCAGTTTGTCTGAAAGAAGGGATGGAGCACTTCTTTTACACAGCGGTCTTAGCTTCACCACATTTGGCAGATTGGACTAAATAAATAACAGTGCACCATTATAAATAAAGAGCAGTGGACTGTGACTGCATTATTTATTCATAACTCCATGCATCAAGCAGAGTGGCACTGGCAGACCTAATACAAGCTTCAATGTCTTTCTCTCACTCTCTCTTTCTCTCTCTCTCTCTTTGCAGCACTGCTAGGCCAGGAGCCAGCTGGGGACTGAAAAGAGGAAGCAGGTCCTGACCCCTGTGTGATTCATTGTACAGCACAGCAACTGAAACACATAAGCCACTAAGAAACACAGTATAACAATGAAGAAAGAAGCAGACTTTTAAAAGATTTAAAAGGACACTTTGGCCAATATGGAAAATATAACTTTACTTATTCAAGTTAATATGCATGTTGTTAATGTTTATTCAGATCTTACAGCAGCACTGCAGCAATTTTCTAGAGCTGTAATTTACTGTAGAAAAACTAGGAAGGCTCCCTTCTGCGGATGTATTTTTAAGGTGAGAGAAACCTCTGAAGAAACTGCCCTAAGAATTAAGAGTTATGTTACTGCTAGAAAGTAACATTACAATGGATGTAATAGATGCAACAGAAAACAGATGAGAAGGGTAAAAATGCTTAAATTAGCAAGATCGTGTCTGGATTAGCAATATTTGTTTTAAGTGGCCAAGTAAATATCTTGTCACCTTTGATGGAACATTGAATTCTGGAATATATCAGCAAAATCAAAAGAAATGTATGTGAAATAAATGCCAAGAGAAAGTGGGTCATGCACCAAGACAACAACCCAAAACACACAACTCATTCTATCAAAGAATAATCGAAGAACAGTGAAGTTACTGAAATGTCCAAGTCAAAGTCCAGACAATAACCTAATATTAAATGTTGTGGAAACCCACCAACAACCAGAGCTGAAGTGGGTCAATACAGAGGACTGGATTAACATGTGTCCAATCTTAGGTGTAAGGACTGAACAACAGTTACAATCTCTGGTTACACAAGGGGGCCTCAGGAGAAGGTTTACATATATATCGTCACTCCCAGATATGTAATACTGGATCGTTTTGGTTCCAGGATTTGTTCAAACTCTAATATTATGAAGAAATCTGAAAAATTTGAAGGCTACACAATCTATCAAATATCACTCTTTTAATAACGTTTGAGTAACATTTTACAGAGACTGCATATCTCCTAAGACAAAACACTGCAGAAGCTGATTCAAAAGTCCCAGCAGGAAGGTACCAGTATGTCTGAGAAGAGGCATTTTAACTCATATTCTTAACTAGCAGCTTGTCTTTCAAAAACCCCATTTACTCATATGCCATTTCTCTGTATGTGCTTTAAGTACAGGCAACCCCATCATGTTTGCAACATATTGTGCCTCTCCTGTGGCTGACTCATATAAAACAGCAGAGGCTTCCTGTGAAAAAAAGAAAAAACAACAACCTCGAAATCTGATAAGGGTGCTGTCATATACTGCACACTAATAAAGCAGACCCCGAGTGCATATGAGCTTTTCTGGCATAAAAGACATGGCTGTAAGCCTGCACTGCCACTGCTGACATCTGTTCTCACTAACTGAGTGCTGTCAACAAGGTAAGTGAACTCTCTCAACAGAAAGCAGGGAAAAGAGGAGGACAGAGACTGACTTCAGTTGACAGAACAGCGAGACACAGAGATCAGCTTCATACAGTACACATACACACACACTTTTTATTACATAAGGTTAGCATCAAACATACATACCCTAACCACTGTCTGAAGAGAAACAGCTTAAGCAGCTAATTAATTTGCTAAAATGGACCAGGGCCGCACATCATATAAGAACATTATGGGTGACCCATGATGTTGGCCTCCAATAGTGATATGGCAGATGTTATCAATATGGAAGGCAGAAGGAAGACGACTACCTGACCAATCAAACGTACTTTTGATCACATAATCCAATCCATTATTTTACTTAAAACAATGACAAGTTAAAAAATAAGTCATATCTCATACATGCACATCAAACACTAATGACTGAAAAGCTGTGTAGTGAAAATAAAAGAGATTCAAGCTACTGAGTGAGAGGCCAGTGCTTGCTTGTTCTTGCTCTGTCCACACAGGCCCATTAGTGTTGTTCACAGTGATAGAGTAGCGGTAGGAACTGCTCAAACAAGATTAACCACAGTGCAACCAAACAGCCACTGGATGTCTAAAACAAACTACGGTTCAGTATCAAATAGCTGATATTCATCAAGCTCCGCTACAAGCATTTCTTACTTCATAGACAAAAAAGAAGCAAAAGAAATGCTACACTGTTAAAGGCTTTTTAGCAAAAACAAAAAAGAAAAGTGTACAGGACAGATGTTCAATTTAAGCAATTAAGCCATCATTTCCTGGCTTATAAAACTATTTACAATTAAAAAAAAAAACTATTATAAAAGACAGGAAAGCTGATACACAAATACTCATCACTTATCTTATTTTCTCAAACATGAAAAATAAAAATACTAGTCCTGTTAATCACCTCCCTGCAGAAAAAATAAAGTACAGTTTCAGAGATAAAGAATTCCTCAGCCATGTAAATGTGCTGCTTTGTCAAGCCATCAAAATCTGCTTATGATCATGTTAGGCAGATATAATGCACTGTTTGAGCCTTAAATATTGTTGAATGTCACATCAACATTTGGTTCTTACTGACTGCTCCAGTCTTTAGCAAGAATGTGAAGAAGTTGCAAACTTCACAGACGAGAGATTCTTCCTTCATTTAAAGACACTTCCTCCTTTGGTAAACCAAAGTGGTCTGTGGTGCAACACTGCATGAGGTGCAAGCATTAGTTCACTAGATCAGGCAAATGTGAAAAACATCACAAGATCTCTTATTTACAGAACTTTCTAATGCGATTTCTGTGTGAGCTGCATACACCGGACACGTTGCGTGTTGTGCCGAGGGGCGAGGTTGCTGGCTTAATGAGGTAAACAACATGGAAGGAAACCTGCTCTGCAGCCGTTCATGGCGAGAAGAGAGTTTGGCGAGGCAATAGGGTTAGTGATTTGTGATTTCCAATCATTGTGAATACACACCAGAATACACACCAGAACGAAATTTGTCCTCTGCATTTTACCCATCACACGTGCACACGTGGAGCAGTGGGCAGCTATCAACAGCGCCGAAGGGAGCAGTGAAGTGGGGACGGTACCTTGCTCAAGTGGTGCCCGGGCTGGGACTTGAACCTGCGACCTTCAGATCTCAGGGGCAAAGTCCTAACCACTAGGCCACCACTGTGTGTCAGAAGTGGGGTTTAACCAGATGTTCATTTAAAGGTTTCTGGTTAATAAATATCCTGTTTACCGTATTTGTAAAAGGGCAGTGGCTCTCAATGCTGAAAGGAATAAGGCAAATCGATACAGCCCGTCTTTTGATGAATGTACCAATCGGCTGAATGACAGCAAGTCCATCATCACCCTCAAGCACATTGACACACCCAGGCAATAGCTGAGCTTTTGAACGCATCACTCCTCAACACAGTGAGCTGGTACAGACCCAAGTCAAGCATGTGGGTGGCCTGTGAGTTCCCAAATGAACAACTAACTGCTACATCTCCATTCACAAATGGCTTCTGACTGCTCCCGCCAAAAATCCTAGTCCCAATATACTCAGCATATCTCCTCCACGTCCAAACAAACACAATCTTGCTTCTCTGACTTTGTCTCCAAACTGTCTAACCTGAGCTGTTCCTCTGATAAACTCCTCTCTAATCCCGTTCATCCTCTTCACTCCCAACACAAATCTCAGCATCTTTAACTTCACCTCCAGCTTCTGTCTTTCTGTCAGTGCCACCATCTCCAACCCATATAACATAGCTGGTCCAACTGCAGTCCTGTAAACCTTCCCTTTCTCTCTTGCACCTGTCTATCACAGATCATTCCTGCCAATCTTATACACCCACTCCACCCTGCCTGCACCATCTTCACCTCTTTTCCACAATCCCATTACTCTGGACAGTTGATCCCAAGTATTTAAAACCCTTCAACATTGCCACTTCTACTTCCTGCATCCTAACTACTCTGTCCTACCTTTCAATCAACAACAATAATTTCTTTTAGCAGTCAGCAGCTGCCATACATCATATATTAGAATTTTATGTACAAACATGTACATAAAATTACCAATGAGAGCATAACATTTAAATGCTCCTACAAATCCCAAATTCAAAAGAAAAAAGCGAGCGTGCAAATGTGACTATATGACCTTCAGCAAACAGACTTTTAAACACCCTCAACGCCCTATGCACCACCTAACAAATATTTCTTGAACAATTTCATATGCAAATTAAAATGTACATTTTGTTCTTTTTTTTTACTATGTAGAGTAAAGCAACAAGGCCATTACACTGTAAAAAGACAGAGATAGGAGAGCTCTTTTGAGCAGCATCTTAGAAGAGCTTGGCTGCACTTGTCACATGGTCTAGCAGACGCGCCCAGCAGGACCAGTGATGATTCCAGCACGTGTGAGGTGGCGTTCTGGCAGAGAGTGAGCAGAAGCGATGATGAGGCCGGCTCTGCAGCATATGGCAACAGAGCTGCTCATGCCACAGCAGAGATATCATTAATAAGAGCTAGTCTTCCAGGAATTCACAGTCAGCTGCTAAGAAACATGCCACTACAGCCACACTGGAAACATGCAACTGACAAGGCAAGTGGGAGAACAGCCTCTTATCTAGATCCAAGCTTGGTGACCACTGCCATAGAACAACTTTGGTTCCCTAAAGATCTTGTCCATTAATGATCCTTTAAAGAAGTATTTGACCAATGAAAAAAAAAAAATCCTTCAACTACACACGCAAAAGTGTCTGACCCCTTAAATTCACATGTGTAGGAGTTGTCTGAGGGATTTTGTCCCCATGCTCATTGCTACACACTGTCATTTTCCAAATCAGATGTTTTAAAGAAGGGCAAATACACCACATTTAATTAAAGCTTAATATATATTTTTTCTAAAGTACATGATGAATTATGCTTAATAATTCTGATTTCTGTTTGACTTTCACACCACCTTGAGATAGGGTGTGACAATCACCCCTTGACCGTTTTATATATCATTACTCATGCGTTCATGTAAAATTATATTGCTGTATGTGTCTAAGGTGGAGCTCTCTTGAACTATTTTATTTCCATCGGCAAATAAAGATCATTTTATATTTCGGCTTAATCTTCTGATTATTTTCTCTCTATGAATTAATTGATTTGAAACATTTTTGAAAATATTAAGAGTTAAAAATGATTCTCTAAATAGCGGACAGTTTACTAGGTGCACAGACAGACTGATCCGGTTTGTACCTTCACTTTTATTTGGAGAGTCCTGATTATTTTCTTATTTTTCTTTTTGCTATTGCAGCAATTGCTGTAAATGGACCGCCATAAAAAAACAACAACAACAACAACAACAAAAAACACTGAACTTTTTACCCAGATCTTTTCTAAACAGGTAATACAGCCCCATGTTCACTTTGAATATCCAAAACAATCCCAACTGACCCTTGCTGACTGTAATTTCTTTTGTTGGTGGGTTAAATAAGTTGTATCAGACTCTCTTCTCTCTGTGATTTTGTCTGTTGTACTTGTGTGTGGCAGAGTGGATTAGGAGAAGAGATGAGATGATGCTCAGATGAAATTTTCTGCTCATTTACATGTTTTACAACACTACCAAATGTACACGTGATGGTTATACATTTTAATTTAACTGCATATGATACTACAATACCACTGCACTGTATGTGTCACAGATGTAAGATTTTTAAAGGCTGGTTTGTCTTAGGTAAATCAATGAGAAGCATTTATCTATTTACATAAAATGCAAAGCCATTTGAGCAAAGCATATAAACAAGAACATGACAACCAAACATGCTAATATACTTTTTAAAACAGCTTACATGAGAAACAAGACAAGCATATATACACACACACACACACACGGAAAGAAAAAAAAATAAAACCCTTAAAAACCCAGTGCTCATACAGTGGTTAAAAAAAGAAAACGAACCATACTGTGAAGTGCACATTTTTCCATATTTAACTGAAAGGATACAGCCTTAGGGCTCCACTCTGCGTCCCAATTGCCAATATTTTTTGCACAGGGTCAAAATCCATGGCAGAAGGTTGGTAAGGGAAGCCATGTCGCACTGTCTGTTAAACAAGATGGAAAGCTGCATAAACATCACATGTCTATCAACAGTAAAAGAGCACTAAAGGGACACAAAAAGATTAAATTTACATTTAACATTGTCAATACATTTATACATCGGCTAAATACATGGGTAACATAACACTGTCATAAAATTATGCTAAATAAGAAACATGCATCATCAGTATGATTTTACTGCTAGCTCCGTTACTGAAAGTCCACAAATAACTAAATGATATGCATACAATGTCAAGAAAAATACAATGAGAGATGTTACTAATAAATCTGTTACTGTTAATAAATCAATCAACCAATCAAACTAATAAAGTCATCAAAAACTAAATTAATATGAAATTAATTAAACAGGCATGTTTCAGAAATGAAGGCCCTGGTTAACTTAAATCTTTATTGAAGCACATTAAATAAATGAAGTCTTAAAAGTTCAAGCTAAGAATTCCTTGAGGTACCCAAGGCACCCTCTTCTGTCCAGTTCATGCCAATCCAGCTCATTGGAGTTTAGGTAGGAGACTGTGCAGCTCCTCCAGGAACGGAATTTACTGCCGAGCTCTTTTCTTCTAATGCTTTGGCTTATTATCTTACGGTCAGTCTGCTTCTTGCCTTTTCCTCCCTGCTGTGATAGCGATATACAGTACTACTTCCTGCACTACAGTATTGGACTAATAAGGCCTCAGAGGGAATAGAAACAATGTGTTCCAGCAGAAGTTTGGGCTCCTGTGGGAGGTGTTTGCACTGACCTACAGGGCCTAATTTACTTTCAAGTCTTGCGGTCTATGAACTCTACAGAATATTTCAGGTTTTGGTTACCTAAACCTTTAATTCATGATATACTTATTGTGACCACTTAGCTTTTAATGTAATTCACCATAACTCAACTACTTAAATTAGCTGTAAAACTGCTTTTGACAGGTAGCATATATACATTTATAATAAAGAAACATGTAAAGAAAACAATTTCACAACTGTGTCTGCTTTGTAAAGAAGGGCCTACATTTTAGATTGCAACCTCAGAGAGTTGCAGATCATCAGTCAGAAAAAACGCCATACCTTTTCAGGAGAAGGAAAATACAAAAAAGGATATTTTTCCAAGCAGTTTTGAATCAATACCATTAGTCAATTAGTGATACAAATCAAATAACATAAAATGACAGCAGTTTTTTTCAAATTATGTAAAAAAAAAAAAAAAGGTGTCTTTTAGAATGTATAAAAGAGACACACTGCTGAAAAAGCATAGAGTGCATTGTAGAATGAAATGTACAATGAAGTAGTGTCTCCCTTTCTTTATAATACTTTGTGTATCCTGTTTCAAAATACCTCGATGCAATCTAAGCAAGTGTGAATGCTCCATATACGCGTTTCCCCTACAATTCACCAAGCTAATGCAAGACACCACTGGCAGTATAGAAAACCTGCAGGCAGAAGTTTGTAAATAAAGCTATTTCATTAATTATGTTATCCTGGCCAATTAGTAAAAAAATAACAAAATAAAAGAAAAAAAGGAACCATAAAGTATAATAAAACTAATTAATAAAAAATAATAATTTAAGAAATAATAATGAGATAACTTCCCCTTTGCCTTTTTGACGTATTGAATCGCTGCTGTCACAACAGCTGGCAGACGAGAGGAGAGGCTTGCTAACGTTAACAACAACGTTCATGTCATAAAAGCTCTGATATTTATGGAGAGTTTGGCCTTTATTAACCACATATGGTGAGAACGCAGCTGAAACTAGCTCGGCGGTGCCACATTCTCGTTTCCTGACAAATCAGAGGAAAACACGATCGATGTAATGAAGGAAGTCACTTTTTCCAAGGTGTCCAAAAAAATACAGTTTCGGTGACAGTAAATGGGGTAGAATGCTGTAACCTACATATACGTACTTCCCCAAATTTGAAGAGTTTATCGACAGATGTAATGTTAATTTGGTCATTTATCAGTTCCAGAGCTAACATTAGCCTGCACCTGAGGGGGTCACATGACAGCAGCAGCCCCCGGACTGATTCAAACATGTTCAGCCTTACAAACTGCTGGGTAACAAGTCTAAACGAATCAACCCCTGGTCTGCTGTTGTCACTCAGGTCTAAGTTTTGGGCTGTGCTTTTCCCCAAACCTTCCACCATTACATAGTTAATAACAAAGACATCCTTAAATCTATGCTGCGTTAATACTCGGAAAAACACAGCTAGTCAACGGACATGGGCGTTTTAGTACGGACACGCCGTGGTTAACTTTACTTACGAGCGTTACTATTGACAGGCAGTCATGGGTCTGCTACGTGGAAGCAAAATACAGCCTGAATAGAAGCTCAGCGCTGGCGGAAGCCGCCACTGCTGTGGGGAGGGAGGGCTAGCTAACAGCGCTAGCATGCGGGACCAAACAGAGCTCTGACATTTAGCAAAGCTAGCAGCCACGGACCCTTCACATTACCCCCCAAACAAATACCACACTTGAGCCCACCTTGCAGAGCTGAAAATTTTCTGACTGCAGACTCTCCTGAATAATGTCGTTTTCCTTGTTGCCCGGCTGAGGCGAGGCTGAGGAGGAGGAGGAGGAAGCCGCAGTCAAACCATCGAGCACCTTTCTGATATTAAACTTCTTCATGTTTCCTCCAGCCACACAAGATGCACCAACGGAGAAATCGCAAAACAGAAAGGGGAGAACACGGCCAGCTCTCCAGCAGTCTAATGTTATTTTCCGTCTCACATGTCAGACGGTGTTATTTAACCGTTCTTCGTGCCCAAAGTTAACATACTGCAACGCACAGGCTACAAAATCGTTAGCAAATACTGGTCGTTTTCCATTCGCAGCGTCGCACTGACACGACCGATCCGACTGGATTCCTGATGTACTAGTCCCTCCCTCAGAGCCAAAGCACGCGCTGTTATCCCCCCCAAAGCCACCAGTTTTCGACAACTCCCGCCTCCTGCATAATGATTGGCTGACAGTTCAAACTCAATCCACTGATCCGGATAAATATCATTCACTCAAACCTACTGTGATAGTCCAACACTGTTTGCTCAAAGATCTTTGTAAAATAATTTTCTCCATATAACTGTTGTTATATTGTCAGGTATACTCAGGCATTCACTTTGCTCTCATCAACTCACAAAAAAACGAGCATTCAGACTCACAAAAATGTATGTGAGCCAGTCTGTTAGATGGGGATTTTTTTCCCCCAACTACCTTGTATGAAATAAACGAAAGCAGTATGTTCGGTATTAAATAAAACAATCTTTGCAGCAATATGTTAAAGGTATAATAGGTAATGTGTTGGGTCTACTGATGTGGCGAATATGAACTACTAGCCAATTCCGTCGCTGAGGAGGCGGGCCTTGTCTGAAATCGGGTGGGGAAAATGATAACGCCTCGAACAGTGAAAACTGTAACGTAAAGGAGTAACCCGGATGTGCGTGGTTGCGGCTCACTGATTCCAGTTCAGCGTCATATGTCAACTTATGGCCTTTAGCTTTACTTGTTCAAGTTTCTACGTGTTATTTTAAAGGAATATTATTCATCTATTAGAATTTATTGAGGTAAATCATTACATCACGGCCATGAGCGTGAACTTATTTATTCTCCCCTTGTGGCTATGCAACTTTGATGGTTGTGTTATTACAGCTGGAAATATAATAACACTGAATTTAACCTGAACAAAAATGCTAATGCTCTAGGGTGTCTTATTATGTGTTTTTGTTGTCTTACCCCATAACTGACATGAAAGTGCCTTAGTGAAAATGCAGTGAGTAACAGCAGACTAATCCTCACTGGATCTGCTGGTCTCTATTGCATTCTAGAGACCTGGTAACACACCATTCTCCTGGGTCTTCTCTAATTACGTAATTGAGGCCTATTCACTGTGTTAAACTATGCCTACATTGTGTTCTTTGTGTCAAAGGAGTGCCAAAAATATCAAAGTATGTCACAATATGCCTAATATTGACTACACATCCATATATGGGCACAATTTACATCTTTGGTTCTTCTGGACCACTTTTATTGCTTGTTATTTTTTTTTTTTTTTTTAAATTCTACTTAATTTTGTCTTATTGTCTTATTGCTAAGTAGATTTAGTTTTAGAAGTTTAACTTTACATTTCCATCTCCTATCTTGCACACTCTAGAGTGGATCAGGATACATTTTACTACTTGTTGTACTTCTATAACTAGGCCTGTGACAAAAAAAACATGTCTTGAATCATCTTGGATCTTTACTTCCTGTTATACTAAGTGTATTATACTCCTCATATAATAGTCAAAAACATAAACACATCCGTACAAGTATCAAGGCTGTGTAGATTCTTTGGAGTGTACATGAAGGTGTTTGGATAAGTGGAGTTTCAACCTATTTATACACCTGATAGAGAAGCATTTCTCTTTTGCACTATTGTTTCCCAGTCCTTCTCCTGAAGGCTCACTGCACATTTAAGGGTTTTTTCTATACTTAACAACTTCACACTGAACTGAAGTGGATGTGTTAATGCAGAAAAAAAACTTTAAAATGTACAAAGCAGAGTGTATTTAATTTTTAATACACTTTAATTTGCATCTGTATAAGTATATTGTGATATATAGAGTGAAAGACCACTTTAGTTTTCAATAAAATTCAGACAGTAGCCCAGTCGGTTGAATGGATTTCTTTAAAATGATCTTAGCATTCATTGCCTCTATGTGAACTGAATACTCAATAATCTGAATAGCTCTTCAGTATAGGTACCCATTTTGCCAAGGAAAATGCACAAAAGACATTTGGTTATCTGTGTTGTTTGTAATTTATATGTTGTGGGCATTTTAGGAATTTGGGTATGTGTTAGTAGTAACCACTAGATGGAGGCACAGTTCTTCTAAGAGTTTTTCTGAGCGAAGTTAAAATTAGTTGAAATGTTCCTTTTAACCCAGAAGGTCCAAAACAAAATCATGGAAACACCACATATTTGAGCTTTTTAAAAAAAAAATTTAGTCAATTAAAAAGCTGCTTATGTGCTGGGTCATTTGTGTTAGGGTAGCAATGGCCCAAAAACAGACAGCACATTATTTCCTCTGGACTGGGATAGAGAAACCCTGGAAATGTCTTTATATCTATGACAAACATACACAGGTTATTCAGGCTAATATCACAAAAATGTATATCAGTGACATTTGTTATAATTAAGAAAGTTTTGATTCTTAAGGTCTCAGTAACAATAAATCCTCCAAAATGTAAACTTCTTTTAAATGTTAGTGATATGTTTTAACAAATTTAAGTCAAATTAGTTTAGTAAAGTAAAATTATCAAGGTGTGCAAGTAAAAATGTACACACAACAGCTTTACACATAACAGTTTTCAACTGAGACATTTTGTCCCAAAAACTCTTTTAAGAATTTTCTTTCATTGTCAAGATTGTTGCATTGTGTTGTTGGGAATGAATTTTACGCTATCATAAATATCAGTGCTGTATTATTAGTAATTCTACTGTCATTAAAAGAGCAATAATCTGTTCATTATATATTAGTTGTTGTTACTGGGTTCAAAAACTTGTAAATAGACATACAGCATTTTGAAAAGAAACATAATTGTTTACTCATCAATACAAAATTTCATGCTACCTTATTGTTGAAAAGTGAGTACTATTGTTAATATGCTCACCTGAGAGCTTTATTATTAGGATTCTTAAAAAAAAATGTGTAGTCAGAGATGAACAGTAATTAACTTTTTATTTTCTCTCAAATGTAGAATAATCTACAATAAAATATGTCATCACTAATGGTATGCGTGTCAAAAGAGCTGGCCATATTCTAATAAACAAGAGAACTACATGTCTCTAACCAGTACTCCCTGCTTTTTTCTTCACCACTGCATCCTTCATTCTTCCTGTTTCCTTCTCTTCCTTGCACTCTGCATGCCTACAGCATCATCATCCGCTTCTTCATGAGAGCCATCTGCTGTCCCACATGGGGTCTCCTCCATGTCTCACTGGACACAGACAGAGACTGGTCATACACAGCCCTTTGCTACTGTGAATATGTGTCACCAAGCCAGTTCTGCTGCACGTGATAACATGATTCCTGTCCTGGAGAGATAGCGTCCGGCATGGTTGTCTAACTTCTTTGCTCAAACACTCCTGGTTCAGCTCATCTGTTCAGTATCAGGTGTTTAAACTTGAACTACCAAACAGTGTTGGGCATGTGCTTTTTGAACAGAGACGTGCGCCCTCTTGTACACAATATCCCAGAATTAAACTTAAACTTCAGCACCATGGACAGCAGAGAGTTTGGCAGGGGAAAATAAATAACAGCTGGAATAGAACAAAAAAAATATTTTTAAGATTGGAAATCTATTGCTTAGACTTTCTGTAAGCAGGATATTTTGCTTAAAGGCATCAGTGCATGAAGATTTTTTAAGGCACAGCTAAAAACAGTACATCATAGTAAACTGTACAACTGTGCATATATACTGTACATAAAACCCTCTTCATCTATACTGTACATATAACCCTCTTCATCTATACTGTACATAAAACCCTCTTCATCTATACTGTACACATAACCCTCTTCATCTATACTGTACATAAAACCCCCTTCATCTATACTGTACATATA
>JBBIGC010000001.1:31965502-32030135 GCA_037576955.1 Lepidarchus adonis
TCATCTATACTGTACACATAACCCTCTTCATCTATACTGTACATAAAACCCCCTTCATCTATACTGTACATATAACCCTCTTCATCTATACTGTACATAAAACCGTCTTCATCTATACTGTACATATAACCCTCTTCATCTATACTGTACATATAACCCTCTTCATCTATACTGTACACATAACAATCTTCATCTATACTGTACATATAACCCTCTTCATCTATACTGCACATAAAACCCTCTTAATCTATACTATACATATAACCCTCTACATCTATACTGTACATATAACCCTCTTCATCTATACTGTACATAAAACCCTCTTCATCTATACTGTACATATAACCTTCTTCATCTATACTGTACATATAACCCTCTTCATCTATACTGTACATAAAACCCCCTTCATCTATACTGTACATATAACCCTCTTCATCTATACTGTACATATAACCCTCTTCATCTATACTGTACATATAACCATCTTCATCTATACTGTACATAAAACCCTCTTCATCTATACTGTACATATAACCCTCTTCAAATCTGTCCAATTCTGCATAACTCATATCGCACTTTCCTGTATTTCATACTGTTTTTTGCACTACTGTTTAGATGCTAAATGCATTTCATTAGCTTTGTATTCATACTCTAAACAATGACAACAAAGTTGAACCTAATTTAACTTTATACATTCTAATTCAATCAAATGCAATCTTTACAATGCTCAAAATAATGGTGACAAAAATAGTTATTTGCATAATACCATAGATGTCATGTTTGGCTCACAAAAAACACTAATTTAATGTTTCCAGTAAGCCATATATGAAAATCAGATGTGTGAGTTTGAATACATTTTTAAAGGACCTTAACATAATGTAATTTATGGAAGCATTCATTAAGTTTTTACATTATGTGAAGGTTTGCTCACATTTCTTCATTAACAAAGATGTTTCTATAGACAAAGTGTTTATTATATGCCATCTGTTGTTGTTGTTTTTTTAAATAGCACCTTTCTAGGTGTACAGTATGTCCTTTATTTATGAAAATCTTTTTTTTCTTTTACTATTGCTAAGTGATTATCTGTAATGAATCTACAAACTAGGTGGCAGTGTTGCACTTCAGGCTGTGAAAAGAGTAAAATACCTGTTACCTACAGCATATTTGAGTTCTGAAACCAACTACAACTAGATTGTTTTTTGTAGGAGTTTTGTGATGACATTATTCTATTTGTCTATTATCATTTCTGGAGAAGTGGGTTTGCAGCCTAAAGCTACAAATGGATTAAACAAGTACACGGACCATATAAATAAAAGAACCAACAGCACCATACAGATCATGTAGTCAATCTTTGTAAATGTACTTCTTGCCAATGTGCATTATATATTACATATAATGTGTCAGTCAATCATCAAGATAGTAAATAAATAAGCCTTAGGTTGACCTCTGAAACTGCATTTGCTGTATCTAGGGCATCAACTCTTATTTGGAGCTGATGCTTTGGAGTTGATGCTTCCGTCCAGCGTAAAATACACTTAATGTCAAAAACACCCACAATAAACAGCATCAGAACAGAACATGCCAGTATGAATCTTTTTTAGGAATAGACCTGCAGGAACTCTTAAGGACACACCAGATGTTGGTTTAATCTAAAATAAATGTGATTGAAGAGAAAATCAAATTCTCCTGATGTTTCCATTGCACCTTATCAGGAGAACCTATAAATGAGAAAGAATGTTTGTAAATGGGATACGGGGGAGACTAGAATAAGTGCTATGTAGAACAGATCCCCAGACACACAGCAAGGACACTGCAAAGTAAAACTACAGGACAGTGTAGAACAGATGGGAGGAGTAAAAATATCTTCCCTCTGATACACACCATGTCAGCAAAACACAGCCTCAAGGTGTCGTTTTCACAGATAAACACAAAAGCATAGTAAAAGACCACCTGAGCACTGTGTAATTGAGAGATTAAGCACAACAGTACTCCGCTAAAAGACTCTAAAAGATGTTTGGCTTGTGTCCTGCTGCTGTATGCAATAAAATGCTTTAATAAGCATCAAATAGGCAGCAACATTACAACATGTAATGCCAGCCTGAGCAGTGTGATCTGTCATGCTGCTGCTTAATGCTAATGCTGGGGATGAGTGTGTGCCTGCATGGTTATTAACTAAATGTCCTAGAAACCAAAAACATTGGATCCTTTCCAGTTCTCATTAATAAAGTACCTCAATTTATTCTCACTGGGATTCATTTAAATATGACAGATTTGTGTCATGGCAGAGATGAGTCATAGTATGTCTTGCAATCCCATCACTGATTTGTATGGTTTCAATTGGAATGGCATTATTTCCATCATTGCTCCCTCAAAGTAACATAGATCAGGAGTGAAACAGTGAAATAATAATATGTTCTCCTCTGTCCAATCACTGAAGTTGTGGGATGTCTTAAGTTCTAGTATTAAGTAAGGTATCTGAGCTAGCTGGGCACCTTTGCTAAATGACAGGGTGGGGTAGGGAGTGGGAGGAGATATTATTGATTAATATTATTTTCCTGATATTATATTATTATTTTCCTATATTACACTGATGTGTAATGACACAGCCAAACAAAACTACATTTAGATAAAACACTTTGCTGAATTGTGCTTAGTATGCCCAGGGACATGAACTATCAAGATGAAACATTTAGGATTCAGATTGACTTTAAGAATACATTTTCCATAAAGACAAGAAATCTATTTATATATTATTCTGACTATCCCTGGAATGCTCAAAATTGAAATGTACTATGACATTTTAATTTTTTTTAACAATTCATGATCAGGATGAAAAGGGTACGGGTGACAGTAGGGGCTAATGTCAAGGGGAACCCATCCTCCAGATAAAAGTAAATACAAAAAAAGAGGCATCTACTGTTCCTTGTGTTCAGATGAGCCTCTGAGTTAAGATCAGTTTGGTGGAGAATGGTTCTGTCCATATGGGCTCTCCTCAGAAGAAGTGAGTGTGTTCCAGTGTATCAGGGCTGGTCTGTATCAGCAATGCAGGATGGGAGCACTGGTATCTCTGCAGAGTAGCTCAACACAGAGAGAGAGAAAGATAAGAGGCAGAGAGAAATGGAGAGAGTGAGTGAGAGAGAGAACGAGAAAGAGAGAGAGAGAGATCTATGTTGTGAGTGATTAATAATGTACATTGTGGTCTGAGTGTATGCTGAAGCTCCGGCTAGACTCTCTATGACAGCATAGCTAAAGGGGAGAGCCAGGAGGTAGCACAGACATGAGGTCATCATGGGACATAAGGCAGCTAATCACTTGACTGTCAACAAACCAGGGTGAAGGCATCCAAACATCCCAGTTTACCAGAACACTCAGGATCAACCCCTTGTTTAACTAACTGAACTAACTGAGTAAACAAAAAGGTTTTCAGCTTGCAATTAAATATTGAGACTGTGTTAGAGTATTGAACAATATTTGGAAAATTATTCCATAACTGCAGGGCTTTATAAGAGAAAGCTCTTGAACAGTTGTAGCAGAATTATCAGAATACTTCACAAAGTTTCCGCACTAAATGTCACAAAGTTCAAAGTTACTCAACTTTGTTCAACGTTTTGCACTGCATTAAATCAAATTAAGTAAGATTAATTATAATGACTTGTAATGAATCATGCAGTTGGTCAGTGCTATTTAGGTACTAAAATCCACAATATGCTCAAATAAGAGTTTTGAGACATATTGTGCTATTTTTAATCATTAAAACATAAATATTATCATATGTCATGCTCCTCAAGACAACAATTATACAGGAGGGTTGATTGCATTTTTAATCTATTTTTATCAAATTGGGTCCTATGTGCAGTGTATGACAAATAAATGTGACACAAGCAAACAGTCAGCTCTTTGGAGATAGCTGTGCCAGGTTATGTGATTCTTGTTCTCTCCTTAGTGTTATTGTATTGTACACTCAGGGCTCAGTGCCAGAGAAACCTTTTTTAGATCCATTAACACACACAAACAGATAGTACATAGTACTTTTATAGACCTCTGGAGGATCATATTTTTTGGAGTGCAGAGTTAGAAGCAATCATCATACTTCCACTACATGGATTTCACTTTAGCTGAGTTATGTAGCATAAAGACAACTATCCTAAACCAGACTGGTCCGTAGTGCAGTTGCATGTAACATAGCTGGTCATAACTGATACAAACTCTTTAATCTGATGTAGTTCACTCAATATAGAACAGGTCTCTAGAGGCTGCAACAGTATGTTGCAATTCCAAACACTTCCCCAAGAAAACAGCCCAGAACTGGGTCAAGCTGGTAGTTATTGCCAGTATACACAGTGCATCTGGCACATTGTCAGCACATTCAGCACAGGTCTTCTCGTGTTTTTCCCTTAATTTTTTGCATGCAAAGTGTATGGTTCTCATTGTCTTACTCTTTGATTATTATATTATGTTTAAGGAGATTTATTACAATGAAATATTACTTAAGGGAGCTCTGTGATAATAGTTTGATGAAAGTGTTTTAGGCAGAAGTAGCATATTAAGATGCCACCAATGAGCTCCTGCCATGCTGATCTGTTAATTAGCTCGTGAGTTGCTGGCAGATTAACAAGGGAAATAAGAGAAATCACCAGGGAGGTGTTTATTAGAAACTCTGCATGTCCCACCACACCCAAGGCGCCATTGTTGTTACATCAGCTGAATATCACTCACATCATCGTTAACTGAAGAATTTACCACACAGTTTCACTTACTAATGCACTTAATGTGTTGCAGTGTTTCCTCCGAAATCTAAATGTGCAAAGATTTTCATTAACATTTTTAAATGAAAGTTATGGTGATCACTTTATTGAGACTTTAAACCAAGCAGAGCCTCATTATATACTGTACATAAAGGGGTGTACAAACATAACATAAACACTGCCTTAAATATTTACATTCTTTGGCACTCACCATACAGGAGCAAGTTGTAGGTTTACAATTATTGACTGCAGCCCAACTGTAGCTACACAATATATTGGTCCATATCTATCATATCCATCAGTGAAAAAGAACCAATAAATTGCTACTGCTCCCTAGATACCATTTGAGTCAGATATCATTCTCAGCACAACGGCAATGACATACGAGCACAAGTGAATCAGTCACACTCATGTTATTGATTATTTTAATTATGATGATTTCATTTCATAGCAAAAAGCAAATTAAACAGAAAATACATTAATACAGTAGTATGGTAATATTAGAATATTAGAATGTGCTTTACAATGCTTCATCCGCATTAATGTTAAACTCACTTGAGATATGTGTAATGTTTGTCTTAGATGGTTAATCTCAGTGCTAATACACTGAATGTGCATTTTTGCTATCATTTCCATTTTACCTGCTAGAATACAAAAACTGAATGTAAAACAAAAATATGCTTTAACTCAATATGGCTTAATTACATTCCACTCACCTTAGCAGAAACATCAGACCACCAAATGAAGCCCTTTTCTCAGCAGTTTGTCCATAATTCAGGGCCCCCTTGAGTATACTTAGTTCTGGTTACATTATTAATTTTATTATTATTAATAATATTATTATATTAGCATTAACAGAAGCATATTGGAGGATGAGAGAAACCAAAAATGCTTCAATTAGATTGTGAAGTTGGTTAAAGGCAAATAGCTACCATAGCCACATTATCTAATTATCTTCTCTAATACCAACTCTTTTAAATAGACTTTTGCAGAACTGGTGTTAAAATTCAGCCCTTTAAGGTGTTCTGAGTGGAGCAATTGTCTAAGCATTAGCCATATCTTTGGGAGATTATGAGTTCACAGCATGTACTAAATACAGCGGAAAAAAGACAGCAGGAAATCTTGCCTTATGATGTTTCTGTCTAATTGGGTGCATCAACAGAAAACCAAATAAAGGTTATTGAGACTCTAACATGAAAATATACAAAAATAAAATAATTTCTAGTCTTTAAACATATACAGTCATTTGGAACAAATCTGTAAAAATATTTGACTTTTCATGATTTCATAAGAGAACATTGAAAACACAGAGGACATGGTAGAAGGCCCACTGCTAAAGTCTGAGACATATCTTGTATATGAATAATAAGTAAAAATAAAATTGTCAAAATTTGTCACATCTGCAAAATCAACAAAACTACTAAAAAATGATTGTACATTTGTGGTTAAATCAATGAAATAGACAAGCATGATATGTGATAGTAGTGTGAACTCAATCCATCCATTAAAATAATGATAAAAGCAAAGTTCTTGCTTATTGTATTGTTATTTTTCACACATTGCAAATAATGATTTTGGTGTTTTAATAAAGCTTGGGTGCCTTAAATCTTTCAACAAATACATGAGCAGAACATAATATGTAAGATTGCTGTTCTGCTATAGTTTATGCTTTTTATACATTTGATTAGTTATTTCAATAACCTGATATGTCCCACAGCTGTAAACTCACCATTGTCTTACTTTTCCAGTCAGTGACTTTCATAGAGAAATCCTCTTCAACTTTTAACTTCATCTGAGTTGAGAAATTATTTCTGCTGAAGTGGTTTACGAAAGACAAGAATTCCCAATAATTAGAATTTTTAACAAATGTTCACCAAACATTTTCTTTTAAAGCTGTAAATGAAACTAAATTTCTTTATCCAACCCACATTCCATAACCTAGACACATTTAAGCTTGAAAAGTAGCGTGTTTAGTACTGTGTGTACATAAGAAAAACAGTAAAATAGGGAATTTGAAGATATTTATGACCGCAGAAGCCCAAAATCTTGTCCTAGTGACAACACAGGAGAAAATTACATCAAGTTATCATGTGTCAGTAGCCATCTTCTTGCAAGTATTGGAAAATTAACAGTGCAACTTGTTTTACAAATACACCCCTGCAGGTTCCATTGACTTGATTCACTGGATAGCACAACCGATAAAAAGCAAGAACAGCTCCTTGTTCCACAGCAGATACCATTTTTGTACACTGCAACAACTTGCACAAAAATAACAATGAAAACATATTTACAAAAACATATAGTATTTAATTCCTCATTTCTAAGAAAACATTTTCTTAAATGTGTTAAAACTAAACAACTTTCAAATATACACTTAGCTATCTGAAGAAATACAAAGTTTGTCATAATACAGTACATCTACTTACATTGTAATAGGAAACAATATTTAGGACAAGAGGGATAAACTATAGTACAAAGTTGGATTTATGGGTTGTGAGAAATTTTGGGTTAAATCTAAAGTTCACCCAGGTCAAAATAACCTCAAGTTAATGTTAAGCAGCTAACACACAAATTCAGAGTAATAGTATAGCGCACACCTTGTAGTAGAAATGCACAGCTCTTTGTTACATCTTATGTATACATTCTAGCTTATTGAACAGATTATTAGAATATTATAATGAAATCAATTTTACACACCAATAATGATCATAAATATTTTTCTAAAATGTACCCAAATACAAGACAATATTCTATACTTGCTTAACACTTTAGAACAATTTTTTATCATTGAGTACAACTTATATGGTCATAACTTTAATGTTATTTCTGTTTATGTTCTAAAATATCAGACATGCTGCTAACACTGAGTGTTCACCATATGTTTTTGATTAAAGCTACATTCTTGAGAAACTGCCGTCGGTGGCCCTGCTGAGCAGAAGTGCTATGTTAAATACTATAATACTATAATATACTGACTGTATTTAGAGCACATCACACACATTACAGCCAAAATTCCCACAGCCAATTGCTTTTGTGATTATATAAAGGAACATAACATTTCGAATGCAAAGCAATATTTGGTATTACCAATATGTGAGTGTTGACCATTCAAATCTACTTTGCCTCCTTTGTCTACATTTTCTAAATAACATAAAAATAAAAATAAATACTTTATAGCATCCAAGGTAATCAGTATGGCACATTATATTACTCACATATCTCACATATTACTCACATATCTCAAATATATATACAATGTTTTTATTTGAGATATATTTGAGACATAATCTACAAAATTGTATTGGCAAAATTAGGACATTGTCACACTGGCACTTATTTTTTTTGCTACAGCTTAACAGGCATCTGCTAAACAAACCAACCAACAAACAAAGAAACAAATAAATAAATAAATACAATTGGAGCTATAAAACCCCAATTCTCCCAAAAATGCAATGCTGTGTTAAATGTTAATTAAAACAGAATGCAATGATTGCAAATGTCATAAATCCATATTTATTTGGCAGTAGGACAAACATATCAAATGCTGAAAGTAAAACATATTACTATCAAACGAAAAATATCAGTTCAATTTGAATTTAATGGCAGCAGCAGCATGTCTTAAAAAGTTGTGAATGGGGCAACAAAGGGCTATGTCAGTGGAACAGGGAGTTTTTGAGTTACGTTAGGGATCCGTTCCTCCAAATGTAACGTAATATGAATTTCAGGGTAAGTCAGAACTCATGCATGTAATGATGCTACGGAGGCTTTATTGAACAGCACTGTTGTTTATTAACAGTCTGCAAAATGCATTAGTAAGCATATCCAGTAGCTAATACCAGTCTCTCTTGTGGCTGTCTCACATTACAGTAAAGCATTTAGGATAGAAAGATATTTTTAATGACTTCAACATACTCGGTGGATGAAACCAAGTGCCACCACAGCAGTAAACGCATTGGAGACACTGACGGTGCCTTAGCACAGTGCACTATTAACCCCCCATCTCACCCACCAATCCACATGAACTCTTATTCAAAACTAACAGTGAATTTAACAAACATCACAGCAATAAACAACCCACTGCACAGCACCCTCTTGCTCCCATCCCTGCACACACGCACACACACACACTGCACACAGCTCAGCGCATAAGTGTTCAACCTCATTCTACTACCATATATGACAGTAAATACGAGCATTTAAAAACAGCCCGCAACATAATTACGAATCGTATGTCGAGATTGATGTAACTCGAGGACCCCTGTACTAAAAAGAAACTGCTAGAACAACATTTTGCATTTCAAGTATTTTAACTAGCAATAGGTCAGTAAAATTATTGGTTAAAAATTGCAGTAGTCTCTAGAAATTCGGGAATAGTTTCTGAATAATTTTTCCAATGTACATTTGAGAAGACCTACATCTACAGTACCCACCATCATCAAAATATTCTGAGAATCTGTAGAATTCTTTGTGCATAAGTGACAAAGCCAAAAGCAATGTTGCATGCCTATGATCTTTGGGCCCTCAGATGGCACTATATTGAAAAAACAATGTATTAAGGCATGAAATATCTGTCATGGGAAGCACTGAATGAGTTCAGGAAAACTTCCAGAAATCAATGTCTGTGAATATAGTTTCCTGTGGCATTCACAAATGCACATTAAAACTCTATCATGTAAAGACGAAGTCATATGTGAACATCATCCAAAAACACTGCATTGTCCTCTGGGCCAAAGCTTATTTACTCATGCACTTGAAGCAAAGTGGAAATAGACGACTAACCATCCAACTTGTTGTAAGTGCTCAGTTCAAAAGCTTGCATCTCTTACTGTATAGGGGTTCATTAATGCATATGCAGCTTTCACATCTGGAAAGGCACTATTAATTTTGAAAGGTATGCACAAGTTTTATTTAGAAGACATCTTTTTCAGAGGAGGCCTTGCATACTTCAGCAAGACAATACACATGCTGCATCTATTACAACAGCATGGCTTCATAGTAAAAGAGTCCAGATACTGGTGCGTCTGCCACCAAGACGTTTCACCAGCTGGAAACATTTGAAACATCATGAAACAAAAAATTACGACAAGAAACACCCTGACTGTTGAGCAGCTAGAATCCTAAATCAGACAATAAAGGGACAACATTCCTCTCCCAAAAGTCCAACAGCTGGTTTCCTCAGTTCCCAAATATTGGATTCTTGTTAAATGAAGAAGCAATGATACACACTGCCCTGTGATTTTGAGAAATGCTGCTGCCGTTCAAATGAAACTTCTTTCAAAATGAACCTATATTTAATTAGCAAATTATTGCATTCTGTTTTCTCTTAGACTTTACTCAGTGCCCCAACTTTTTGGGAATTGGGGTTTAAATATATAAAATTTAAGACCTAGGTCATCTTTTTATACCTATATTTCTGAGAACGTTGATACTGGTAATAAACTATTCCAACAAGAATGTCTGCACTGCAATATCTGCAATATGTGATACTGGCATTTCCTTATTGCCGAGTTTTAAAAAAGATTGCACTGATAATATAAAGCACATTGCATAAACTTAACCAACTTGCAAAAGTTTCAGCATTTCATAAGTAACACAGAAATCCTCTTTTACTGCTACATTGGTACATAGTCATGGAAGTGAAGTCTTCTTGATTTGATCAAATCCAACATGCGCACACCTCATTAAATCAGTTAGCCAGGTGAGAGGTGAAGATGTATTTGTCCTCAATGTAACTAAATAATGAGAAAATTCCTCATTCCCAAGCATTTATTCCAAGCATGTTTGGTGTGCTGAGTCAGGTTCTGAAGATGATTTTTCTTCGAAATATGGACTGTAACAATATAAAACTTCTTTTTTGCACAGAATTTTGGCTGTATATCTCAAAGACAAAACGATTAGATCAAGAGATCAAATGTGCAATGATACTTTAATGAGGTCAACTTTTGTGGCCTGTTTTTTTGTTAAGCTCTTTCACAGAGTAGAGGAGCTTTGTTTGTAGTCTCCAAGGATGACAGATGCATACGTAACACTGTGTGGGGTGCACAAGATTGACTCAGACACAGGGGAGTTTGGAATGTGGCATCTTGAGCCCATAGGATCACGGAAAGGAGAGGGTGGCATAAGAGCTAGCGAGTCCTCCATGGCAAGTTTGATCTGCAAAAGCTCCTCCTCATCATGGATCTGCGCATTGTCGTACATGTAGCCATGGAGGAGACCAAACTGTTCATTCTCCATCTCCATCTCCATCTCCTCCTCTAGTGGAGAGATCGGCTCCTTGGAGTAAGTGCCCAGATGCATGGGCAGAGGCGACGGATGGGTCTGTAGAATGAGGGGTTGGTATGGTGGCCTCAACCCACTATCTGGCTCAGGCAAGCTGATAATGTCATCCAGATCAGTCACACTGGAACTGAACTTGCCCACAACCTCCTGAAAGTGGTCTGTAATAATGTGCTGGGGGGGAACACTTTTCTGAGGCTCAGGGTCATAAAGGAACCTCGGTTCCAAAGCCACTTCTTTCACAGGTGAATGCCTGTGCGCAATCAGAGCAGGGATGACTGGGGGGTTGTATCTGACTGGGTCACCCTCGTCCTCCTCAGCTACATTGTAAAGTGTCTTGGTACTCAGGTCTGAAAACTCCAGGCCTGTGTTATGGTAGGTATTAGTTAGAGGTTTGATGACAGCCGTCTGATTGGAGCCGGCCTCCTGTCTCTTCACATGCACAGACAGTCTGTGCCACATGTGTTCTCCTTTCGGAGGATGTCTTGAACCTGGTTCAGACCATGACACAGACTTTCCATTAGAACTATGAACAAAATAAAGACGGCTGTTATTTCACAGGAACCGAGAAAAGTGGACACAAGAACAACATTTCTGGTTCATGTAAAAAAATCGCTCATTTTCAATAAATATCATTGAACATATAAACAAATATTTATAAAAGCTAAATATTTGTTTTCTGATATTATAATATCACACTGAAGCATATTATGATTCTTTCTTTACACATAGTTCTGCTTTAGCAATGATTCATGTCATTGGTGATTAAGCAACAATATAGCAGCATATATGGAGCAGAGCTTCTCTCAGGCCTGTTGCTGAGACACCCCTGGGTGCGTGACTTTTAATTGTAGCTGACCTGCCAAATCAAAGATGTCTGTGGAGGCTATTAATTGAAGGCTGCCCTGGAAATGGCATGACCCAGAGGTTTGGAATGAAGCATGAATAAAAGGATTGGGCCCATGGGTGCTGGAGCTCATGCAACAGGATGGAGAGAGGCTATTCTGCTGCAGCTGAGTAGAGCAGACTTACTTGGCATTTCCAGGAGCGTTCTTCTTGCGTTTGAACATGTTGAGCAGGCTGTTGCTCCTGCAGGTGATTTTACCGTCACCCACATGCATGCGCACCACATCAGAGGTGGTGAAGGCGCTGCGGACATTGCGCTCCGGCTTAGCAATGATGATGTACATTTTGGGTGTGAACATGCAGCCCAGAGCCACGGTCACACTCAGGCTGACCGAGAAGGAAGTGGTGATGATTTTGTAATTGGAGCCGAAGTATATGGGCACGAAGGCCAGCCAGATGATGCAAGTGGTGTACATGGTGAAGGCAATGTATTTGGCTTCATTGAAGTTGGCTGGAACATTGCGAGTTTTGAAGGCATAGTAGGTGCAACTAAGGATGAGGAGGCCATTGTAGCCCAATGGTGCCACCATGCCCATATTGCTGGTGTTGCAGATCAGAAAGACTTCCCTGATGCTTGGGTAGGACTTGATGGGCTCCGGTGGCTCCAGGATGATGAGTGTGATCTCTAATGTGAGTTGTACACTGATAAGGATGAAGGCGATGACCACCTGAGCCCAAGCACTCATGAAGCGTGGCTTTCGTGTGCAGATTTTCTTCTTGCTGCCCGCCAGGATGCGGGCAATGCGATTTGTCTTAGTGACCAAGGCAGAGTAGCACATGGAGGCTGAGAGGCCCACCAGCAACCGCTGCAGATAACAGGAGGCCACTGTGGGACGAGCTATGAGAGTGAAGGGACAGATGTAACCCAGGAAGATCCCAGCCAGAATCATGTAACAGAGTTCTCGGCTGGAGGATTTGACCACAGGAGTGTCTCTGTACAGGATGAAGACGAAGGTGACAAAACTGGTCACAAGGATGCCAAGGCAAGAGAAGACCACTGCCACAATGGACTCTGCATGACTCCACTCCAGATAACGCAAGGGAATGGCCTCACAGCCTGTGAAAATATGCAGTGATGTCTTATGTGATATTTTTATTGACAAGCATAATATGAGACAATTAATATACATGATATAGTTTCCCTGTTGACCACACCTAAAGGCCTCCATATTCTTTCCTTGGTGACCCCTTTCACACCCCCACCCTCGCACCCCCCAAAAAAAGAAAAGATCAAGGAAAATCAAATTAGTCAAAAAGCTGCATTTTTTTTTTTTAACCAAACTGTAACACATCCATAGAGTTGGCCCATCTACCATGATTTCTAAATATGCATTTTAATGTAAAAAGCTTGCAATTTGCATTTTGCACCTATGTTTTTGTATCATGTAAATTCCAAAGTCTTGGCATATGCATTGTATATATTGCGCATACCCTTTTATCTTGCAGTATAAGGCATTAACAATTTATACCTGTAAATAAATATATAAATGTACTCAAAGGGGCCAGTAGCATTAGGGGTTTGAACACACACAGTTATATAAATATATGAGTGCTAAGGACATAAATGAAAAATGGCAAAGGCATTTTCCTTGGTTTTCCTCTTTTTGCTGGCCATCTAAATGTGACCAGCTCTCCAATGCACCAAGTGTTAAAGTAGGTTTCCAGTTCAACTAAAAATAAACAGACTCTCCACTATGGGACCGGCCGAGAGCCAGGCCAGTGGAAAGAGAAGAAACTGCAGCAAGAAAGAACAAACAGCATCCAGCAAACTAAAATTTTATAAATCTAATCTTTTCTATAAATCTAAAATGACCAAATCTTTTAACACTACTACAGGTTAAATTGATCGTCATCAATAACATAAACATGGTTACAAAACTTATATAATACAATTTTGTGTTCACACTGGACCACAGATTTTAAATATACCCATGATTAAATGGTCCTAATCCATTTTTAATATTGTAAATCAATTATAATGGCATATAATCAAAAACTTCATTTGTAAGTGGATAAATATAATAAGGGCTGGAGCAGGAATAAATAAAATGATACATAATGAAGTAACATGTAAATACGTAAAGCTAGGACGGCATGAATGAGAGTCGCTTTGACATTGAACTTCACTGAAGACCTTTAAAAACAGGCCAGAGAAGTAGAAAGTGAAGTAGGTCTGTCATGAGTTCACTGTGAGAGCAATCTGTAAAAATGATAAATGGCCTTCAGGTGTCACGGGAAACCTTTTGAAAATAGGACAAAGCAGTGTTCTTAAAAGCCAAGTCACAAATGAGGCAGCGAGTTTGAATAAATTTAGGGCTAAATAATTTTTTATGTAGTTTGAAATTGGGTATAAAGTCTAGTTTACCTTCCAATAGCACATCAGCTTTCTAAAACACTGGTTACTGGTATTTTAAAAGGGATGCATTTGTTTTCATTTGGTTTCACAAATTTCACAACCACTCTGTACTCGCATAACTATTCAAAACTCACAAATGTACAGTTGCACTTATAATCTTCCTGTATTCATTCAAATACAGGATTCAGTAAGATGACATTGCCCCAAGGAGTGAAATGCATGAAGAATGAAGAATGAGATAAATTTGCTCTACCTTGTAATTCTTTATCAGGCCACCAGCCCAGCTCACACGCCTTGCAGGTGAACTCGTCCTGGACAAACTCATTATCCTTACAGGCAGTACAAATCCAGCAGCAGCTCACTTCTCCTTTCCTAATCACCTGGTGAAGAACAATAACACACATCTGCCAATTCAATTCCACTGGAGCAAAAGTACAAACCTAATTTCCGGAAAAGCTGGATAATTTCCAAAATGCAAAAATGTGTTTATTTATCAGAACCATTATTACCATAATATATGAAATTTTAGACCTATGTCATAATTTCTATAGCTACATTATTTGGTACATTGATACTGATAATAAAATATTCCAAGAATGTCTGTGCTGCCATACAACCATACTGAACCTTTCTCAATCCAAGACTACAGAGAATCAACATCTCCAGTGCACAATATTGTGAAAAGGTTTAGAAAATTTAGAAACATATTAATACTGACTGAGCTACAGCACCATGTAGTTTGCTGCTAGTTCATATCAAACTCCTATCAAAAATGTATTGAGCATAATGAAGAAGGGACTCAGCTAAAGTCTTAAATCAAGCAAGAACAGACAGAAATCAAAATCTAAATCAAGATTTGTTCATATCTACAAAATACAATGAAGTTTCTTATTGAATAATTGTTATTATGCAGTGCCCATATCTGTGTGAATATTGGTATAGAATTTTAATTAGGATTAAGCCGATATTTAAGTGATTGTTGATTTTTTTTTTACTCATGGTCCACTTATGTATGCAGGGTTATCTTATTCCTTTTAGAACTGACATGTGTACATGGGATTTGTTCTGATCAGCCAACCTGTATTTTATCTCATTTCAAAGTCTCACTCTTTATGACTTAAGGATGGACATGGCAAAACTTCAGTTTTTGTAATATCATTATTTTGGTAGTTTATTTTCCATATATTAACTATGTAATGTTTATATTCTCCATCTTGTACATTGCTTGTTGATATTTACATAATTTACAAATTACCAGTGTATGATTTGACTGAAAAGGAAATTTTGTCAGTATACTCTAATATACCAACTCTGACTACGACCTCATTTCCAACCTGGAATAAACCAATCTCTGTCCCAGTCCATTGTTCATCCCTGTCTGAAGTTCTCAGTCATAGTCCCTCTGCCTAAGAAACAGACCATCACCAGTCTGAATGACTACAGAATTCTCTGTGTGAAAGGTATAAGGCTGAACATCAATACTGGAAATCTCTGCAAGGGCTCAGGAACACTTCCAGAAATTGTCTGCGAACACAATTTGCCCTGCCATTGACAAATGCAGGCTAAATCTTTATCATGCAATAAAAAAGTCATATATGAACATTATCTCTTCACGCCTCAGCCGTCATACATATGGAGAGGTTGCTGAAAGGTATGTCTTTTTCATTTAAGGCCTTGCATATTTCAACAAGGCAATGCTAAACTGGTCTCCACAGTTCTTAAAAGAAGCGAGGGTCCAACACATCATAAACATGACCCTGTCCCAACTTTTTTGCCTCCACCAAATTCTATTTTCACCAAATCAATTTTTTTAAATAAAATAGTACTGTTGTAGTGTAATAGATAGGGAGTTGCACCTCTGTTCGGAAGTTCACTGGTTCAAATCCCGGACCATTTAAGGTTCTCTTGAGCAAGGTACCATCCCCAGGCACTACCCATGTGAAAGTGATTACCGGTATCTGTCATTCTGAACACACCACAACGAAAGGTGTCCTGTGCATTTAACCCATGACACATGGAACAGCAGGCAGCAGTCAACAGTCAGTACCTTGCTCAAGGGTTGGGACTTGAACCTGCAACCTTCTGCTCTCAGGGGCAAAGACCTAACCACTAGGCCACCACTGCCACCTGCTCCTTCATGGATGGGTCAAATGCAGAGGTTGCATTTCAGGTGTTGTGTGTTCACAATGACAATCTCTTCATCTGACAAGTTTTCTATGTTCTATTATGAATAAAATATGGGTTAATGTAATTTGCAAATCATTGCATTCTGATTTTTGAAAGTGGGGGTTTATTAGATTATATTGTTTTTTAATATCCTTAAATTTATTGAGAACAGATATGCATAGAACTTTAAAGAATTATAACATATCAGTCTCACCTTTATCTCTCCTTTTGAACAGGGCTCACTGCAGACAGAGCGGACCATTTCACTCCGGTTCATCTGGATCATATAATCATCGATGCTCAGCACGCCCTCATGCCAGGAGCCCACATTAATATAGTCATACACACCAGGCTCCACATACTGCAGGTTCATTATGTCGTACCTGAGAAAGCAGAAGAAGCTCCTAAAGAAAAGCTCTGCTGCTCTTTTAGCAATGTACTATTGTCACTGGACAGAACAAATTTGCTACATCAGATATGCTGATTCAAACCTGATTTATCAATGAAGAACACTGTAATGATGATAAGAATTCACTGTATAACTGTAATTAAGTATACATATATGTAATTCATATGTAATATATAAATACATATTACATATATAAGTAACTGAAGTGTATAGCCAGCATTCATAACTCTGGATTTCTAGTATTAATAACAAAATATTTAGACATACACATACTGTATATGATCCACAAATATTTACTAAGAGTAACATTTGTTGTTTGTATAAATACCTCAGTGAGACATACCTGCCAGGGGAATCTCCATTCTCATCAAACCATACGTCTTCCCCAGACACTCCAGCAAAGGAGCTCTTAAGCAGAAAATCCAGCAGTTTGCTGCCATCAACAGGGTCCATGGCCTCACACAGGCCCACATAACCAGGACAAAGGTATTGATGCATGTCGTGGAGGCCATGAGCCATAGCATAGATGGCATTTATGACAAAACCCATCTTACTGTCTTGCACATAGTTGTCCTCCAGACTCTCATAACCTGCCAATACAGTTAAATCAGATAGGCAGAAAATTACCAATCCCGAACCATTTTTTCAGGGTAAGGTTTTTGGTTATAATGGCATGATTTTTCAACTTCCTGGTGCTAGGCAGACAATTTAAATACATTTTATGTCATAGATAATCACTAAAAAGGCATAAACCATGGCTTTAAAGCATCCATTTGGCCACAAAATTCAGCAATGGTAAATAATGCTACAGTTCCATACACATTGTAGTGCAGAGTAAAAATAATGATAGGGTGTCCAAAGATCTGTGATGATTCCAAAGTTACTGGCAACAGCACAAGTTCTTTTCTTTTTGTGGATAGATTAATCAAAAGCAGCACTAACACAGAGTATCAAAAGCATGCTTGTTGCCATGGAGAAGCAATCCATTTTTTCATTTCTACTTAGAATTTAATTAGTAATGGACATTATTATTATTAATTGAGCAAGGAAATTAATAATTTACTCGCGTTCTCATTCTTCCTGTCTCTCACACGAATCAGAATGGATCTACCACACAACCACTCTCACATTCCTGAAACATAAAAGGTTTGGGAGGATGTGCAAATTCAAAGAAATGTGGAAAATGTCCAAGGACACCCTATCAGCGTGTGTGATCTTGTGATCTGTACCAAGCCAGCAGGAAGCAGTGTCAAGCATTATAGCTGATGGTTTTGCAGATAAATTAAAAAATATATAGTATGCTAATTCTCATAATGGCATGGATCTTGTTTTCTTCTACATCCTCTATTCATGTTTAAGTGGGTTGCAGCAAGCAGTGTGCAACAGACTAAATCAAGACATGCTTGTAAAAATTGGCTCAAATTGTCTTAATCCAATTAAATAAAATATGCTTAAACTATGTTCATGAAATGGCACAGGAGGTTAATAGTATTTCAGCAACAGCAGACTGCAGATGACACATGTTGAAGTTTACTGTACTAATAGCACTCAGGAAAGGCATCAGGTATAGATAATTAGTTATGCTGTACATATTAGAGCAGATAAAATGTTAAAATATGCAGACAGAGATGCTCTTAGTTTGAGAACTACTGGTATAATAACTGGAGGCCTTTATGAGAGGAAATGAGATTATGGTGCTTCTTCAATTTCTCACTATGTGCCAGATGATTAATGGCATTCTTGGTTATTTGTACTCAAATGTGTCTGTATATGGCTTTATGGTTTATATGGGCCCCAAAATATTATACAGTATAAATGGTCTATTAAGATTAAGCCCACACTCATATAAAAGATCAATAAATCTTTACGATTTAAATGACTAGAATTTATTATTTTGAACCTAAGAACTAAGAACAGGTTAAGATGGGGATGATTTACTTTTAGCCCAAACTGTAGTTTTTTACGGTCTATGATTTCGTGTCATGTGCACTGCGTAATGAAACGCACCTGACTTCCCTATCTACATTATTTTGAAACCCATGATTCCTAGTCCTGACATTTTTAAATCCTAAAACATGCCTGAAGCCAAATATTATAATATTTTACATTTGTTAACATTGAGTTTCAGGTACAGACACATTTTAAACATAACATTACATCACAATGTTTAGTGCATAAATGCCTCAGCAAATTTTGTAAAATACCTCTATTTACTCCATGACTCAAACTATGCAATTAATTTAAGAATTTCTATTTGTATTGTGTGTAATCTGCTGTTTTAACAAACAAAATGCTGTAGTGACATAATAGTCCTACACAGATATTTAAAGCCACAAGTGGGTAATTTATTCTCTGCATTTAACCCATCACACATGCACACGTGGAGCAGTGGGCAGACGTCAAGAGAGGCGCCCGGGGAGCAGTGAAGGGGGACCTTGCTCAGTGGTGCCTGGGCTGGGACTTGAACCAGCGACCTTTTGATCCCAGGGGCAATGTCCTAACCACTTCTTCAGTAGTATTTCCAACTACTCTTATGTTCTTGTACCTGTGCTTGTACTGTTACCTTGCTTTGGGCATTAGATAAAAGGAATTATCAACATTTAAACATTTAAGTGCCCCCAGCAGTTCAGTGAACAGTTATTTTCATTGTCCCATTGCAGTAGTTTAGACATACGTAGCTCTCAGATACAATGTTAAAATTTCCTAAGGAGAGTTTTAATTTGTTTTTGGTTTTATATTTTTAAAAAAAATTAAAACAGCCCAAAAACATTACTCACTGAAGCTGTCATTTGACTTTTTTATAATGGCATGCAAAGGAAGAAAGCAAGTACTGCAATCCTATTGGAGTTCTTTAAAAGTATGATACTGTGCATGATTTATTCTGTGGTATTCCACACTAAATAGCATATTACATAGCAATATACATTTCTATGGCTCTAAAGCATAAAAAAGTTTGTACATTACCCCACAGTATCATCTCAATACACCTTTGTGGGTTTTTTTTAATATTGAAAGGAGATTTGTTTTAGAAGTATCTATTGAAATGAGAAAACCATTCAAACATAATGTTGTCATTCAGTCTATTGTTTAGGCCTTATTCTGTGCACAAGCAACCAAAGGTGCATGGTGGCCCAAAAACGTTCCCTCAGTGGAACATGCAGCAAAGCCAGTTGGCATGTGAAAGAGAAAGTGAATGTTATTGGGATCTAAAATCAAATACAACAAAGTGACCAAAATTTATTAAAGAAGTTCATATAACATCCCAATAACTTATATATATTAGAGGTCTACCGATATACAGTGTTTGTTCAGTATTGTGCAGTATTACTATTATGATGATCAGCATCCACAATCAACAGTAATGACACACCTTAATGACCATGATGATATAATGATTTAAATATATACAGCACATGATTGTGTGATATCAGTTGACCTCTATCTATATTGCTGAAAGTGCCTCCAAGCTATCCATTCAGAAATATATACTTACCATCCCGTAGCTCTAGATAGAAAAATAATAGAGGTAACAGAACAGCAGACTATGACTATTTCTCTGCGTAAGCATTTGAAAAAGAGAATTTTTATTTAATGTGTCTTAAGTTTGTATTCTTTTGGGTACATGGTATATGTGATGGTGAAGAAGGTGACCTCTTGTCAGGAGAAAACATGAGAATAGCATGTCAAAACCAACATAAAAAGAGTAAAATCATATTAGACAGTGACAGCTGCATGCTTCTTTATATTTACGTTTATCTTCAATATGTCTTTGACTCATTTGTTCAGTTTATGGTGACATTCAAATGGAAACGTAAATATATTAGACAGTTGGTGAAGTCGCAGATGGTAAACAATATTAGTGACTTTAAAAGCATGCTTTTTGAGCATTGTTTTGCATAATTTGATACTTAAGCTAATGTTTGTCAGTGCAAATTAAAAGTATCATTCATTAAAATAAATAAATAAATAAATAAAAACAAAAGCAAGAACAATTTACCTAGGTCACCTTTTCAGGCAGCAGAAGAAATGTTTAAAATACAAAAAGATCAAAGAAGAAAAATTCTGTAATAAAAACACTCCTTTAGAAAAGGTACTTTATCAACTTTCTTTCTATGACCACACACTCTTAAAAATTATGGTATCAAATAAAAGCTTCAAATCTTTACTTAGGGCCCTACACATTATGCAAAATTTTTCTTTTGCCTTATGTGCTGCAAAATGTGTAGAAGAAAGAAATTGAATATTTGAAGAGAACTGAGGTCTGGTTTATTGCCATAAAAAACACTTTTATTTTCCAAAGGAACCTTTGTGTATAAGGCTCTTTAAACAACTCATGTATTCCAAAGGGATCTCTTGACATCCAAAGGTGGTTCTTTAACAGTATTGGTGCATTACTGCTAGTATTAGTCAGGTTTATTTAGCCTGCTTTTTTCTTTTCACCAGAATCCTAATAATTTAATTGCCTGCATTACATACATGTGGCTGAATAAGGGAACTTATTTCCCATTGCTAGCCTCACCTGAGCAGTTTTTCTTGTAGTTCATGTTCTGTTGAGGGTGCCCTGGGATGCGGCACTGGAAGCGATGCTGCCAGAATTCAGCGAACCACGGATTCCTTGTGTTTGTACTGAGGCTGAGCTTCAGGTAATAGTCATCGAAGGACGTAACCTCCTCACTCTGAAGCTTCATAGTAATGCCCCCTACAGCTTCCTGTTCATAGCCCTCCACCACCTCATCCCTGTCAGCCCAGCCATCACTAAAGGAAACAGGTTGAACAGAGTCTAATTAGTCTCCCAATTACTGTCAGCATCCTTTTCAAACTTTCACCTGCAATGTCTGAACAACGTGAGCAAAAACACTGACACCCTTGAGTGATATGACCTAGTTTAGCACAAGCTTAGGAACAAACTCAGCATGCACTCCCATAGCTTCTTTTGAAATCATAGCAATTCACCTGAAAATGCTCTTTCTCAGATCTTTTAAGGCTCAAGGGCCTAGATTATTAGGAAACAGTCTTTGAAGAACATTTCAATACCCCCTCCTACTGTATTATTGTGTCTGAAAGGTTTCTTTCAAGAGAAATGAATGCCTGGAACAACAAAAAATGTGCCTACAGAGATATTGGAGAACACTAGGCAGATAAAAGCTTTAAATGACAGAAATAATCCCTTCCTAATGCTGAATTTTGTCAAGACTTTGATATTAACACTGTAAAGTATACATGTAAAGTCCTGAAATATGAATAAAAATAGGTGTTCTTTTTTTTTTATGGAAACCTTTAAAGGATTCAATGCGACTCAACTCTACAGGCGTACTTCATGTGTGCTTAATGATACTTTAATCAGTTTTTCCCATTAAATACATTCTTGATAATGATCACCTTTTACTGAATAAAAACACATTAACAAATAAAACTGACAAGCAGATCAGCTATTGTTTGTGATCATAAGGTCTGCCAATAAGTTCAGTATTTATGAAAATGTTTTTTTTGTAAGGAAGGAATATTTCTGTTGCTACTTTGTACCACAGGAGCCATCTGTCTCCCAGCATCCTCTTTGTAACGCATGCCAGGATTGGCCTATTCTTAGGGGCCTGTTCATAGCATGGAGGCAACAACTCACCTTTTGAAAGTGATGCATGTTGTTTTCCCACTAATTACACATATTACAAATGTAACCATGTAGGGAGCTTTCAGAAAAATATGTAATTATTGTGTAATTAAAACAAAACATTCAAAAAGCACACTTCAGTGATATCACACCAATATAATATAATATAAATCACCAACCAGGTCATTAACTGGTAAGATAAATCAGAGGTTTTTGAGCAGAGTAGCGATTGTAGAATTAAATAAATCAGTGGTGACAGTAGAACATAATAAATGAGGTGGCCATTGGATGGGCAAGTTCATTTTACATTTTACATCATTACATTTACTTTATTATTATATTACATTATTACATGACCCTAGTAACAGTTTACTTAGTAACTTAGAGAAGAAAAAACCTTGGAACGTCAACCATGACATTATTTGAAAAAAGCAATACATCATTAATTCACACCACTACACACAAATCGTGTGCATAACATTTGGTCTTCTAGTTTTGCATGCAACTATATTTTCCAGTTTGCTCACATTTGAAGGTTAGCTAACTACTTTTTATTTAAAAACTCAACACAAATAACAATTACTTTTAGCACTATTAGTTACATTTCCTGGAAATAAACATGTGAAAAACCCTGCGCTACTGGCTGTAGTTATAAAGAGGACATGGAGAAAACACTACATTTTAGAACATATTAGTCTGCATGTCACCTCTTTCTCACATTTCAGTGTAGACCAGGAGGTCAATGAAACTTGTAACGTTCTAGTCTCTACCAGCACAGAATTATCAGGAGTGCCTCCTGATGGAGTGCAGCACATTCCTGAACATGCCAGCAAGGAAAGGCATCAGCAGAAGGTCTCAACAGGCCAACCCACTTTGGGGAGAAGAAAGAGAGACAGAGCTTTTTTGTAATTTTACTGGCAGAGGCAAGGACCCTGCATGGGCCAGAGGGACAACCATGCTTAGGAAGGCACCAGCCCAGGTAAAAGTCATAAGCACTGATTGCCCCTCTCAGATGCCATTTGGTGCCAGTCTGGTACATGCAACACCCTTATGGAACTCTTTGGAAGGATAGTAGTGTTTCAATGCTCTGTCCTTTACACTGTGAATGTAAAATGTCATTTACACTGTGTGAATATTTAATGATGAATGAACCAATAAAAATGGTCCAAAATTACTTACAAATGAAAAGTTGTACATTCACTTTTTTCTCCTTCTTCTGTAAAATTACCATTTTGGGGAGACAAGATTTTGATCTGTGTAAAACAGGACCAGTACAAGACTGATTTATAAGCAGTTAATAATATATTATACATATTAAATTGTTATATTACATAATTGTTACATTGTGTAATTGTACAATGACTTTGATAACTAATCCTAATAGCCCAGTGTCATTGCTACTGTTTTCCATAAGTTACTAAAAAGCTTGGAGTTAGTCTCTTTCGAAACACTCTCCTTGACCCAGAATAGAACAGCCTTGGCCAATTTATGTTCTCTTTTTCAGTCCACAGAGACTCTACTGGCAGCTAGAAAAAAGAAAAGAATACTTCATCTTAATAAGATCGGATAGCCAGCACACCAGTGAGATGAGTCTGTCAAAGAACAATATTCCATTTGCTTCTATAGCTCAGGAATGTGATGACCACCTGCTTGACTTTAATTATTGTCACTTAATTATTTCTTTTTTTCTCTTTAGTGGTCTGCAATTTAGTGTGAATGCTTAAACTGATGTAACTTTAAAAATATTAAAAGTATATCTCTGTACTCTTAAACTGTGACATCATGACATGCAGAGAAACTTAGAGCAGCTTAAGATTCTATGTCCTTGTCCAGCAGACAGGTTCTTCCAAAAGCATCATTCACTGTGATCTGATACTGTAGGACAGCCCCACAGTGTGGATGTATTATGCATGAAACAATGTTTTTAAAAAGAATGTTGGATTGTACTGTCTGATCTCCTGATCTCAGGACATACAGTGCCCTTCATAATTATTGGCACCCCTGGTTAGATGTGTTAAATAAATTCAGTTTTTATTGCAGAAGCATACTTTCAAACTGAAAATTGTAGAAAAATGTAACATTCAACTCAAGTAATTTATATGGGGGAAAAAATCCCTGACTAAGAAATAATTAATATTAATAAAATCGCCTGTTCCACAATTATTGGCAACCCTGATGTTAATACTTTGTACAACTCCCTTTTGCAAAAAAACCCAGCACCTAATCTTCTGCTATAATGTTTCACAAGATGGGAGGATACAGAAAGAGGGATCTTCAACCATTGCTCTTTGTACAATCTCTCTAAATCATCCAGGGACGTGGGTCCTCTCCTCTTCAGCTCCACAGGTTTTTTAAGGAGGTTGAGGTCTGGGGACTGAGATGGCCATGGGAGGAGCTTGATTCTGTGCCTGGTGAACCATTTCTTTGTAGATTTGGCCACATGTTTACAGCAATTATTTTGTTGAAAGAACCAGTAATGACCCATCTTCAGCTTTCGGGCAGAGGCACAAGATTTTGATTTAAAATGTCCTGGTATTTGAAAGCATTCATGATGCCATGCACCCTAACAAGGTTCCCAGGGTCTCTGGAAGAGAAACAGACCCACAGCATCACAAATCCTCCCCCATACTTCACAGTGGCCTTTAATTTCTTAGTAATTGTGAGGGGTGCCAATAATTGTGGAACAGGTGATTTTATAAAAAATAATTATTTCTTTGTCAGGGATTTTTTCCCTTAAAATTCACTCGAATTGAAGGTTACATTTTTCTACAATTTTCAGTGTTAGAGTATGCTTCTGTAATAAAAATTGAATATATTTTAAGGCTTTTAACACATATTAACCAGGGGTGCCAATAATTATGGAGGGCACTGTATGTACATATGATATTTGGGACAAAGAAACATTTTTCTCTAATTCTTAATTCAAACCATTCAGATGTGATTAAAGTTCACAATTAACACATTAATGTAAAGATATGTGCATGTTTTAGTTTCACCACATAAAAATTAGGGCTTGTCCCTTTAAGTTTCTTCTTCAATTCTGCAGACTGCTTCAAGTACTTATTCCTCAAACTGTAATCTGGTCGTCCTGTTCTTGTGGCTAAATAGTGGTTTGTGTCTTGCAGTATAAACTCAAGTTGAACAATGGCAACTACAGACTCCAAATGGTAGAATCAAGCCTAAGTACCTTTTTTCTCCAGTAATAAAGCAATGAAACACACCTGAGTAATCACAAACACCTGTGAAGCCAATTGTCCCTAACATTATGGTGCCCCAAAATGAGGGGTGCTGGTACAAAAAGTTTTTTATTCCTGCATGGTGAAACCAGAATATATGCAAATAACTTTAAATTAAAGTCTGGAATGCTGCAGTGTTCTTGCTTGATACAAGACAACAGTCAGTGGTGGCTGTATTTCCTCTTCATAAAGCTCCATACATTTTTAATAACAGACGGATCTGGACTGTTGGAAGAAGAGTCACGCACACATACTCTATTGAAGCACATGCAGAGTGGGACCTGACATTGTCTTGCAGAAAAAAACATGGACTTCCCAGAAATCAACACCACCAAAACATGTCTTTCTAAAATCTCAAATTACACGTCAAATAAACCTTCACACTCTTGCCGTGGGCACTGATTGTATGGTTGTACGGACAGGAGTGCCAGTAGCACTTCTCAGCCCTGTGGAAGAAAATATTATTCCTTTTTATGTAGTGTTCTTTGAGGAACCCTAATCAGTGCTGAGCCTTTGAAATCATCCTGTCTCACCTCTGCCTGAAACTTGATCACCTGATACTGGCTTGGGAAAATATTCTATAAACTTTTCATTTTTATTTTGTTTGGTCCCAAATCATTTTATGAGTATGCTCACTTTATTTAATTCTTTTAACTTTTATCAGTTAAATACAATTTTTAAGAGTTTTAAAAAATTAAACATTCTTTATATCATTACATATATTGCACATATCCTATATGATATGCAGAAAATATAAAATTCAGATTTTATTTGTCACATACACAGTCATACACAGTACGATATGCAGTGAATTGTATAAACGACCGCCTGTGACCTAATATTTGGTAGCTCAACTTATAAAGAATGAATAAGACATAAATATATTTTTGTATTTTAAAAAGTTATTTTCTTGTTTAATTGGAAGATAATTATTGCAGCCCTCCTGTCCAGGATGTACCCTGCCTTGGCTCGTAGTCAGCTGGGTTCGTCTCCAGCTTCCCCTGTGACCCAAAATGGATTAAGCGGTTTGGATAATGGATGGATAAATGAATGGATAATTATTGTAATTGTTATTATTATTATTGTAATAATAATCCTTCAGGTTGTAAAAGTAGTGTATGAACATTTTACTTACAAACATAAAAATGCATAGAATTTTAATGTTAATGTTATAATGTAATAGTTACAAAAACAATATCATAATGAAAATATCCATGTATTATATTCATTTAAATTATTTCCTTTGCAGTTTAGAACATATAGTCTATTAATGGAGCGAAATGGCAATCACCTTCCAATAAGGAGGAATTCTCCAGCCACGCCCAGTCGTCTCATAGCCATAAGTAGGCCACGCACAGTCATGCCCTCACAAAAACAAACCACCACACGGGCTTTAGGCAGTCGCTCCCTCAGCTTCCTCAGCAGCCTGTCAAAGTGCTTCTCTCCAGCATTGCTGTAGATCTTGTCAGTGTGGGCAATGCACAGCCCCTCCTGAGACGCCAGCTCTTTAAAGGCCTCCATACCACTCTCTCCATAGTTTCCTACAAGAAATAACAAGCACAGCAGAGTAAATCCTTCAGTATCAGCATCCCATGATAAAGAAGTTGCAAGTTATTACTTGAATTTGATTATTCAAAAGTAGTAGCATTGTGCTCTGTACTCTGCCCTGTTTCTATTACTTTTACAGTCAAGAAATGATAAAACATTGGGAAAAAATGTAAGGAATTTGTAATATATTGTCATGTTCTGTTTTGTCTTGCCTCAGCCACGCCCATTGTTTGTGTCCCGACCCTAGTCTAGGTGTGTGTAACCATGTCACATGTATATATTTCCCGGAGGTCTTGGTCAAGTTGTGGAATCTCTGTGTTACCTATTGTACTCCTCATTGTCTACAGCATAAGTTTGTTTGTCAGGCTTCCTAGCCTTCACAGTGAAGTTAAAGAATAAATCACTATTGCAAATCAAGCTGGTGCACTTACTTCCTACAATCTGCTCAAACGTCACAGAATTGTTCAATTGTCTCTCAAATTCATTCAACATTACTTGACTGTTGGGAATATTTACAACTTAATTTTTACAGTTTCTCTCTTTGTTTCACTACAAGAAAGAATTAACATCAAATGACCCCATGCTTTTGTCATTGCTTGTTACCAGTATGCATGCTGAAATGTCTGCGACTGGAGAAAGCAGGGGTTATCACATCGCACCCTGCTTTTAATGATCCTAAGTGATATTTAAATAAAGACTTCAGCAAAATAGTGATTCTCCTTCTTCTATATGACTCAGAACTGTATTTACAATTAACCTCGATTGACCTTGAGGAAACCATACACTGCAGTCCATCATAAAAGAAACATTGGCTGTTGATGAGGTTAGTATTGCTGACACTGAGAAAATGTCTTATGCCACATATGCCAGCTTTCTCATATGCTCGGTATCTTCATGCAGTGGGATCCATGACCCATTCTTGACCTTATTGACCCATTAAGCATCTTTTATAATTAATATACTTTCTAAATTAGCCAAATATACTTATATACAAAGATATTTTGCAAAGCACCAAGTCCATTAAGTCCAAAGACATACAACAGTCATATTCTTAACTATAAACACAACTATTTGCAAAGAGACCTCTCTGTGGGCAGTCCTGACAGGCAGGTGCATTACCTGCCAAGCCTACATCACTGCGCACGACACTTTTGGCATTGCTTGTGTAAAGTGGCTCAAACCAGTTTTTATTACTTCCCTGCTGTCATAATCCCAGAGAATTACAATCTGACTACACTTGTTCAGCATTGCTACAGACTCCTTAAAACCACCTGAATGTATTACACATACAGAGCCCTTTCTGCAGATATAAGCAGCCTTCTGAGGCATATGAGCTGCATTACGTTAACTTATGTTACATTACATTACATCATGTGCACACAAAAATGAATTCAGTGCATCAATTTGTTAAGGCATATGTTTCAATATAACAATAGTATCATCCTGTAAGTGTTTAATCTGAAACATAGATATGATAATGCTATTGATCTAAGTTAATGCTATGTAGTATTAATTCATTATCATATAGAGAGGGAACACTTTACAGCAAAATTCCCAGTGTTAAAAAGGCCCATACATTAGCCCATACAGTGCTCAGTGTCATTAAAGGTTATAGGAGGTTAGAGGCTGTGATATAGTGTGTAATCATTGAATTGCGATACTGTCTTTAGCAATTTGGTTATTTGATTATATATGTGTTTGTTTGTCTGTGTTTTATGAGCTTTTATGTTTATGTCTCATTTCAGACAGATTAGCTTCTGTCATCAGGGAAAACATTGGTTATACACAAATATAATATTTACAGCACCAAACGAGTCTCAGTGTGTAGCTTTACAGAGAGACAGCGGACTTACATCTGTAATAAAACAGCATTAATTTTATTGATATTCATTTTCTAGGTTTAGCTGAACTAACAGTTTTGTCTTTAATCTAATACTGTTGGAGGGCGTGTAACAATTCACAAAAATCTTTATTAAATGTAAGTCTAGCTTGTGCAAATGAACATTTATTATTACATACATTAATACAACTATTTAAAAAGCAATTAAAATGATAATTATACATGATTAACTTAATTGGTGGATAATGAAATTAATGTATAACACGAACATAAGTTGTGTTGTGGTTTATTTTTTAGGCAATGACTGTATTGTAATATAATTGGAAATGACATATGATTCAATGAAATTCAATTCATTACTTTATTCAGTGTGGTGATTTAGCTGTGTGGTCAGAGTAAACATGCAGTTGCGAACTCACCTTCAGTGTGAACAGCTGAAACATAAGTCCAGTTGTACCGTTTAACAATGTCTAATAGGGCCCTGGCTTGAAGAGTGTCGGAGGGCACGACTCTGAGGAAGTACTTATAAAGGGTTTTATCACTCAGGTCAATGCTGGTGGCAGAGTAGGCAATTTGGGGGATGTTAAAAAGTTGCAACAGATTCTGAACCTGGATTGCCACTGAACTGGAGCCAGGTCCAATCACACCTGCAATGGGTTTCTTGGTGACTGGGGGTTGACTGGATGGAGTCCCATCAATGCACCACTTAGATCCATCCTTTTCATCACGGATCGAAATAAGAGAGTCCCTAATAAACTCAATACTTTGCTCCAAAGCCACTGAGGAGTGCCAGCATGAGTCCCTGATCTCACAGCCCAGGCTGATGTTGGGTAGCAGGTTGGGATCAGCATTGATTCTGTCCAGTGTGTGGAACATCGCCTCAACCCTTTGAATCCCATACTGCTCTCTGATCTCGCCACACGTTCTCTCTGCCACGTTCTCAGTCGACGGCTGATGATGGACAGAAAACAGAGCTCCAATAATTATATCACCGTCCATTCGGGCCACTGAGCGGGACGCAGCTCTGGGCACCAGTGATCTTTCATATATGTTACGGGCTGCTGCACAAAGCAACAGCAATGACAGGAATAAAACAAGGATGAAATTCATTCTCAACAAAATCCACATGGTCTGAAATTCTTTGGTTGCGGTGTCATATCTGTAAGGAAGCCTGATTGTGAGAAGAAGCTACGTGGGCATCAGGCATGTCCACGAACATCTCAACCTTTACAAGGTAATGATCATCACATCTCCTGTGAACACAGAGAAGCAAATCATTATTCATGAGACACTTTCTCAGTCTGAATCTTGCACATTTTGGTTTGTTCCTACTCTGTTACATTTGATTCAGTCTGTGAAGAGGTTGATGATGACCTGAAGGCATGAATTGGATGTGTTTAAACAGGAGAAACAAAAAAGGTGCAAAGAAACACAAAGACTGTAATAATTAGGAACTTACTAAGGAATTGTCAAATGGGACAAATCAGCAACACCCAGAAGTGTCATTCAGGTGGAAATAACTTTCTGCATCCTGGTTGGTTCATTGATAGCATCTTCTTCAAATTTATACTTTTGCCTCAAACTTAACACATTTTATTTATGAAATGGCTAAAAAGGTCAAAATCCCCAACAATCCTGAACAGAGGGTACAGTTAGTGAAAATCCAAGACAATAAACAAATCATTCAAATTCAGACACAGTTAAAGCCCAATCAAGTGGAGGCTTGAGTTTCTGTGCTGGGCATTTGGTTCTCTAAACGTTTAGCATCAGTATTATAGATAACGCTTACCTGGAGCAGCAGATTGATCTCGTATCGCCTTCTGAAACCTCCCAGTCCCAAACTGCAGTTCACTCTTCCCCCTCCTGTTCATCACTGAATCTGAAAACGGGTCACATCAGCCGCAGTGTGAGTCCCAATGAAACGCGTTGCCCCAGTGAAAACCGAGATAAACTACTTAATAAACGAACAGTCACGTATGCGCGTTAAATTAAATTATATTTGATGTCTTAGTTGTTTTTTCTGCTATCCTTATTAGTCTACATTCGTCTTCATTTGTAGAGTAAATGAGTTTTTCTCTTTCTCGGAGGGGTTAACCAGTCCTACATTGTAAAATCTAACTGAGATAAAAGCAAAAGAGATAATCAGTCAAAATGTTTAATAACTGGCCGAAAATATGCACCCTGAACTGCAACACGCATTTTGCGAGATACTATAATTTAAGGTGACCCCCTAAATAAACTAAGCTCGTCTCTGCGCCGCCTAGTAGTTCTGAGCTCCTGGAAAACCTGTCCTGCAGCGACATCTAGCGAGCACAGTGCGAACACCCCCGCGCTTTGTTTCGCTCCATAAATGCGTCACTTCCGGTGTTTTAAATATGGCGGATCGCTGGAGGGAATCAGACCTTAACAGTGGCCCTGGAGCCGAAAGAAAATGATTTTCTGACAATTATTCCGTTTTTGCAAGGAGGACAGTTGACTCGCAGTTAAGTAAATATCGCCCCATGTTTTTTTCAGATCATAACATGCTTGTACTTCTATAGTGCTGAATGACACGGTAACACTTAAATGCTTCTGTGGTTTTCTCTTCTTGCTTTAATTAACACTTAATGCCTTTTAAATGCATGGAAGAGTCGTGAGGATTCATGTGTCGAAACGTATATGTATGTGAAATCTAATTAATGTTTAGTGTTTCATATGTGCAAAAGATCTTTTGTGAACTAGACTTGAGTTATAAAAACGTATTAGCAGTTATCAGATAATAAAAGAGAATAATCAGTATGAGATTAAAATCAAGAGATTACGAAATATTCTCTTGTTTACAGGTGATGACACCTGTGAACAACAGCGAAGTAGTGCAGAGGTTCCCAGTCCCAGGAACCCCACACTGTTCATGTCTTAAGGATTTCCTTTATTCAGCACTATTGATTCATCCAGTTTTAAAGCTCCTCTTCTGAATTTTTTAAGTTCATCTTTTGAGTATTAGGGAAATAGGGAAAACAAAAAAGCATGAAGTCTCTGGGAATAAAATTGGGGGTCTGTGTCATACCTCTGCAGGCTCCCACCATGAGCAGCAGAAGGAAACGTGCACCACCCGTCCGTATGGACGAAGAGACCAAGAACAAGCTGAACTGGAACATGCACCAGGACCGGCGGAATGAGGGTGAACCTGAGGGTGATGAGATTTTCTCGCAGCCATCAGTCAGCTTCCAGTCTGACCCTGCACATGAGGAAGCCAGTCACAATATGGCTGATTTTTTCCAAGTACCTGCGGAGAAAGGGGAAGAACCAGAATGCTCTTTCCAGGATTTGTCCCCAGATACCACTGAGCTTAACGTGGTGCCCTTGTCTACTCTGGACCTCGGTTGGAAAGCACTGATTGGAGAGTTTAACCTCTATCCAAAGGTTCCTGTTGAGCTTGCAGATGTTACATTTAGCCTGCAGCAAACTGGCATTGTACTCTTGCTAAATGTACCCAGCACAAACCTCAAAGAGTCTAGAAACTATCCCGTTGAATGCTCATTTGGTGGATTATCACTGGAGGATTTAGACTGGCTGCAAAAAAGGAAGGTCATACAGCTGTGCCACTTGTTTGCAGATGGATTAGTAAAGGTATTTGTTTATAGACTGATGTATATTGCAGCCATTGAGCTATATGGACATAATGCATGTGTAAAGCTTTTCACAGTTTTCTCCTTATTAGTGTAGACTTGATATAGTTTCTGACATACAGACAACATTCAGACTGCAGCATGATGGACAATCTTATTTTTAGCTATGATATTTATAGATTATTTTATAGACAGTTTATGTAGATATAGAATCTTTTATAGGCAGAATATTATACTGTGGCAGAAACCAAATAAGCAAGCCTATTTAATTAATTATATTATATTTTATATATTAGATGAGGACTAAGTTTAGTCAGTATCCAGGAAAATGCCTTTTATATTGCGTACAGTCTTTTGCTGTTACAATGTGAAACATTCCAAAGAATTTTGTGTTTGATATTAATCTTTCTGGTTTAGTTAAAGATTTTTCTTATGGAGTCTGGGTTGGGACGGCCGGAATTCCTCAGTGAAGGACATGGACGTATAAGAAGAGCCAGTCAGCTCCTGCAGAAACTGATGGAATTGTTCTATGACTTCATAATTCCTGGTAGTTTTTTCCTCCTCATTCACTAGACACGTGTCATTTACAGTCTGTAGCTTGTGTGAAAATATGCTGTATCACATCATTTCAGAGATCATGGAGAATGAGGAGGAAGAGTGTGACACTGAACTGGAGCGGCAGAACGTGGAGGAACTCTATGATTATGTCAGGCACAGTCACCAGAGAGAGGAACAAGGCCAGAGATTTGATGTACAGCATCCAGCCCTCATCCCAGTGCTGCGACCTTACCAGAGCCAGGCTGTCAATTGGATGCTGAGGAGGGAGAAATACAAGACTGGAGCTTCTGAAGGTAAATTTGACACATCTGTCTGTCTTTATGTTTTCAAAAGATGTAAATAAAACTTGAAATAAATAGGTACAGTTTCCTGTCTTTTGCCAACAGAACAAAGACTACATTTTCTTTGGAGGGAAGTCATCACAATGTGTGGAAAGAAGCTGTTTTATAACCCTTACACTGGCTGGTAAGAAAGTTGTTATAAATGCTCCGTTAAGCCAGTTGGTATGTCGTCATCAAATGCTGTTGTCTGTGCATCTTTAACAAGAACGCTGGAGAAACACATTGAGTGGTTACATTTAAACAAAAGATTAGGCTAATTTATAATTATTTATTAATAAAACTTCATTTGCAGTCTGATTCGGGAGTTTCCACTGGCTGGGGTGGACTGGCCTGGAGGAATACTTGCTGATGAGATGGGATTGGGGAAGACGGTGGAAGTGCTAGCTCTTATTCTGTGCAACATTCGTCAAGGCTTAAAGAAGGGTGCTCTAACTTTGCCTGTGGTGAGTGGGAACCAATACGTGGGTTTGAAATAATAACAAAATAATTCTTATTTTTAGTTTGTGCTATAAATGAGAAGAAATGAAAAATAAGAGTTACACAGATTTGTCCGTCTGATGGGATGTATTTAAAGGGTAATTCTACTGATATCCAATGGAAGTATATATGATTGTATATACAGTTTATTACAATAATGAATAATGGTATTTGTGATGTTTGCAACACAAATATAATGACCAGTCAAACCTACTCAGTCTGTATTCTGAATTATAATGTAGAATGTTGATGATGCAATTACAATAACGTTATTTTGAGGGTTTATCCTGTCCACTGTAGGTGTTTGGTCTCTTATTTTGTCCCTTTCTCTTCCCAAGGGAAAATCTGTGAACTATTACATTCCTCCACCACCATTAGAACGGCAAAGGACCAAGTGTCTTGAGGAAAAGCCAAGGGAGAAAATCAACTACCCTGGTGAGGCCTCACAGTTTAGTTTCTTCTCAATTTATTCATTTATTAATAACATGTATTGCCATATATGGTCCAAAACAATAAATGGTAGTATTTGCCATTATCTTTAAAACTGTTATTATACAGTTTTAGAGCTTTATTAATTCAACCACTACTATAAGTGAACTATAACTAATATATAAGATGTAGTTTTGAGAGTGAGGAAGGGAAACTTGAACCTGCTAGCAGAGGGTTTAAAAGGTTTATATCAAAACAAAATGCATGATCTCTTTCTTTACAGCCGTCCGTGTGATGCTTCTGACTGCCATTAAGGAAATGAAGGTTGGGAAAGGAGCTTCAGTTAATGCCATTTTCACATACCTCCGGAGTATGTACAAGTATGATCCTCTGAAAAATCGCAACCACATTAAAAAGGCACTGACAAAGCTAATAGCTGAAGGATTAGTGGAACAGGTCAAAGGCCGAGGATTAGCTGGATCTTTCAAGCTGGGAAAAAACTACAAAGAAAAAAAGAAGAAACCTGTTACTCATGTATGTATTTTCATTTTTAGCATTACCATTACTGAGTGCATGTGCTGGGGAAATGAAACACTGAATGTTTTATTGTTGTATCCAAATTTTGTATTTAATTGCCTTTTCCGTTGCACCACCTGCCATTTGCTTGAATTAAGGATTTGAATTGACTTTCAAACAGTACTATTCTTTCCAGAAGCATAAAAAAAAAAAAAGAAATAACCTGAATTTTGAATGAATGTTTTTAGGAGATGTCTATGACTGCTTGTGTTCTCTTTTAGCCACATACTTTGCTATGTTGGCAAGTATATTTTTAAAACATTGCTTGTATTTTTTTAATGCAATCAAAATACTCAGACTTAATTTTGACATTTTATCTACAAATGTTAGTGTACATTTTTTTTTTTTTTTTTAATATACTGGGAACAAGTACAACATCTTAAAACATGCCATGTTGCTTACATAGATCACATTTTTTGTTTTATTATACTTTTCTATGTATGTTACATTAATAAGATTAACTTGCCCAACACTGTTGCCACTGTTTACTTTAGCCTTTTTGTATGGTGATTCCAAAAATTAGTTCAAAACATTTCTGATTAATACATTTTAGATAAAGGTTCTATCTATATCTAATCTGTATTTATTTTATTTGTTTAAGCAAAAGTCCATTGGAGAGACACCATGCAGAAGAACATCTCGGCGGTCTGCTGGTCAGGAGAAAGAGGTATTATTGACCTCATATAGTACAGCTTCTGACTCTGAGGACACATTGAGCAGCATGGACCCTCCTCCACTTAATGAAGAACCAAAGCATGAGGATGGAATTCTATCAGTTCCAGTGACACTCAGTGACAAACCCAGCAAAGAAATTAACTCTGAGGATTATCAGCCTCATGCTGCTTCAACCAATAACAAGGAAGACAAAGCAGAGTTCTCTGTGGCCAGTTCTAACCCAGAATCTAAAGTATATGATGCTATTCACCAACTGGGGAATACTGACTCAGATATTGTCCAGAGTTCTCAGTCAGACCCTCCACCCCCAACCAGGGCATCTGTGGTCCCCTTCAACACACCTGATTATCGTTTTGAGTGTATTTGTGGAGAGCTGGGCCTGGTGGACTATAAGGCTCGTGTACAGTGTATGAACTGTCTGCTATGGCAACATGCTGAATGTGTCAACTATAAGGAGGAGAACTTGGAGACTACGCCATTCTACTGTCCACACTGTCTAGTGGCCATGACGCCTGTGCCAACTGGTGCCACTCTCATCATTTCCCCAAGCTCCATCTGCCATCAGTGGGTAGAGGAGATCAACCGCCACATCCGCTCTGCCTCCCTGCGAGTACTGGTAAGTACCATAGCACTAAGCTATTCTTGTTTTTCTGTCAGGGATGACCAGTTCTGGTTCTGGAGTACCAGATTCCAGCACTGTCTGTTGATGAATAATCAGTATATCAAGCATGCTTGCATTTTGTATACTGTCAACAACTGAATCTGAATGGATTCCTCCCAACACCCAATAAAAATTGTATTCACAGTTTAACAATAACAATGTAAAAACAAGAGCTTAATTAATTTTTATGGACTTCTGTAATTTGGCAGTACTTGTAAATGGTTTTAATGTACAATACATACCGTATAGCAACAGTGGTGGCATCTCAATGTACAGGTTGAGAAAGGTGCATCAAATCTACCTTCACATCCATACCACATACAAATATGCTGCTCTGAACAACTGCAGACAAATGAAGAATGTATTTGTCTCTCAGGTATACCAGGGTGTGAAGAGGCACGGTTTTATCCAGCCCCATGTCCTTGCTGAACAGGATGTGGTAATTACCACTTATGATGTGCTGCGTACTGAACTGAACTATGTGGACCTCCCTCATAGCAACAGCAAAGATGGCCGACGCTTCCGCAACCAGAAGCGATACATGGCTGTGCCCAGCCCACTGGTGGCTGTGGAGTGGTGGCGTGTGTGTCTCGATGAGGCCCAGATGGTGGAGTGCACCACGGCCAAGGTTACTTGACAGTATATATGTTTCTTAACGTACCATAGTTTATATATGATGGTATATATCGCATTTCTTAACCTACCATAGTGGGAGGAGATTTGGCTTAATTGAGAGGTTTCAGAACAGCATATGAACCAAAACATACATAATCTCTCTTCATTTTAGGCTGCTGAGATGGCTCTAAGGCTCACATCCATTAATCGCTGGTGTGTAAGTGGAACTCCTGTACAGAGAGGTCTAGAAGGTGAGCTGAACTTCAGTTGCCCAATTTTGCTGATAAAAGGATAAAAGTTAGGGTTTAATTTTGGAAACTAAATTCATCTGGCAAAACGGTGACTGCTGTGTTATTGCTCTACAGATTTGTATGGTCTTGTACTTTTTCTTGGAGTTGATCCATACTGGGTGAAATACTGGTGGGACCAGCTGCTCTATAGACCATACAGGCGTGGAAACACAGGGCATTTATACAATGTCATTGGGCAGCTATTATGGCGATCTGCCAAGAAAGATGTCCTCGACCAGGTTGTGTTTCTGCACGTTACAAAATCCACCATCTTTACATACAGAAGCTTTATATATTCCATGAAGATTGTTTTATATAATTAATGCATGTGATCACTCACATTTTCAATGTATTATGCCTAAATGTAAAGATGAACCCCATGAGATTTTCTGGACAAATATTAAGACTAGATGAATAACCAGCATCTAGAGTGCTGTGTAGTCGAGGACTAGGCTTCATTCCTGTCAAGGTAATTAACCCTGTAAATAAGAACTCAAACAGTTGTACAAATAAAGACTTTTGATTTTAGATCCAGATTCCCCCTCAAACAGAAGAGATCCATTGGCTCCACTTTTCTCCAGTGGAGGGCCACTTCTACCATCGCCAGCATGAGGTCTGCTCACAGGATGCCCTGGTCAAACTGAGGAAGATCTCAGACTGGTCACTAAAGTTGGGCAGTCTGGACCGGCGCACAGTCAACACAATCCTGTACCCGCTTCTGCGCCTGCGTCAGGCCTGCTGCCATCCTCAGGCTGTCAGAGGAGAGTTCCTACCCTTCCAGAAGAGGTGAGGAACATGGTGTGGTTAGAACAAGCATCTGTTTCTGTAACAACTAAAAACATGCATGACATCATCACTAATCCTTAGAAATCATGTTTTTCATGTACATTTTTAAAAATATTTATTTATAAGATTACATGTATAATTAATTATTAATTATAATTATAATTAATGACACCAAAATTGTCCAAATTTACTGTACTGTAAATTTGAGTTTGACTTTTTTCAGCATAAAAAAATATTTTTCAGGAATGTAAACACAGCAACTTTATCAAATTCAAAAACTAAGTATATACTCTGTATAGATTTAGTGTCTGCACTGCACAAAGGGGAATTCTCTGTTCTACAGCTACTATTTAGAAATAATTCCTCATTTCACTTACTGCACTACTCAGTACAATGACAATGGAGGAGCTGCTGAAGTCTCTACAGAAGAAATGTCGCGTTGAGTGTGAAGAGGCTCACCGGCAGCTGGTGTGTGCTCTTAATGGTCTGGCGGGAATCAACATCATTAGAGGTACCGTATATTAATATAGCATGCTGCACCTGTGCAAAGTGTAATAGTGGCCTGTTCAAAATATTTAAAAGTATGATGTTTGGTAGGGGAGTTTGTAGAGGCAGCAGATATGTACAGAGAAGTTCTTCGATCATCAGAGGAGCACAAAGATCGTCTTAAAACAGACTCACTGCAGGTACAGCACTGTTAATTGCATCACTGCAGGTCAAGCCCTGCTTTGCAGTAATTGAGTAAAAATGAATGTGTTTTTCCAATGTATCATGTGTCCTACCTGTGAAATATAGAGGCTTCATGCTACACACAATTTGATGGAGCTACTAAATGCAAAGCATCCTGGTATACCCCCTACTCTTCGAGATGACCGTCTAAAAGAAGAGGTTAGTTCAGTGATTTATGCATTTATTTTTTTTCACTAATGTTTTGGATATTAAGTGTCCTATACTTCCAGTAACCAGATTTGAAGATGCTTGTAATGTGAGAATGAATGGAGTCCATCTTGAGTTAGATCAGAACAGAGGGCGAGAAAGAATGAAATAATATACTACAATGAAAATATCAGAACAGGCTCATCCTTTAGTGCTGTGTTTTTATACCTAGGCAGAGCAACTGAGACAACACTACATGACCAAGGTCAGCTCTGAAGTGTCTGAGGCTCAGCAGAACCTACTGCCTGTCCTTCAGAACATCAGAGAGCTCAAACGCAAGGTACAATGCCTAGGAATATCACACTGATCTACTTCAAGTTATACAACTAAACACAAGCTGCTTGTCTGCTCTGCTTCAGGTTAACCTGCGCTCCCCCTGGTGGTTGGACGTCATCCAGCAGGCCATTCAATACTCCATGGATGATGATTTGGTTAGCCGCATCCAGAACGAACTCACTTGCAGCTACAAACAGCAAGCCAACAAACTGTCAATGGCAGACAAGTAAAGTTCTTGGGAATCTTTTTAACACCTGCTTAATCTGTTGGAACATTAAAATATTTTTGTTAATTTTATTTTGAACTGAAATGAAAAAACCTGATTCTTCAGGTTTCGGGATGGCCGTGGGCTTCAGTTTTTACTCAGTACTCAGATGGATGAGCTCGTGAAATCCCAGAAGACTGTTCAAGATGCTGTGAAAAAGCTAGAAGCTCAACCTTCTCAAGAAGTCATTGAAGAGGCAACAGCTTGTCATCTGAGACCTGTTCGCCTTCCACTCAACAAGTAAAATGCTTTCACTTAATGTGCAACAATTTTATTTCTTTTATTTATTTGTTTAAATCTTATCTTAAATTGAATAAAAAAAATACAGTAGCATGTTAATTTGGTTGTGTTTATTTCTATTTCTCTCTGTAGCTGTGTGTTTTGCAAAGCTGATGAACTCTTCACAGAATATGAGTCAAAACTATTCTCTCACACGTAAGTAAAAAAAAAAAAACACTTTTTAAATCTGGTAAAATATCACAAAAATGAACGTTCATATGCATTACTTGCAGAGTTAAAGGTCAAACAGCCATATTTGAGGAGATGATTGAGGACGAAGATGGGCTGGTGGATGACCGACTGCCCACTACCAGCCGTGGTCTGTGGGCAGCTAGTGAAACGGAGCGTACGCTGAAAGCCATCTTGTCTTTTGCCAAGATCCGCCGCATGGAGCCTGAACTCATAGAGGAGAGCAATGCCTTCATGGAGCTGTTTGAGTACTGGAAAAAGGAGTACAAGGTCTGTGATCAAGCATCAGACAATTATGAGGGACAATTTGATGGATCATTTGAAAACCCTTAACATACAGAGCTGTGTTTTCTATGGATTTTACCTACTACAGAATGTGTAAACCTAAATTGTAAACATGCATCTGATAGAATGACATGATCATTAAAGGCTAAAGCTAAATTGAATCAGTTAATGAACCTTGTATAAACTCTGATTTATCACTGGTATTATGTTAGATGACGCATAGTTTTTTAACTTTTTATGATCACAAATTTGATGCGGCTCTTTCAGGTGTTGCATGAGTACTGGATGACACTGAGGGATCGTGTGTCAGCAATCGATGAGCTGGGTATGGCTACAGAAAGACTGCGTGTACGTCTTCCTGATGAGCCTAAACCAAAAGTCCTACACATCATAGAGCCACATGAGGTGAGCAGAAGGGCGTCTAGATGGCTGTACTCTTAACTGCATGCTGTAATTGTGTACAGAAAGAAAGTGTTTGTCCATTTCTTTTGGTTCAGGTAGAGCAAAATAGAGTGAAACTGTTGAATGACAGAGCTGTGGCAAAATCTCAGCTACAGAAGAAACTCGGACAGTTGTTGTATCTGAACAACCTGGAGAAGGTAAATAAATGTTGTATTCTTTATGACTTCTGTAAATATATAAACTGTACAGAATTTTCAATTAAATTGACAAAATAGTATGGCAAAGTCCTTTTCATTAAAGAGTAACTACACTCTGAAGCAACTTCATTAAAATCTGAAATATATTGTTTGTATGACATCTGTCTTGTTGAACTGTCAAAACAGTTTTTTGGGCAGATCAGCATCTGTAGTGCTACTCTGCTCAACTCTGCTATAAGTGTGCATGACACATCACCACAGCAAATAATACAAAAGACTTAAATCTTCCCTCTCTGTTTTTTTCTCTGTCGCACATGCTCCCTGTTTGTGTGTGCCAAGACAGAGATGAAGCATTTAGAAGGCATGCATGACCATTTTCAAACTTGAACACAGAGTGGGATTATGAGAAACTCTTTAAAGGTAGCAGAGGTGGAAAGGACTGTGTTAATGTAACATGCAAGCTCACAGCAGTGCAACTTTCTTATGCCATTAAATTATTTCCTAGCCCATGTTATAATAAAACATGGTCAAGTGAAATGTTTTGCTTAATTTTATTAAAATGTATTTAAATCAGCTTTCAAGTATTATGATTTGAATTAGGTTGATATGTTTGAAAGATATTATAAAGAGAATGATGTTTATATCACAAAACATTTTTTCAGTCTCAGGATAAAGCAACAGGAGGTCTAAACCCAGAACCATGTCCCATCTGTGCCCGTTCTTTGGGTCAAGAGGTGAGATGACCACTTAGGTTGTAAGTGAAGGTGTAGATGGAGAGAAAACAACACCTTTTAGTTGTAATTTATACTATGATTTTTTTTCTTATTTGGAAATGCTTGGACCTTGTTTATTTATATTTTTTCATTTTTCATATGACTGTATTTGGAAAGTGGGCCGTGCTTACATGTGGACACTGTTTCTGCAATGAGTGCATTTCGATCATCGTGGAGCAGTACAGCATTGGCAATCGAAAGAGAGCTATAAAGTGTGCCATCTGCAGACAAACCACATCCCACACTGAAATTTCCTACGTCTTCACGGCTCAGGCTGCGGACCAGGGCCAGGAAATCCCTGTCAAAGTGAGTTCAAGTGTCTATAATGTTAAGAGTTCACCTAACATGAATTCCATTACTAAAATGCTGGTTTCAGATGTCAAGTTCTTTCTCTGGATTCTCATCCCACTCTAGGGAAGTCACTCTACTAAAGTAGAAGCCATAGTCCGAGCCCTCAAGAAAATCCAAATGACTGATCCTGGAGCCAAGTCCCTTGTATTCTCTACGGTAAATCTTGCTTGAAATATTTCTGAAGTACTTTTATATGCTTATAATAAGTAATTTCACCATTAACATGATTTAAATTCATCTTTTTACTCTCAGTGGCAGGGAGTTTTGGACATAATTGCAAAAGCACTTTTTGACAACAACTTGGAGTTTGCACAGATCAATGGAATTCATAAGTTCCAGGTTTGTACAACACGTATACAAGGTTTTTTTTTTACATACCTCTGGGCATATGGCTGCACAATTGCAGGAGCCCATATTTTTTTTACTTAGAATTGAAATAATTGTTTTGTTTATTGATAAATAATTTATTTAATATTTCAATAAGTTGAGATTACATACCATTAAGGTCAAATTGTCTTTACACAATTATTGTGCCCAAAAGAATTCACCCTAACGACATTATTGCACATTTTGTGTGTGTGTGGGTGAATGGGTGGGTAGGTGGGTGTGTGTGGGGGTGAATGGGTGGGTAGGTGGGTGTGAGTGGGTGGGAGGGTGTGTGTGCTAGACAACTTTAAACTAGCCCAGGATTTCCCCAGCATTATGATTTGGAATGTTAAACAATACGTGTTCATACGACATGCATTAAAGTAATACCAGCAAATAAGCCTGTATTAAGCTAATCAACATTTCAGCCATTTTAGGTTTTCTGATAAATGTGTTGTTTAAAATATATCAAACACCTGAAATATTATTTTATATCAGAAGCAAAGCATCAAAGTGATGTGAAATGCAGTGTTTATGTATTCTTGAATGAAATCACAATGAGTAATGAATTGTAGGACTCGGAAACGTCGTATACTAAGTACTCCACATTTGCCACCAACTGACACATTTATGATGCTGCATACTTAATGCATTTATGATTTATTTTTTAGGAAAACCTGAGTTCTTTCAAATATGAAGAGAAGATCAACATCTTGCTATTGCCTTTGCACACAGGCTCAAATGGCCTGAATATCATTGAGGCCACCCATGTGCTGCTTGTGGAGCCCATTCTCAACCCAGCCCATGAGCTGCAGGCCATCGGCAGAGTGCACCGGATTGGCCAGACAAAGTGAGCCACTAGCCAGAGACTCAAATGGAATTCAGGGTTACATAGATTGTTCATCTAATTGACTAATCCACTAGTTAGTAGTGCTGTTTTCTACTGAGAGTGACTGATTTTAGTAATAAGTTCCAGCAGCAGCAATCAGAATTTCTGACTCAGAAAGTAGTTTTTGACTACCGGTAATTTCTTGTTCTGGAAATACAGCTTTAGATTAAACCAGAACGTTTTTTTTATTATTGACTTCATTGTAATATAACAACTATTATTGAAATATTATTTCAAACTATGCTGAAAAATACTTTAGCTAAGCATAGATACCTCAAAATGAAGCATGAGAAGACTTTTTAAATAGGATTTTTACAAATCTGAAACACTGCATTTATTGTATTCTGTCAGAACATTTAGGCAACACAGGACTACTTTGCTGAAATAACTGCATTTTATTCATTTTATTGCATTTGTAACACTTTGTAGCACTAACAATTGTCTAATCTATCTTCACATTGTCTCAATTTATACATTTTATGAATGTTTGTTTATACATCAGCACTGTCATACATACATATATCAAATATTTCTTTCCTTAGACCCACTTTTGTGCACCGGTTCCTGATTAAGTCCACTATTGAGGAACGCATGCAAGCCATGCTGAAGACAGCTGAGAAAAGGTATGTGCGATAGGAGCAAAGAAAGACTTTTTACTAGTTACTGCATAATAAAGCTTTTTGTTGAATTTTCTTAATGATAATGGTCTACTTTTACCATAAACCTCTAGCAATCATCTTTTTTTTTCTTCCAGCCATGGTGCTACAGCCATGAAACATTCCGAGGCCTCTGTGTTTACAGTGGCTGATCTTGCTGAGCTTTTCACTGAAGATACAGATGCACTCGAGTGAGACTTTGCAATCTCTGCTACATAGTCTGGCAAGGGGAGTGACCAGTACCAATACCAACCAGCACACAGGCTTTCTACTACCCACAACTATTCTGCTTTGCACTTTGTATGTAATTATTAGTAAGTCAAGTGGTACATGTAATTTATCATCATAATCTCAAGTTATGTTCTCATCATACATATGTCTTATGTCCTATGGCTTTCTGATATTTGATTCAAGAACTGCTGTTCAGCAAATTTTAAAAACAGGATTTCGCAAAGAGATGCAGATTAAATGGATGCTGGGCAATGAGCTTCACCTCACAAATTCCAGTGTAGATTGAAAGACAGAGTGTGAGTAGTTGTTTCAGGTAAAAGTTGTTCAGCCGTGAGCCCTACCACTAAGATTAGTCAGTCCCTGTACATGGGTCCAGAACTAACTAACCCTTAAAGGAACCCTGTCTGTTAAGTGCTGTATGCATTAAAATAGTGCACATGTCAAATACTATTACAAAATGATGTATAAACCAAATGTAAATGGCATGTTTACTTTTTAAAAAATGGATGAAATATATTTACTAGTAAGTCATAGTTGTTTTTTTATTTGTTAATGCAATGCTGAATCATATATTTGCACTCAATTACATATTTAGCTAACTGTTTCTTTGGAAAAGAGAAACTGCAATCTTTTAGAACAAAAATGGCAGCCTACCATTTAGGGATTTTTTAATAATAAAGTAATTTGTTTTTAACAACATATTTTAATAGTACTGAACCTGCACTATACTGAGGCTTGTATAGCATCAACAGTCAGGGTTCTCCTCAACAAAGCTTAGTAAGTAGGTTTTTACATCAGTTGGTAGCCTTATGTATTCTGGGGACATGGACCATAGCAAGTCACATTAGAACAGTTACCCTTTTTATAAAGTATTGTTTTTATAAACATATATGTGTTCACATATGTGGTATGTACATGTGGATGTGGTATATCCATGTGAATCAGGTGTTGCAAAATTCAAATATTTGTGAATATAAATTGGCATGCACTTTTTTATAGGGAGTCATGCTAATGATGCTGTTTTCCCTATCGGAACAGTGTGGAAACTAGGGACCAGTTACATTCCATTTTGAATAGCGTCCTTCAAGTCAAGTCAGTTTTCTTCTGAGTAACTTCACAAATGCCATCACCGTAAAGGTTTGGGCTATTAAGACAATATTTTTGTCAAACCATAAAAAGATAAAACAACAAAAAAATTCTCACTTGGTCTTTCTGCTGATCTTAGTGATGTATTTTGATGTACATTTGAAAAATGTCAATATTTAATAAGAAAACCATTGGTCTTCACATCACTGGTCTTTGCTGATCTTTCTTTTGGTCAGACCGTGCTTAAAATGGATCATCTGATAATAAGTAGTTATGAATAAACTACTCCTATATCTTAGCTGTTGTTATGACTTGATATGCTCTTCATAAATCCATAAATTGTTTCCAATTAAACAAAAAGTTAAAATATAGTTTTTTTTCAAGGTTGGAATTTTTAGATCATAAATGGTCGGTATATTTATAGTAATAGGAACATGTTGCGAATAAGTATGCAAATCCTTCAGAAATGTTATTTTGCATAGTGACCAAGGAATACTTAGTTCTGTCTCATAGGTTAAATGGGACAGGAAGGATTCTGCCAAATTTACATGGAATGTTCATACAAACACAGCAAATTAATATAACACATGTTTACTGCAAAGCTGCTTTTCTTTTAAGTACTACATGAATAAATTTGGAAAGCATTCAGATGAATCCCTTTCGCCAAGGAAAATGCTTAAACATAATTTAGCATTATTTAGAAATTGAAATATGACAATTATGTCTTCCTAACAATATGATACTAAGCAATACTGTGAATTTTACTGACATTTTACTCTGAAATAATTGTTCTCAAGTTTGTGTACAGGATTTTTACAGTATATATTGAGAAATCATTTATGCGTTTCTGTTTTTTACTTCAATTTAATTAATGCACCTCCACATTCTCACCGTCTACACAATTTTACAGTCAGATACCATTTCCTCAGCAAGTGTGCCAGTGCACAGCCCTTGACTCAGTGTTAAGACTTCTTTTCATACAAGTGATTAGAGTTCCCGAAACAGTAAAGTTTTAGCTGTGCCCTTTAAAATCTTACAGACAAAAGAGTCAGACACAACAAGATACCACCCTGCAATTCTCCATTCCTTTAACATGATAAACAGGCACCTTATTGGCCAATGTATTGGCACATCATTGTAAGGCGTCTGCTAAGTGGGCTGTTGGTAGTATTTTTACTCTTATTACCCCAAATCTACATGGCCTGTGTTACCTTGGACTCCCCTCAGCTTGCCCTATTCATGTGTGGAATCTCATTGTTGGTGTGGACATCATTCATGCTGGTGTTTTAAGGCCCAAGGGAGGCTCCTACTTCATTAGAGCTGTGGTTCGAGGGCTGCGGTGAGTGCTAGCACGACGTCTGGGGCTGGCGGCCAGTCGGGGTGAATAGTGGAGAAGATTCACAGATTTAAGAGAAACTGTCAAAGAGGAGTTTAGGAGCAAAGTTTCGGCTATTGATGAGCCAGAAGCCTTTAAAGATGCCACCAGCCCCACTGGCACTGATTTGGTGTCTGCTCACATTATGGACATTTGCCTCAGCTGAATATCTGGAGAAGGAGGGTGAGTCTGCTTTCTGCCAGCTAAAGCTGAATTACTTAATGATGCATACTGCTTTTTAAAGACTACTAGCTTCTAAATAATCTGCTATTTTAAAAAAACTTATATAATTAAAGTCCATTCTTTGCTTAAATTTGTGGCTATTTTAGTATTATTTGGATTATCATAATTTTGTACTTTTTGTCCTTTGCATAAATATTTCAATTTAGTTTGGCAATACTACATATTTTATAATTCTGAGAATGCATAGCAGCATATGGGACTGTGTTACTGTTTAATAGATATATAGCTACTGATGACTGCATGTGCATATGATAAAATATTTACCATACAGATGGTTAAACTTGCAATAAGTTAGTCTGAATGGTACATTGAGAATGATACCAGCAGTGATAGCAAGACTGTAATGTAGATATATTGCATGAATATGACCTGTACTGAAAATAGCTTTAGTCTGACACTCTAGGCATCATATTTTATGTCCCTCTTTTCCCCACAGAGCTCAATGAAACTGTTATTTGTACCAATGACCAGATGCAAGTTATCATTCCCAGTGCATTCTTTCTCAGCAAAGAACCTCCTGTTTATGTATGTTTGCACTAGAAAAGCCGTTTTAAAGAATATATCCTTAAATATAACAAAATATTTAGTCATTTTAAGTTCTTGAATAATAATTATTCATTTTTTACTTCAGATTTGGGATTTGCACCTAAATGACCCAGAGTGTCGTGGTGTTGAGATTGGGGATAACTATGTCTTCAGTATCAAGACTAATCTTACAGATTGTGGCACCATCACAGTAAGTTTAGTATTCACTGTCTTCTTCTACTGTCATGTTCCACAGCATACTTTTATCTTGAAACAGACACTTATGTGCAGTGCTAATAATTAATAAATCTGTCAGAATAATATTACAGTTAATACTAGGTAACTTCAGGCTCAGTATAAATTTGCTTCCTTCAGGTTTGTGAGTTTTGCTGTTAATTCTAATTTTGTTCAAATAATACAGTCTGTTCTGTTCATTTCATGGAACACCTCTGAGAATTTTGTAATGATGTAATTAAATGACATGAATTAAATGGAAACAAAATTCAAATTAAATTCATCTACAGTGATCAATGATTATGCACATTACAAACACTAATCTGGAGGCTTTGTTTGTCCCAAGATAATTGTTTTATAATATGCAGCGAGGGAGAGGCAGAGAGGGAATGAGCAAGTGTTGCTTTTTTCCATCCAAATTGAATGGTGTGAGTGCTTTCAGAGCTCAGAGGGGAGGGCCAGTAGCCATGCTGCTTTAAATTACCTTGATTTATATGGAAATGATGACTGTGTTTTCAATAGTTGTGAATAGGCTAACCATAATTCAATGTCACAGTTTGTAGTCCCTCTTTTATTCAGGCCCACGGCCTATCTCATACAGTCGTAACATTGCCCGGAGGACAAGTTTCACTCTGGCAGGGTATAAATCTGTACTTGAGGCCATGAGTATCATGAGAGTCTCACTCAGAATGCACAGAGGCATTTCTTGTAAAGCCAGCAAAAGGTTAACGCAGCTTTGAGCAGACAGAAAATCCCTCTTGTCCCCCCTCCTCCTTTCTTTTAGGAGGTTTTTTCATACTGCTTTGTTGAAAGTAGGCCTACTTTGGATTAGATATTGTTTTCAAAGGGCTGAAAAAGCATTAGTTGCCAGAATCAGCTGGTTTCCTTCTATGAAATAGCAGTTTGTATTCATTGAACAGAACAAACAGAAAAAAAAATTAACATACAAACTGTCATACACCAGTAGCATTTGTCATTCAGTACACATATTTGCTCTGAGGAACCTCTTTAGGTTAATGTCACTCCAGCCACTGTCAGTATTAACCTCAACAAGTAGCAACATTCATGACACTGCCCCACCGTCCTGAATACGCACTGTGTGGTTTGGGGTTTGTCGTTATGGTGAAGGAGCAGTTTACTGACACGCAATAAAGCTACTCCGGATGGGGCGGAGAGCAGTTTGTCCCTTTCAAAAGCAAAAAAGGCTATTTCCCTTCAACCTAATCTGCTCACCCACTGTCTTTTAAACTATTCTGGTTTGGTAATAAACAGTATTACATTTTTTTTGCCAAAGAAATTGAGAACATTTAAGATTGGGGTTACATTTTATCATTTTATATTCCTTCAGGCATCTGATGACACTTACATCATGTTCACAAATACCATCCGAAATAATGAAACGGAAGTCATCACAAGAAGCTTCGTCAACATTACATTTGGATGTCGCTATCCTGTAAACTACATGGTCCAGCAGCCTAATGGAGAAAATATGATCAGAGTTGATGTCAGGTGTGTATTAGATCACCACTACATTTGATGTCTTTTTAGCTTGAAGCTTACTGTGTGTGTAGAACATGTGTATAAGAATGGGTTTAATTATCACTATTTGTCTAAGCTTAAATGGGGCTGAGCCTCAGACTAATTGTTTGTTTTGTTGCTTGACAATAGAGGTAACCCATGGTAACTGAAGTGCACCCTGATGTTTATCTGAAGGGTCTGCTGCAATATTCATTGAGAGTGCCCTTGAGCCTCCTTCAGAAAGTCTTTTAACATTCTCCGCCCTACAGGACGATCACTCTGAACACAGAGGATGGCAATTTCTCAGTGTCCATGCTGCTTTATAAAGATGAGGACTTTGAGGACAAATGGACCACTATTCCTTCTCTGACGCTTGATGACAACATCTATGTGAAAGTTTACATGGTTTGTATAAACCAGAATATATGGCATGCTCTAAATTGTAAATCCTTTTAGACCTTCAGAAGGAGCCACATCAGAATGATTTGTATGTGTTAGTGATAAAGACTTCTTTTTCAGTTTTACTATTGTATGAAATAATAAGCCATGGGAATGTAAAATAGGTCATCAAAACACTGCAGAAATAATATTAATAACAAACTTCATACAGAACCTTTCATAACTTAAAATGCACCTAAAGTGCTTTACAAGGAGGAATGCAAATAAAAGTCTTTAGATCTGCTCTAATAAAAAGGCTGCCATCCGTGTTTCAAGGTTTTCAGTGTTTGCCTTAAACTATGAACTTTAGAATAATTATTCTATCATTCCCTTTATAGAGACCCACAGAACATGGACTATTCTGAGGATCTAACAGACTGATAAATACATTTAGGATTTGAAACAATGTTGTTTTCCCTATATATAAAATTAACTTATCCAGTAAGTCACTCTCACACATGATCTATGGGGAAATTTGTGATTCCATCTGTACTTGGCACATACTCTTGTTTACTCTCCACCCTCTTGGTACATCTGCTGACTGCTTGGAACATGTGTTTGCTCGATAACTTACTCCATTGTGTATCTGCTGGTTATTGACTTGCCTGTCTGGATCTCTCTCCATGCAGATACCAGCTAATCTTATGCTCAGAGTGGAGAGATGCTGGGCTACACCAAACAATGATCCATACAGTAACATTCAATACACTTTCATCAAGGACAGGTTTGTGCTAATACATATTCAAATGTTCTTAAATGGGCTCTGAAGACACACTACTCATGATTGTAAAACACAGAGCAGCCTTTATGAGAGCTACTTTTTTATTAATAAGGTATTAATAAATATCATTTTAATAGTAGACCCAGTTCAAAGCTTTTAAGAGAGCTGGTGACAAACCGACTTATACAACCCCTGTTCATGTGACGCCACACTCAAGCAGTGTGCATTTCACTATGACAGCTGTGCTCACCCATAACAACCCACACATATTTCTCTTCTTTTAGCAACAGCATAGCTTTTGAATGTGCTGCTATATACCCGGGAAACAAAACCTCTTTCAAAATATTTATATTTTGACTGTTTCATACATAGTATGGAATTACAATATTCTGCAATATTCTGCATCTGTATGCACAACACTAAGCACAAAGAAAAAGGAGGAATGGATTTATTTAAGTAAAGATGTAGAAAAGCATGTGCAACCCCAAGGGTACAAATCCATCTCCTAAGAACTTATTACTTCACAATCAGTAAGTTGTCTCTCTATCAGAGGTCATGGTTCAATAGAAATGTATTCATAAATAACTTTATTGTTTATTATTAGGTCTGGATGAATGTTGTCATGTAGCTAGGAGCAGATCTGTTGACGATCCTGTAGATGAGCAGTGTAGAGAACAGAGCAGTTGGCGTCACATGGGCATGTTTCGTCTGGTTGAAGATCAGTCAAGCTGCTGCATTCTGGATCCTCTGTAGTGGCTTGATTGTGGTTGAAGGTAGATCGGTAGTCCAGAAACTCATTGACCTTTTATACATACCCACTAATTACAAGCAAGCAAATCACCAGTAAAGATGGTTACCTTTAAACCTGTTTGTGTCAGGTTGTGTGCAGGTTATCAGGCCAAATCACCAGGGTATGTAAACTTTTGATCAGGGTCATTTGGGTAGTTTCTATTCTGATTATGATTTTAAACGAGTAAACACAGTTGTTTGATAATAAAGGGCTTCAGCCAAACACTAACCATGAGTGAAATAAAAGTTTTTGTTTTATCATTCATATTCTCTGACAAATGGCCAAGAAATCATAAATTCTGTTATGTATGTATGTAAACTTGAGCACAACTGTATATAATGAACTGTATATAAGTTCTGAGTGAGCAAAAATATACTGTAATTGTGTAATTATTTAAATAACATGAAATTGTGGAAAGCCAAATCTGACTATTTCAGCTGCTGTTGGAGCGAATCAAATTCTAAAGCAATTTGTGAGCTATTTGTAGAAAAATACAAGGGTTCCGGTATTTCTGACCATGACTCTAAGACACTGATTACATTTTAATTATTAAAAGTCTGTTTTTACTAATCAGTAAAAAGCTCTTTGTGTATGTAAACATTCATAAAATACTTTGTTTAGTGATCTCTTTCCTTATACCACCACTCTATATTTTTACATGTTCGACTTGTACTTGCATTTCTTTTCTTTCATATAAACATGTTTTCTGTGAACTAATTTTCCCATTTATATATAATGGCACCATTTGTCTCTCAATAGTTGTCCAGTCCTGGAAAATGATCAGACGCTGGCCGTTATGAGGAACGGACATGGGCCAGAGGCCTTGTTCCGGATCCAAATGTTTAAGTTTGTGGGCAGCTCTTACACAGACGTTTTTCTCCACTGCAATGTCCAGATCTGTCACAACACTGCAGGAATGTGCCAGCCTGTGAGATCCATTTATTTCTATTCTATCTATTTATTTCTACCATGTGCGCATTATAGCATGACATTTTCCAGTAATCCTCTTCATTACTACTACAAAAACTGACAGAACTGCTCAGCTGAAGATGCTTCAGTACGGACACGCAGAGCTGTTGCCCTGTCCCATACAGTTTCTTATGGACCAATAAGAAGACTCCAGAGTACCTCTGACCATGCCAGTCTAAGTAACTTCATCTGCTCTTCTGTGTGTTAGTTTTTCCTAAATGCACTACATGTTCAAAAGTATCCAGAAAAAACTTCGTTAGTTAATTAAGCTACTTTAAGAACCACTGGTACAGGGGGACACTTTCTATCATTTTCATAGAAAAGCACTGAGAATGATACACTATGGAGCAGCCTCATACATTGCCAACTGACCCCTAGTACTAGGCTAAGTATACAGTCTGAATGCAATCCTTACAGCCTTACAGCAATGTTCCAATACCTATAGGATAAAGACTACAATGCATTCACTGCAGCAGGGGGGGGTTAAATTCCCTATATATTTAATAAGAAATACTGACTGAGAAGGTCTTTTGGACATATCATGCATTTTGGTCATCTCTGTGTATAAGCACACAATTTGACCAATCATTCAGTACCTTCCTCTTTGATTGCTCTATCTGCATCTCTGTTTCAGATGAAGGTATGCCCCCAGTCGAAACCTTTGTGCTGGCGGGTCTGATGGTGGTCCTGCTGCTCATCACTGGTGTGTTTGGGAGGCTGTGGTTCAACAGCAGACGGTCCTATCCCACCCAAGAGGCCCAGCTCACTCTATCCAACATCCATCACATCTCAGAAGTGGCCACCTAAGTCAGAAGACACAAGAAAATGTCTTCTCTTAAATACACACACACACACACACACACACACACACACACACACACACACAATGAAATATATATATATTCTGTACAGAGAGTACATAGACCATAGGGAGTTGTTTTAAATGACTAGGGATTGAACAGAATTTTAGTCACATTGATAATGTTTTGTTTTAGATGTGTGTAATGTTTTTTTTTTTAAATCATTCTATGAATTTTGATTGTAAAACACCTGACTAGTAAATGTTTCAAAATAAAATAATTTTCATATGACCTTGAATAACTTTTCTCACGTTCCACAATAAGATTCAGGAGTAAGTGTACAAATTAAGCCCAGGTTTATATCTTAATCATCCCACTGCATGTGCAGAACCAGGCATCAGAGAGCATTTCCCTGGACAAGGATACTAGTCTTGAAATGAAATAATCTGTATTACAAAAGGTGGACGTTGAAAACTCTCAGTGAAAGTGGTGCCAAAACAAACAGGTAACATTTGGCTTGTTTAAATGTTTAGTCTAAAGCTTGCGCCAGTGTGTTGATGCTCTGTGGCAGGTGTATTATGATTATTATATGCAGAGGCAGAGCTTTAGCATGGGCTTGGTCTGAACAAGTAAAATCTCCGCCCATGCGATGCATATGCAGGCCTGTTGAAGCGGCATGCCAGTACTCGTTCAGCCAGCGTAAATAAACACAAGAAGCAGGGTACATTAACGATAGGAAACTGGGTCACATATTACTGATTAGATAAGTTTTACTTTTACATAATCCGGTGAACAACAATATAGACACAAAACAAAGTACATCTACCAGACTGCCACGGTAAGTAAAGTTAACCTTGTTTGTTACCAAATAAGTGGCTACCGAGTGTTAACATTTAATTCAACTGCTAGCCTGGCTAGCTAGTTAGCAAGCTTGTCCTGCCAGACCGGCGATTAAGCCTGGACAAATTTAATGGTACTTTGACTGGAACTTCTTACTTTGTTCGCAGAAGCTTACACAGACACTTCTTAGGTCGGTAACAATAATACAAACTGCGTTAAAGTACTTGGCGTACTAAGCTATGTTAGCTGTTTTGCCACTTAGCTTCGTCGTTGCCTGAGCCAGTCTCCGCGAGCATGCTAAAGTTAGGTCTGCCGTCTTTGTTCGCGTAAACGACACCAATATATGCCCAAACGTGTTTCGCTACCCGTATAAATATTATTGCGTTATTTTAGTGTGCTTTGTCTTAAGAAAACCAGTTTACATTATTTTTTATACTCGTTTAACTTCCCCAGAGAAGCAGGTAGACACTCAACATTTAGCTAATGTTAGCGAAATTGCTTAGTCAGTACTGGCTCACCTGCTGAAAACAATGTTCATGTTGTCTGTAATGACCTTAAAGGGTATGTTTTATACAATAATTATGGCGTTTAACTACAGACCAGATGTTCAACTTTAGACATGTAAACTTTTCTAAATGCTGTGAAGTGTAATAATTACTGTCGCCATCAGGACAGCCCAACAAGGTGTGTTTTCATCTGCGGGAGTTTCGCAATGTTTATGAACTGCTGCGGTCACGTGGAGTGTGTTGAAAGACTCATTGGAATTCATAAATAAGGATCACAAAGCCGGTTTAATACCGGTACTGGAAGTTTACGAAACAACGGTCTTTGGCAATTAAATGACAAAAAATAATCTATTCATCTGCTTATTCAGTCTGGTCTTGTTCTGGCATGGATGACATTTCAGTTATTTTGTTATTGTATGTGTGGAGAGGCTTCGGTTTTTCATTGAAAGCTGTAATTGCCCTTCAATAACATTGTTCATAAATGAACGGTCATGTTTCCACTTGACCTTCCATTTGTCGTGGAAGAAGCAGCGTGACCATGCAACCCAAGAGGGGTTGTGAAACTTCATGCAACAGCATGGATATTAAGTAAGCATGCTGTGAACTTACAACACGGCCCATATTCTTACTGGTCAGGAAGCACTTTATGCACAAGTTGGGTTAAAAGTCCTGCATATTTTAAGACAAGGTCTATATAAAATTGATTGCTTTGTTTGATTCTGTCTTTCAGATTAACTGAATAATCTTTTTTTCTGATTTTTGCAGGATGAAACTGTGGCATAACTTAACTGAAATAAGATCAGCTTAAAGTTTTACAAACATTTGTAATGGAAGAGATACATGTTCATTGTCAGAACTGTGTGAACAGAAGATGTATGGCAAAGGCAGAGACTGGCATTTCCTGTGATCTCATGGGCTGCCCATTGGTTTGTGGGGCCATTTTCCATTCATGTAAAGTGGATGAACACCGTTTACTGTGTCCATATGAAAGAGTGTCTTGCCTAAATAGTGGCTTTGGTTGCCCATTTATGATTGCAAGAATCAAAATGGCACAACACCTGGGAATATGCCCTGCAAGTGTTGTATGCTGCACCATGGAATGGAACCGATGGCCTGTGAGCTACGCTGATCGTAAGTCCTATGAGAACTTAAGTAAGGAAGTCTATGATGTAGAACAACTAGATATGGCATTGGCTCTACAGGATCAGCGTATGCTGCTCGAGTCTCTCAAAGTAACGACCACTGTGACAAAAACAGTAGATGAGAAAAATGAAGAAAATGAAAAGATGAACTCTAGTGTCCATGACGTGGAAATGACAAATGGGTTAATTGAGATGAATGGGGAATCATACAGCGAACTTTACAAGGCTTCAGTAGAGACAAGCAGAAACTTAGCAGCTGCTTTGGATATTTTAAGCAGTGCTAACAAGGGTATTGATTTGATCATGGAAAACCTTAATGGTGCAAACGCAGATAAAAATGGAGCTTGTCATAGTAATTTAAATGGGGATTGTTTAGAAGAATGTAAAAATGTGGTAATGAAGGATGCTGACACAGACTCTGAATGTGAGCTGGGAGCTGTAGGTGGAGTAGACTGTGCTTTTATTAATGCTGCTTATGAAGGAGAGTGGATGGAGCAACATGATGTGCATTCTGATGAAGAGGAGGAAATAAGTGGAAACATGAAAGTTAATGAACTGGCACTGTGTAATGGATTTAATGATGTGGAGGATGATCTTGAAGTGCATGTGGAGCTAGCTGAGGTGCAGATCAATGGTTCCTCAGACATTAGGCTGGAGATGCCTAATCATTCCATGCCTGTTGTAGCAGAGGAGCCAGAACAGGCTCTTCCTCCACAGTTACCACTACCTATCCCAATACCTCTACCTGATTTGGTACAGAACAATGTGTTGCAGCAGCTGCCAGTTGAAATCGAGGATCGGTGGCTAGAGCGCAAGTTGCAGAACCTTCAGGTGCTCAGAGGTATGAGTGTGTTTACATTCAATGGACGACGGACTCTTCTGTCCAATCCTTATTTGCTACGGGCTAAGATGGAAGATAAGGCAGTTGACACGTCGGACCTAGAGGTTGCAGATGATCCGATTGGCCTTCATGGCATTGACCTCATCACTGCTGCTTTGCTCTTCTGCCTTGGAGACTCACCGGGGGGCAGAGGCATTTCTGACAGCCGCTTTGTGGATGGTTATCGAATTGACTTTGGCACACAAACTTTTTCCTTTCCTTCAGCTATACTGGCCACCAACACTATGGTGGGTGATATCGCCTCAGCCTCTGCCTGCGACCATGCCAGTCCGCAGCTCTCCAACCCCAGTCCGTTTCACACTCTCAGACTGGATCTGGTTCTGGAGTGTGTTGCCCGATACCAGACCAAGCAGCGCTCCATGTTCACTTTTGTGTGTGGGCAATTGTTTCGCAGGGATGAGTTCTCCTCGCATTTTAAGAACGTTCATGGAGACATCCATGCTGGCCTTAATGGCTGGATGGAGCAGAGGTGCCCTCTTGCCTTCTATGGCTGTACCTACTCACAGAGAAGGTTCTGCCCTTCTGTGCAGGGCTCCAAAATCATCCATGACAGATACTTGGGCTCATTTGGGGTGCAGTCAGGCTTAGCCGCACGTCCTGATGAGCCCCTCTCTCGAAACACCTGCCAGTACGGCTCCCACTGTGATCACCTAAGCAGCTTACCCTTTGAGCTACTGCAGCATGTTGCAAGTTTTCTGGATGGCTTCAGCCTCTGCCAATTGTCTCGAGTGTCTCGTACAATGAGACATGTTTGTGCTAGTCTACTACAGTCACGTGGTATGGTGGTCTTGCTCTGGGGGAAGATGAAATGCGCAGATGGGTCTTCTACATGGCAAATTCAAGACAAGGCAAGTTACTTTTTCTTGTATAAATTGCTTAAACACCTAAAACACCTTTATTCTTATAACCCTGTTTTCCACACAGCTTTAACCAACTGCTGTCTTTTGTGTTTGGCCCTTAGGTCTGGAAATTCAGCACGGCATTTGGAACAGTGAATGAGTGGAAATTTGCCAATATTTCCAGCATGGCTGACCATCTAAAAACGTGCAAATTCAACACAGTAGCTCGCAGGGAGGAGGCCATTCCTCTGCCTTGCATGTGTTACACAAGAGAGCTCACTAAAGAAGGACGTTCACTTCGCTCTGTGCTCAGACCAGTGCTATAGGCTGAGTTCAGATGAAAATAAATGTGCTGCTCTAAAAGCTTCCAGTTTTCAGTTTAACGAACATATGTGCGGTATCATTTAACAGATATCTGATACATCTTTAATTAGTTTTCTCTTTTTTTTATTCAAAACGCTGCACAAAGTGGAGCCTTACAATAATGACACCCTTGACTTATTTTTTTTCTAATAGAACTTGCTGGGTTACTACTACTATATACTTTTCGTTATGATTTTTTTTGCACAGATGGACCCAAAACATACTGTGTTATATTTTAAAGTGTCATTGCTTAGAGGCATGTACTCTTGAGCCAGAAATAATGGATAGTAAAATGATGACCAAAAATGAGGTTATCTTGCTGATCATTCTGCTAAGAATAAACTGTTAAGCTTCAGTGCGGTTTATCACATGGCAATATACTACGTTTTTTAATTTGTGTAAGTTTAACAAGCTGTTTTTTGGGTTTTAATATACTGTATGATATGTAGCACTTTACCATGTACCACTGACGTTTACTTTTCACAAGCTGTTACTGAACTGAAAGTGAACTGTTACTTCACTTGAAGCTGGAATTTCTTGAAGCTAACCCAACACCATTATCATTCATTATTATTTTAATGCTCCTCTTCTGTCCAGTCTGTTTTGCTTTTTTACAATGAGGTGTTTGTCAATGCTTTTGGATCCTTTGCTGTTTGACATCTGTACTACTCAAATTCCTTTTGACAAAATGCACCATTAATGAAAGCCTGCAGGTCAGGTATGGACTGGTATGGTATGATGTTCAGATAGCAAAAATGGCTTATTTGATGGACAAGTGACTTTTTCAACATTTTCAGAAGTATCTTTTATGCCTCTCAGGGTTCTAAAGGTGAAAAACTGAGTAAAGATGGAAATTACTGTCTAAAGAAAGAAACTTGACATGAAACTTTACTTTTTACTCTTTTACGTATTTGAGATGGTGGCAGGGTCAAAGACAAGAAGGTGTTTGTTCTGTTTTTGATATATTTTTGTAAGCTGATTTCAGCAGTCCAAGGCCTTGAATGTTTATTTTGGAAATCCATACTCATAAATTTGCAGGTTTTTTTTTTTTACACCTAAGAGCTAGTTAAAGCATAATTTTGTTTTAGTTGTAGTTTTGAAGAATTTTGTAATTCTGCTGCAGCTGAAGTGAATGTCATTAGATTTGCATGGATTCTCATATCTCCGTTGTAATTTTTTGAATGTTGAATATTTTTTGATAAGGACAAATGAGTCTTTTTTCAATTATTTTATACCAAAAGATTTAGCATTAATGTATTGTGATAAACCACCAGCAAAATGGTTGTAATGGTATGGAGAAATGCTTGTTTCTCTTATTCCTGATGCATGGGATGCCTATTGTTGTAGACATAACATATGTGTCTTTCAGAGTGATCAAAATGTATGATTTTCACATTGGTTACCCTTAAATTGATGTCTTGTGTGTTTAATGCTTTTTGACTACATTTATTTAATAAATGCTAGTGAAATCCACAGTCCCTAAATAGAGATTTATTTGGGCTTGGAAGAAAGTTCTTACAATTACATACCTATATACATTAAAAAATTACACATCTAAATGAGCTTCTGTGAGGGGTGTTGCTTGAATTCATCACTCACGTAAGCTGTAATAAACGTTTGTAACATCAGATCAGGTTAATTAACCTGTGTCCTACAGGTGCTGGTCATAAAATTAGAATATTGTGAAAAAGTTTTTTCAGAAGGTTAAATCCATATATTGATTCATTACACATAGAGTGAAATATGTCAAGCCTTTATTTATTGGACTTTCAAAGTTTATGGTTTGCACATAATAAAACCCTAAATTCACTGTCTCAAAATTTTAGAATATCACATAAGATCAATAACAAAAGGATTTTATAAACAGAAATGTCAGGCTTTTGAAAGGTATTTTAATTCCCATGCACTCAGTACTTGGTTGGGCTCCTTTTGGATGAATTACTGCATCAGGCATTGTTGGGTCTGGTGTTTCTCATCTTCCTCTTGACAATACTCCATAGATTCCCTGTGAGATTCAGGTCAGGTGAGTTTGCTGGCCAATCAAGCACAGTAACGCCCTGTTTTGTGAACCAGCTTTTGGTACCTTTGGCAGTGTGGGCAGATGCCCAGTCCTGCTGGAAGATTGAATCAGTATCTCCATAAAGCTTGTAAGCAGAAAGAAGCATGACATTCTCGAAGATTTCCTGGTAGATGGCTGCGTTTACTGTGGACTTCAGAAAACACAGTGACCAACACTAACAGATGACATGGCCCCAAAATCATAACTAACTGTGGAAACTTGGAACACACTGGACTTCAAGCAACATGAATTTTGTGCTTCTCCACTCTTTCTTCAGACTCTGGGACTTTGATTTCCAAAATTTACATTCATCTGAAAAGAAAACTTTGGACCATAAGTAAAAGTCCAGTTATTGTTCTCCTTAGCCCAGGTAAGATGCTTCTGACGTTGTCTCTAGCTCAGGATGCACTGACTCCAGCCTCAGTCCACTCCTTGTGAAGCTCCCCCATATTTTTGAATGGATTTTGCTTGGCAGTTCTCTCAAGGCTGCGGTTGTCCCTGTTGCCGGTGTACCTCTTCTTACCACACTTTTTCCGTACACTCAAATGTCTATGAATCTGCTTGAAACAGCCAGCTTCTTTAGCAATTACCTTTTGTAGCTTACCCTCCTTGTGGAGGGTGTCAATGACTGTATTCTGGACATCTGTCAAGTCAGCAGTCTTTCCCATGATTGCGTAGCGTCCTGACCCAGACTGAGACCATTTAAAGGCTCAGGAAACTTTTGCAGATGTTTTGAGCTAATTAGCTGATTAGCATGTGACACCATGACTTTCCAAAACGGAACTTTTTTTTACACTATTCTAATTTAGTGAATTTGGGGGTTTTATTAACTGTAAGCAATAATCATCAAAACTCCAAGAAATAAAGGCTTAATATATTTTGCTCTATGTGTAATGAATCTTTATAATTATGGGCTTCACTTGATTTCACTTTTTGAAACGAATGTCAAGAAATATTGAACTTTTTCATGATAATCTAATTTTATGACTAGCAGCTGTATTTTAATAATAAAAAAAGATATATATATATACGTAATAGAAAATAAATCTTGACAAGGAAAATGATCTTACATTTAGTCAATATATTGCATATTTGTCATTTTAGCATATTAGCAAAAGTTATAGGGGGTATAATTCTCAATTAATAAAATCATTCAGAGGCATGCCTTGCCATATTACTCTTGGTTACAGTTTTTAAAATATAGATCTGTAGACGTTTTGTAGAAGTATAAATGTTTTTAAAAGATTTTTTATTTAATTATTTGTTGATTGATTGATTGATTGATTGATTGATTGATTTATTAGTTGAGGGACATTATTCCAGGTGTGTTTACACTATTAACTTTCATCTAAGATGATTTCACACACCAAGAAGTGACACTGAGGATTAATTTCTCATACCAGAGGTGGCTCACATTTACTGCAGTTTAGTCTGAGACTAGACTTAACACCTGTTACAGACCTATATTTTGCATGGACACTCCAGCAACAGTTTAAAATCTTTTCTACCACAAGGTGGTAGCAGTACTTTGTGTGTTAATGCACATCATGAAGTCTATTGCTGATGGGCCACAGCTACAGCTGTCTTCTTAGTTAGGTTAAGAGAGTTTTTATTAAAAACAATATTTAATTATTTTGGAAAAAATGATTAACATAATTGTGTAAATTGGGTTACAGATTTTAATTCTGAATATCAACATTTTAATTTTGATTGCACCTTTTGAAGTAGCTTTGAAAGAGTAGTCACACTTTCCTGGAGAATCACTGGAGTGTAGGTGTTTTATAATATGATTACTTGTCTAAATTATGTTAATAAACAGACTTCAGCCTGAAAAGGATTGATCTATGTTTTGAAGATGCTTTCTGGGGAATTTCTCTAGGGACTTCATACAGTAAACAGGGCTGACAGCATATATAAGACATCCTGATATTCAGCATTTTAATGTTATGTTTCAGAGTCATCTTACCTGGAAGGGGAAACATAATAGCCTGATAAATCTTCTGGACAGACTCAGAGGACAGGGGATGGATGGTAAGGCCTGACAAGCTCATCTGCTCAGGTGCATCTCACAGAAATTAGTTCCTGGAGCATGGCGGTTCAAACATCATTCCTCACCCTCTTTCAGAAATCAAAAGAAAATTCTGAAGCTAATTATATACAGAACTTCCAAAGAATCTAGGGGGGAACCTTTACAAATGCATTCTCAATATGTACTGTGAGGGTTGAGAGTTACCCTCTTAATTTGGGTTAGTGTCCTGTCTTCTTTTTGATGGACATTGATAAACCACAGTTTTCCCTTTAAGCATCACCTATACAAATGTATCCTCCAAAAGACAGTGCCAAGAAGTAATTACCTATAATGTGGCACTGCCTGACAATTAGTATCTGTGTGAGTGATTAGGGCTTCTTAAATACTGGCTTCAGCTCAACAAGCATTTAAGTGCACTTTAGTCTTGCTGATTCAGGGGAAAAGTCTAGTGAATTTCTAAAGGTCTCTTAGGAAATATTTATATGTGTTAAAATAATTTTATGACCATTTGATCTATATTGTGTAATTTCATGTCTGAATTAGTTTGGGGGTGGAGGGGGTTTCATGTGCTTTTCTCAAATTGCTTTCTCATACAAGACCACTTATGACTAGAAGAACAAGGCTTTAATCTTACTCACTCAAGGTCTTTAATGGATATTGGGTTCCACCTTGTGCTTATGGGCATAAAGAGGGAGAAAAACGAAGCGTTAAACAGACCGTAAACATAGATGCGAAAACTGCCTAGGGACAGGGGTGTGGTCTTGGTTCCCCAATCATGGAACAACATGGGAACATTAAAAGTGGCTTCAGTTTGTGTTATTTAAATGCATATAAAGTTGTCTCATGTTCATGATTGTCTTTTTATGAGTGTATACATGTCCAGAAATTATAATGTATACCGTAATACTGTGCATTCAAACAGTATGAGATGTATGTGAGCAGAAAAATAATAATGAAAGTTAAGTCACTGTGCAGGCACATTTTTACGTAGATCATGCTCATCCATCTACAGTACCCATCACTCCAGCTCCTGCACCTACCAGCACCCAGCCATTGTCACTGCCTCTCCATCTGTGGCATCATTGGTCCACACCACTCCTGATGTGTCTCCACGCTGCAAACCCGGCACCTGTGTTGATTCTTTAAAATTATTCCTCATATATTACATATTAAAATTGTTGTTGTGTGACATAATTCATATAAAACAATATGACAGCAAAATGTCATTGCAAAACACATTTACAATAGTCCCTTTGGCTTATTACAAAAAACACAGTGTGGTTTATCTCAATGGCCCACTCATCACTCCTGAACTGCAGCAGCCATTCCATATCTGTTCTGTAGCATCACTACTCCTCCGTCAAACAGCACCCAGTGCTCCTACAGTGGGGCTCAGATCAACACTAACAGCACTAGTTCTATAGAACTGGAATTAAACATCTTTTATTTTATAATCATTGTTACTATTATTTATTTGTTTGTTTGTTTGTTTGTTTATATTCTTTTTCTGTTACTACTGTCGACCAGAGGAAGATGGAACCCCCTTCTGAGCCTTGGTTCTTCCCAAGGTTTCTTCCTCACTTCTGTTGCCTTTGGCTTACTTACAAATAAATTTGACTTGACTTATTGTGTTTGTGCAAATAATTTTCTATAAATTCACTAATTGAATCCCAATTTTAGCTAATAGTGTTATATTAACTTGTATTTAGCGGCTCACAATAGGCACAATTAGAAACCCTTTTCCCTACTTCCACAGCTAAAAATCAATGTGTTGTTTGTGGTTATTGTTCTTTATTGTTAACTTTATCCAGAATCTTAGCCTAACCTAGAATGTTCCCTAAATCTACTCATTTAGCCTGGGATAAGCCACTTACTCATATTTAATACTCTTTATTATTTAATACTTTATTTAATTTGGATGTGCTGCAAATATACAAATTTCACATTTCAAAAGTGTTTCATATTCAATCTATTTCTTCTGCTGCAGCTCTACTAGTATTTGCTGCTCACTCTTAACTATTGTAAATCTACACCATTGCTAAAAAAAAAAAAAAAAAGGTTTATTGGAGTAAATGAAGTTGTTGCGAATCTCTCTTTAGGCTCTGGTCTGGTTTATACAGTGGCCCTGAAGTGCAATTGAGAATTACAAACACAAAAGCAGAATCTCAGCAACAAATTGAGAAACACAAACACAAAAGCAGAAACACAACAACAAATTGAGAAACACAATTACATTAAAGAAACCGGAAAGGGTAGGTACCAGTCAGCAACAGGAGACATCGCTCATTAGGCCACCGTAGGTTTAGTCTCACCATAGCTTGTTACTGAATCCTTTCTGCCTAAATGAAAAATTTAGCTTGATTTTATCAGATAACGTTTTAGTCCTGTTCAAACATCTAAGTTAATTGTGTAAGTATGTTTTAGTTTGACCAGTGACATTAAACACTGAAAACGACTGCAAGTTTCTGTAAACTTTAGCTTATGTTAATGTTTGTCTCTTTTTGCTCAACCCTCCAGCATCTTTCAAGGAGTGCTGTCTCATCATGATGACATCATCACTAAGCGTCCATCGTTACAGCCCTGACTACACATGCACCTGAATCACTAGCTTATTCTCTGTGTGTGTGTGCGTGCATGTTTTCTTTCCCAGGTCTGTAATCACACTTTTTCTATACAAAATCTGACAACAGACAAGAAAGTATTTGAGTTTGTTTTAATCACAAAGCAGCATAAAAGTAAGGGACAGTAGCTTTAAGACTGTAAACAACCATTAACACATACAGTGCAAGCTCAACATTGGCAAACACAAGCATGGCAATCACTGTCATAGAACAGACTAACTACACTGTAAGGAAGCAGTTCATTGAGCAATTATGTGAAAAATTAAAAAAAAAATACTTTACCCACCAGGTTTTCCCTTCCAAAATACATTGTGCACTGTGGCAACTCTGAGATTCAAGTTTGGCATGTGTCTTTATATATTACATCTTCTGAGCAAAGGGTAAAACATTAAATAGGGATAAGTAAATGGCTTACACATTAAACAAAGTTATT